>OZ007508.1:16522761-17115261 GCA_963931865.1 Axinella damicornis
AAGCGGATCGATGCAATCGGGGAGCAGCAGCTCTGCACAGAGAGCTGTTCGGCACCGGATTACTCATGTAGGTGAATGAGGGGGAAGTAGCTAAGCGAGCGAAGTGAACGAAGCAAAGCTACTTGTGATTATTATGTAGACTGAATTCAATGAAGGAGTTTCTTGGGGGGTGAGTTGGGTGGGTAGGGGGGGGGGGGGGGGGGGGGAGGGGGGGGGGGGGGAGGGGGGGGGGGGGACAGGGTGAGTTCTGGAATATTTAAAGACAGTATATATTATGAGAATGAACTGACCGTATAACTTTGTCTCCTTCACCATCTTGCTTCCTTTCAAACCAGCAGCATCAAACCTTCACCAAGAGACACGGGCATCACAGCAGTGTCTCTCACCTGCATTAAGGAATGGATCAGCCTAATAGCAATGCTATCATACACTGTATTTGTAACTGTGTACATCCAGGCGTCTTGGTTCAGTTCCAATATACTTATGTTTATTGAACAGGTGCACCTTTTGTTGTTGTTTACCAGTAAGTCCCGCCCCCTGGCTCCGCCCACATCCGGTTCTACAGGCGTGTCAGCGCACACCCTTCAGGGACATATACTGCCTGAGGCGGAGACTAAGACGCCAGAGCTCGGGCCTCAAATTTCGTACGTAGGTTAGGCCTGTGGGGGTTGTTCATAAACCGGCGGGGGACGCGGGTAAGCCTTACCGAACAGCGAAAAAACCCGAAAGTCTGCCTCCACGTCAGCCCAGAGCCATTGTAAACAAAGTGTTTTGACCGTTATTTCAGTAATGACAATAGACTGACAAGTCCCCCGTCGAATTCTACTTCAGTGTTCCTTGGAGCTTCTCTTGCGCCACATAACGCTACAATACAGGCGCGTTTTCATCTCCGCCTTCGCTCCAACACTTTCCATGTACACGATCGGCAGCATACAGTCTGAAGGTCAAGCATATACTGCCGTTCGAAATCCACACAGGAGCGGCACCACGGAGTCACACAAGCAACTACCAAAGGTATAGGCTACAACTAGCACAAAGCGAAGCTACAACTATCATCCAGAGAGACACACTAGTAGACTATACTCTGCTGGTTTTGTTAGACCGCCATTATCTTTCTCCGTACACTAAATGATTATTTCCGCACACTAGCAATTATTTCCGCACATTCTCCGTGTAACGTGCATTAGATTGATCCACGACTTAATACACCCGAGCTCTGAACGTTCCAGACCCAAGAGACCTCAGGCTCCCTGTCAGATTAGGCCTGGGAACGAGTAGGCTTGCTCGAATAGTGTTGCTTTTTTCTATTAGGGGGCGTGGCTGAACTTTGCTACCAATAGGAGGCGTGGCTGAACTTTGCAACTAATAGGAGGCGTGGCTGAAAGCAGCCTCACAGTAATACTTGCAGATTACTGTTCTGGCCATTGATTTATGCATTCCTCAGTATACTAGGACTATATTATAAGATTGGAATATTCATCACCAGGAGCGCATAATGACATACAGAGCAGAAGTTCTTTACGTCATTATGTGCTTCTGCCATAACGTAAAGCACAATGACGTGTACTGTTTAATTGCTCGGCAAAATATGTGATACAACTGCTATGCATGATACAACTACTATGAAATACAGCAGTAGTTCACTGGGTCTGGCACGATACACCTTGTCCTTGTCTGGGGCCGTCTTCTTCATACGCTTGACCCTGCACACAAAGAGAATTCGAAGTGAGTTGAGAAAACTAAATTCAAATTATATGGATATTGGTTCGGCACGAAGAATATTGGCCCCAGACCCAAACCAACCCCAGCGCGGATCGCTTCAAGCATCAGTATTTGGGTCTAGGGCCGAGACTAACTTTAATATAAATACATGAATTGTATCTTGATACTGAGCAGCACAGTGAGGCTAGTAGCTCTATTGCTATACAGAGAGCGATGTGATTGAAGACATACGCATAATTTATGCTGCTCACCGAATATCTCCTGTGATTCCGTTCAGTCTCCGGATCCAAGTCCTGAAGTTCTACCTGTGATCATGAATCAAGTCAATCAACACAGTATATGCATGCGACCATGAGTGATACAACATGGCCAAAGTTGAACTTTTACCGGGAATATATATCATGCAGTATAGTTACTAAACAACACGGTAACATGCACATCCCCACTAGCCTTGTTCCCAGGTGCTGGTAATTGGCCTGGGAATGAGGTTAACTTCCCACTAGCCTTGTTCCCAGGCACTCAATTACCGAACACCTGGGAACGAGGCTAACTCCCCACCTCCTCTAGGTCATCATCCGCTACTTCCATGGATTCCTCTGGCGGCTTAGGCAACAGCTTGGCCAGACTAGCGAGTTTCTTTGAAGAGAGGAACCCGTTAGGAGGAAATTTCACCTGGAGGAGGGATACAACAGTCTTAACATTACATACGTATATCGAGGTATAACCACATGCTTACCAACACCACACACTGCAAACTCAACTCACGGAGAAGGTGACGATCAGCCTCCCCTTGTCGAAGGGGTTCTTGTGCTGAGGCATGCCTTCATTCAACACCACCTTCACTTCACCTGCAACAAAAATATGTCACATGACCAATGGGCTGCACAGCTAGGTACCATGATACACATAATTGTTTTGTGATGATACAAACTCTGAATAGCAATCTAAACATTTGTTGCTTCTGCTTCTGCGTAATAATTATTGTCAACGCAAACCAAAGAACAGAAAACGGGGTAGGTCTGGGAATAAGGCTCTTTGACAATTCCAGTTCCAAGGCTAGTGTTGGTACAGATGAAGAGCCAGGACGATAAATTTAACCCTTTCCCACCCACAGCTTTGCTAGAGGGCATTTTCAGTGTCTGGAGCCCTCAAATGTACCCTAGTTTCAGTTCCCTCGGTTGCTGGGAGCGAAACATCTCCTGGAGATAATTCCAGCCATTCTAAGCACATAGCTAGGTGAATATAACCACACCTACTCATTCAATCACGTTTCTCTGACAAGCCTAGCTGAAAAGTGGGCATTGAATGGAGACCAAGTATACAGGAGTATTTTTTCATCTGTGCTCGACCCTCTCTTAGCATGCATGACTGTTGCTAATGTGATTCATTGACTGCTCATAGTGTACACTGGACCTAGGTGCACCTACCGTGCTTGATGACATCACCAGGGTGCGATGTGATGACCAGTTCACGCTTGTCCAGGGTCTTGATCACTCTGCGGAACCCACACAGCGCCTCCGACAGTTCTATTTCCTGAGAGATGACACACGCACCACGACATGTGCAGGGAAAGTTAATGCTCATATGTACTCACACTTGGTACAAGAGCGCATAAGCGGGTGATCTACTTATGCGCTCTTGCTTGGTAGTATCACACTGCAGTCTTCTGATAATACCTGAGTAAAAATGGTCGTGCAATCACGCAAGCAGTCACTACACATACGCAGTTGTGTTGAATCTCGTAGGTAATTGTCTTGGCGGTGACGAATGTCACGTACGTAGTGTTCTTGTAGCAGGCTACATGACTGCACAAAATTCGAGCAGATGTGACGTAAATTAGTAAATTAAGGTGATCGCAGGCTGAATCATGCTTACGTACAGCTTTGCAAGCTTTCAAATACCATTTTCGGTTGAATGCAATTGCAAGCAAACACACGAGTAGTTAGTTAAACTACCACTGAGTTCACACGTGAAGGTACAAGTTTGAACGCTAAAGTTGGTATGACGCCTCCTTGCATAATTAGAATGCATTGCAGTGCGGCACTAAGTGTGCATGAGACAAAGCACATTTCCGTGTAAGTGTGTGACTGTTTTTGTCTTTACTTGGGCACACACCCATTGGCGAAGAAGTCAAGTGGTGCTGGTGGGATATTAGGAGAAGTTTGGGAGCACTCTACTTGGAACCTGCTTGGAACAGTGAACTCCAAGAAGATGATCATGATCCACTCACCAACTCCATGAGGAGGTCTGCACCCTTTCGCTTGAACACACGATGATCCACTTCATCTAGCACAATAACAACGTCTCCTGTCTCAGAGCCAGGTTCCTGTACACGTGTGGTGGTTGGTGTGGAGATGAAACGAGTAATGAATCACGCAACTCAAAGTTGCTGTCTTGCCTTTAATCTGCTCTATGTCAGGACTGAATCCATCTATCTCTGGATTGAGTCCGCCTGTCATGGTTGAGTCCGCCTGTCATGGTTGAGTCCACCTGTCATGGTTGAGTCCACCTGTCATGGTTGAGTCCACCTGTCATGATTGAGTCTGCCTACGTCAAGACTGAGTCCATCTATGCCATGATTGAGTCTCCTTACCGGTGTGTCATGATTGAGCCCCTATACCACGACTGAGTCCACCTCTGTCACCACCCATCTCGCGATTGAGCCCCTTGTCATGATTGAGCCCCGTCATGATTGAGTCCCTGTCATGATTGAGCCCCCTACTTCAGCATCATGATTGAGCCCCGTCTCCTATGTCACGATTGAGCCCCATATGGCATGATTGAGTCCACCTATGTCACGATTGAGTCCATCCATGCCATGATTGAGTCCCATATGTCACCATTGAGTCCCTCTGTCACAATTGAGTCCCTCTGTCATGATTGAGCCCCCCTATGTCATGATTGAGCCCCGTAATGATTGAGTCCCTGTCATGATTGAGCCTGTCATGATAGAGTTCCCGGTCATGATTGAGCCCCCTGTCATGATTGAGCCCCTGTCATGATTGAGCCCCTGTCATGATTGAGCCCCATCATGATTGAGCCCCGTCATGATTGAGCCCCGTCATGATTGAGCCCCCAGTCATGATTGTGTAACGTATGGACAATGGACATTGTACACCTGTTTCTGCTACCTGCCTGTATGTCTGTCTTCATTTGTTGTACTTTACCTGTTTGACCAGTATGTCCCTGTTTTGACCGGTGTATACCTGTTTCGGCTTTCTGTGCTATATAAACCTGTACTATGTGCTATTGATGGTGGATTACTATTTGAACTGAGCTATGTCATTGTAAATTCCAAGTCGTCAGATGCTGCACGTTACAGTTGTGCCCCCCCTGTCATGATTGAGCCCCTGTCATGATTGAGCCCCCTGTCATGATTGAGCCCATCATGATTCATGATTGAGCCCCCTATGTCATGATTGAGCCCAATATGCTATCCCCTATGCCACATAGGCAGACTCAATAGGTGGACTCAGTGCATACTAGACAGCAGAGCGTGAGAGAGCCCTGGGGCAAGGCTACTTCTCCCATATGCATGTACATGTACACATTACACCCATGGTGTGCTCAGCCTGCATGTTAGTGAGTACACGGCTGCCCATCCTAACTTTACCTGGTCACTTTCTCCTCTGAAGGTGATCTTATGTCCATCCTTCATCCCTTTGTCTATGTGTACCTACCAGCAGAGATGAAGAGAAAGAGAGAGTGTGAGTGTGTGTGTGTACGTGTGTGTAAGGGTGTGTATGTGTGTGTGCATGTGTGTGTGTATGTATGTGTGTAAGGTGTGTGTATGTGTGTGCGTGTGTGCGTGTGCGTGTGTGTGTGTGTGTGCATGTGTGTGTGTGTGTGTGTGTGTGTGTATGTGTGTGAGTTCAGTTACCACCACACAACCTTGTACTAGGGAACTAACCTCCAGAATCTTCCTCTCCCTGCTGACCTTGCTGCCCCCACAGCTCTTACACCGATCCTTCTCTGCGAGAGATCAGTATACGCAACTCACCAGACAAGTCGTATCGTATGCACACATGTACATCGGCCTACACACATGCAAGTTATACATACTTCCACTATACAGCAGATATACAGAATTATGTACCAATGAAGATCTCTCCCTTCCCCCCACACATATCACAGCGTGACTGAAACTGCTGCACAATGGAGGGGCCTAGTCTCTGTACTTGGATCTGAAAACAGTGAAAAGATAAGATGGGAAGAGAGAGGGGAGGGGGAGGGGGAGAGAGGAGGGAGGGGAGGGAGGGAGGAGGGGGGGAGGAGGGAAGGAAGGAGGGAGGGAGGGAGGGAGGGAGGGAGGGAGAAGGGGGAGGGGGGAGGGAGGGAGGGAGGGAGAGAGAGGGAGGGAGGGAGGGAGGGAGAAGGGGGAGGGGGGAGGGGGGAGAAGGGGGAAGGAGGAGGGAAGATGGAGGGGAGGGAGGAGGGAGGGGAGGGAGGGAGAAGGGGGGAGAGAGGAGGGAGGGGAGGGATGGAGAAGGGGGGAGAGATGGAGGGTAGGTAAAGGTAACCTTCAACCGATCAGTCTATGTTTACTCAGGCTGTACTACTGTACGATGTGAAGATTTGACAATGTACGTTAGGAGATACCTGTAGCTGATATGTGGATACCAGTGACTAAACTGTGCATGACCATACAGGTGATGGACAGACAGATCAAGATGAACACCAAATGGACGAGTAGAAAGCACCCATTGGTTCATGGATGGGGCACTAGATGTCTAGCAAATACGTATGGAGGCCAATGGTCACACCAACAGTGAAAGTATGATGGTATACGATGATGTCATCATGCACTCTAAAGAGTGACTACTGCAGGTCTCACCCGAACACCTGCTCCACTGCAGTTATTACACTTCTTTACAGAGCCCTGGAGAGACAAAGGACAGCCCAACATTCACAGCTGGTTGTTTGTGAGCGCCATAAGCAAATGCAAACACCTCAGGGTGGCAAGCTATGAGGACGCGTGTTCAAGAGCGCATGATGACATCATCACATCGCAATGACAATGATGTCATCATGCACTCTTGACCTCCACCTTAACAACAGAGCTCAGGAGCCCATGCAGACATACCTTCTTCCCTCCAATGCCATTACACTCCGAACAGATGACATTCCTCTGCACTGCAAGCTTAGTGCTCTTGCCATTGTATAGGTCCTCAAGAGTCACCTGACACAGAGAGTGCAGTTTAGTTAGGTACACCCTAAGAGGCCACAAATACACACCAGAGGTGATCACTTATGGTCCTGGCCTAGCTTGTTCTTCTAATCAGCTTCCAGGATAATGATTACAGCTCAAGAGGGAAGGCCAGCGAGTGCTGATCTCAATGGATGGACAGTAGGTGGATGTGGAGGTGGGAGGGGCACACACAAATGTTCGAACGGAAGTGCAATCCGCAGTATTAAGGGGGGAAGTGTAATGCCTAGGCGATGTTACTAGCAAGATCAACGCTACCCTAGATTATTCAAACTCCTCTTCTGATTCTGTTGGACAGCCGTCCCTCCAATCCTCACCCTAAGAGGCCACACCATGTCCTTGGTCCTCTTCTGTCCCTGATGGCGGCGACCCCCGCCAAAGAACATGTCAAAGATGTCCATGGCAGAGGAGTGGTGGAACCCACCGCCCCCCTCCTTCAGCCCCTCCTCCCCGGCCTCATCATACAGCTTGCGCTTCTTTTCATCAGAGAGGATTTCAAACGCACCAGCAATTTCCTTGAACTGTGTGCATGAGTGTTATGTGTGCATGTGGTGAGTGCATTGTGTGTGTTGTGAGTGTGAGGTGGGTTAGGGAGGGACACTCCTGGTCCTGAGCAGGGTTTGGGGGGTGATTGAATAGTGTGGCAGTGCACCATTAGGGGGGTCTAGGTTGGAACTGTCACTGAGCAGTTTTGTGGTATCACATAATGCACAACGTCTATCGCGTTCTGATTGTGTCGCAAATCGCTGAATTCTCGCAGCCAAACCCGGTCCTATGTGTTGCAGCAACACATTCATTATTTTGTGCAAATGTGCTGTTACTATGAATGTGCAATACTTGTCCCTATGATGACCGTTTGCGCATGTGTCTTGCGTACATATTCTTCGTGCACACTTTCACCCTTCAACTGGCATGTAGGTGAGTAATTATACATGTAAGTCACAACTGGTGAAAATTCATTCCCGACTTCTGTAGTGGAAAGGAAGTTAATTTGGCAAAACAGGAACTCTGCAAAAACAAAAACTATCTTCTAGTGGTGAAGTTCATTTCAAGAGTTCACTGCCGGAGGGGATGAACACACAACACAGGTGAAGAGCTCAGTGCTTCCTAACTGCTGTTCCCAGAGGAAGTGGTGGTTGGTGGAGGCAGTGTACCAGGCTCAGTCCTCATCACTGCCAGCGAAATCATCCGAACAAACGTACGTAGTGGTTGACCGTTTAGTACCCAACGTTGCGTATCTGCAACACGAGACTCTCAGTTCCATAATGTCAGGTGGGTGGGTTCACCCGAAGGGTGAAAACAGCATGGGTTCAGCTGTGGAAAGGCCTTGGTTGGACCTGGGTCATGAATGTTGTACGCTTGGCCTCATTGATCAATGAACAAATGGCACGGCATAGCTAGAGGTGAAAACAGCATGGCCGTGTCTGGGTTCAGCTGTGGAAAGGCCTTGGTTGGACCTGGGTCATGAACGTTGTATGCTTGGCCTCATTGATCAATGAACAAATGGCATGGCATAGCTAGAGGTGAAAACAGCATGGCCGTGTCTGGTCTTGGTTGGACCTGGGTCATAAACGTTGTATGCTTGGCCTCATTGATCATGAACAAATGGCATAGCTAGAGGTGAAAACAGCATGGCCGTGTCTGGGTTCAGCTGTGGAAAGGCCTTGGTTGGACCTGGGTCATGAAAGTTGTAATACAGTACGCTTGGCATCATTGATCAATGAACAAATGGCACATCTTTGTTGCCATGTGGTACTGTCGATTTCACTTCGCTTCAAACGTGCATATTCTGTGCCAAGTTTAGTGGCAAGAACTTCTGCTGGTGAAGCTTTACGGAAATCGCACAGCCCGGAATATGCTGGAGTCCAGAAGCTGCGGGCACATTGCGTGAGTGTCAT
Source organism: Axinella damicornis (assembly GCA_963931865.1). Lineage (NCBI taxonomy): Eukaryota > Metazoa > Porifera > Demospongiae > Axinellida > Axinellidae > Axinella > Axinella damicornis. The sequence goes on from OZ007508.1 coordinate 16,531,588, forward strand.
ATTTGCAGAACACAGTTTCCGTGAAAGTCCACGGAATACGCATGTTCGAAGCGAAGTGAAATCGACAGTAGTACCCATCACTATAGCCATTTAAGAGATAGGTCCATGGGTGGTTTCCATGAAAGATGTATAACATTATAGACTATTCTTCTGTCAGTCAGCACTTTCCATCCCTTGTAGCTATTGAAGATCAGTCAGCACTTTCAAACTGATTGACTTTACACACGAGTCAAAAAATGTATGTTCTTTTTGGTATGAGAGCACATTCATGCTTAGTCTCGTTCCCAGACCGTTTATCCGTGCTGGGGTTGGTTGGGTCCGGGACCGAGACTAATTCATGCTTAGATGAATGAAGTTCAACATACAGACGTGGTTCACATACTTGACGTCTGTTCGCTCAGGGACACCCAACGAGCAGGGTTGTGTACCTTACACACCTTATTTGCTGACGGTGTCCTTTAGAAATCATAACAGGTATTAAAAAAGCAGGAGTGGGCTAATATATGTAGCAGATTGCAATGTACAGTTTATCATCTCAGAAGCAGTCGTGAAGCATACATCTCTTGGGGGGGGGACATGCTTGCAGCTACCCATCGACGTCCCAAGTCAAAAGGGTAGATGGAACAGTTAAATGATCATCAGAGCTGATACCTTTTCTTCAGCCTCAGGACCTGGGTTCTTGTCAGGATGGTATTTGAGGGCCAGTTTACGATACGCCTTCTTCAGCTCTGCATTAGTGGCATTGGGACTCACTCCCAGGATGTCTGAAGAATTAGGGGGCGGAGGAGGAAGGGGAGGGGTGAAGGGGAGGGAAGGGAAGGGGAGAAGGGGAGGGAAGGGATGAAGGGGAGGGAAGGGAAGGGGTGAATGGGAAAGGGGAGGGGCAGAGGGGTGGAGGGGAAGAGAGGAGTTGGGGAGGAAGGAGATGGGTAGAGGGGGAAGGAGGGTGGTAGAGGGAGAAGGGGAGGTTGTCGAGGGTGGTTACTCAGAGGGAAGTTGGAAGATGAGATGAATTAGAGCTCTCTGATTCAAAGAACTGTAAAAGGTAACTCACCATAATACTTTGTTTCCTTCACCATCTTTTTTCCTCTGCCGATCACCAGTTTATGTATCCTTCAGAGCACAAACAGGCAAAAGCATGTTCAGTGCAGTAGTATTAAACTGTACTAGCTATACTCTATCTGTTTCCACACCAATTGGACTTTGTAGCTACACCATCCCAATGATGCCCGTTTCATACGTACAAAACTATACAACGGTAGACTACATAACCTAGTACCTCTAGTCTCGCGGGCCAGACGCCGCCCCTTTTACCTCGAGTTTCTATGCGTTGACTTGAGCACAACTTAACTCTTGACGAGCAATCACTATAATATATACATGGACACGGCCGGAGAAAGTTCTGGACCAATCGTGTCTCGTCAGATCAGTCTAGCCAGTGTAGCAACCGTGGCAACTTTGTTCCAGAACTTTCGCCTTCCGTATGAAAGTATTCCATTCCGTGCAGCATGGGAATGGGATTTCAGCACTACTTAATAGTCTGGTTCCCAGGCCAAAGAGGTTAGGTCTGGGAACCAGACTAATCAGCACAGCTATGGACAAGGAACACTCCCGGTTTATGACCATCCCGGACATCCTTGGTGGTACTCCAGCTGATCTTCACGGGACAATAGTGCGCACAATTGGCCTGCTACTGCGCTATGATGTCAGCAGAAGCCAGATCTGGATCAAAGATGTGACGTCATTACTAGAACTTGCAATTGACTCCAGCATGATAGAACCCTTTCCATTCAAGCCGAATGCTCTCTACCAGTTTATTGGGGAGCTGGACGGCAGTGGCAGGAGTGGAGGCATTAGTGGTGTGGTGCTCAAGGCTCATACGTATAGGTGTGTGGACAAACTGGATTTGGGTGTATATATGCAAGCACACGCACTGAGATTTCAGGGAACATAGAGCATACAAAGTGCTTGAAAGAGAGCTCGAGTGTACATGAAATCTCTTCAGGGAGAGAACTAATGTTCTGATGAATTCCAGTCCCGAGAATGGACTACATGTGACTTCCAATATGTCGATGTGTTGTTATAGTAAAGTGGGACCGACTAGTCATATTCCAGTATTAAAACTGAAATTTTGGCACAAAGCTCCTGTAAATATATTAGCCTTATTTCCAGGCCAGGTATCTGCTGTTTGCATATGCCAGTACAGCGTTTTGCAATGTTCTTGCACTATCTGGTTAGCAGAGCGTCAACTGTATCAGCCAATCAAACAGAAGTCAAACTGTTCTGTAATTTGATTGGTAAATACCGGTGGCACTGGACATTGCAAGAACGCTGCAAAGCACTGTAATCACCCCATCATGGCATGGGAAATACAAATACAAGCTCTATACTGCCTATACACAGATCTCGTACATGTAGCACTTTCACCATTATTATATAGAAATTGGAGGAGAAACGGATCATGTTATGTGGATATCAACCAATCAGTGTGTAGCATGGTCAGTGGATATTGACCAATCAGAGGCAGGATGGTGATGTTATGTGGATATTGACCAATCAGTAGGCAGCATGGTGATGTAATGTGGATATTGACCAATCAGTAGGCAGCATGGTGATGTAAGGCCTCCTGTTCCAATAGTAAACAGATGCTATGACTACACTGGCCAACAAAAGTCCCCAGTACTGTAACAGACTTCTAGAGAGGATATGTACCCTCAACAATGCGATTAATTAACACTTACCAGCCCAAATGGGTTTTTTATCCCACACCCCATAGCAACTACTTGAATTCTTGAATGGTGAATACTGTTCTAACCCCCTGTGGGAGCATCGCAAACATCAACGCTTCCGTTTCATTATTATGGTACATAAAATGTAATATTATTATCACACATGAATTTATTTACACAAAAGGTACAGTATACACAAAATTTAAATCCAACTATTGACCAGCCTCAATGGCAGCCCTTTGCCTTGCCGTTTCTCTGGAAACATTTCGGTGGAGTTTCTCTAACCGATCCTACAAGGTAGCAGTAATAATCACTTTCAAGTAATATTTAATTTTGGTATCACAATATACTGATTGGGCATGTATAGGATCTACTACGTCGACGTGGAGGTGATACGATTTATCCTCCGCGGGAAAGTTTGGCCGAGGCGAAACTTTCCCAAGGAGGATAAACCGCATAACCTCTAAGTCGACGTAGTAGATCCGGCTTCTACCACAAACATAACCTCCAAGTCAAGTTAGTAGCTGGATCCGGCTGCTAGACAGCTACAACTCTCTGATTCTTATCATAGCGTGGTTCGATTACGTCATAGCGGAGGATAACCGATTTATCCTCCGCGGAACTTCAAAGGATCGCCCACGCACTGCGGTAGAACATGAAATACCCAGGTATCTGGTTCTTATCACAGCGTGGTTCGATTACGTCATAGCGGAGGATAACCGATTTATCCTCCGCGTAACTTCAAAGGATCGCCCACGCACTGCGGTAGAACATGAAATACCCAGGTATCTGATTCTTATCACAGCGTGGTTCGATTACGTCATAGCGGAGTATCATGTGCCAGTTGCCCAGATATCATTGCAGTACTGATATTAGTCTCGGTCCCAGACCCAACCAACCCCAGCACGGATATACTGGAAGCGATACACGCGCTGGATAAACGGTCTGGGAACGAGACTATAATGATATATATTACAATGCCAATAAATTCATTCACACATTCTATGATAGGGAATTGGGAGGATCAATGCATCACAGTCCAATAAATTTTGCATTCTAAACACAATTTTCAAAGGCGTGGGCAAGTCTCCTTCCCGCCCTACCTATATTCACAAAATTTTTCTCATGCTGCATGCACAGAAGATGGCAAACTAGTGCTGTGTTGAACGGAGTCTTCCTGTGGGCGTGCGCTCCCACCCTTGCCACCTCACCTGCACATTTTGCAGAATATCGTTGACCAGCATAATTCTCTTCCTTGAGTTGGCCAGCTTCTTGATGTAGGTGTCCAGGTCCACAGGCACCTTCTGCTTCTCTGACAGGAGTCGCAACTCTGACAATAAAATGTGGAGTTGCGTTAGAAATATAGCTCTCACCAACCACATGCACCCTAGATACGCATGCAAAATTAATAATGTGCGAGCAAGTCATGAACTGCAATAGGCTTAGTTCTCTTGGCCGTGCAATGGTGCACAGCTACACGTTGATGAACTATAAAACCAACCCTAAACATAGCTACTAGGTGAATTCAGTGCATTGTGGGGCATGGCTGAAGCGCAGCATATGGTCATAGGCTAGCCACATGGTGCAGCTTACAAGCTTGGGGAAGCTGGGGGTGGGGCCTGAATATGAGCTTCTGTCCAGAGCAAGGGCTCTGCGCTGCACCATGGGTGTACACTACCCTCTGATTGATGACGGTGTGCCTCGTTCCCACGCACTCGGTACGGAGCACCTGGGAATGAGGCTATGTGTTAACTTGATTCTAGATTGAAACATTGCCACACTCCTAGTGAGTTACAAGTTAGTAGCTCATCCTCCGCTCAGTTTGTAGTTTCGTAGTAGTACGCAGACTACGTAGACTCCATTCTCATTCATGGTGGTCTGCAGTTTCAAGTTTGTAGTATGTAGCCAGACTATTTTGAGCCCATTCCTTCAGCAGTTTCAAGTTCATAGTACCATACCGGCGCAACATTACGATTTACGGTGCATATGCTAACAGACACCTCACAGACAGACATCCTGATATATAGAACCAGAATCCACCTGGACTGGACACGTAGTCTCGCAAGATCAAACGCCAACTACACTGCAGTGTCATATACGCAGGCTTTGCTCCCGGCCCACCTCGTGTTGACTAGATGAAGGTTGGAAGGTTGCAGGGGATTAACCCAATAGTGCAGGCTTCTCCACGTTCTTGCACCGAGCTTGGAAGTTGGAGGATAGGGATTAAAGCATTTCTCTCATCATCATGCACTCCTACCAAAGAATATGTCCAATGGTCTCACTTGGATTGATGCAAAAGGTTTGTTACGATATTATGGGGGAGGAATCTGCTACATCTAGCCTCATTCCCAGGCCTACCCCTGTTCTTCGGCTTGCGTTGACAATTATACATGGATGCAGGAGAGCGAAAAAGAACAGGAAAGGCCTGGTATCATTCATGACACGAGTGATGTCAGGTGGACATGGGGGGGGGGGGGGGGGGGGGGGGGCGTAGTCATTTCAGCAGGTCCTGAAGCAGTTCATCTCCAGTCAACCCAGTTCGAATGCTCAGCGGCTAGTCGACTCAGACGATCTACACAACTTCGTTGGCCAGCTTTTGAACTTATTTGCGTTTGAGCCACACCCTCCCTACGTCCACCTGACATCAATCACATGATGGATAAATACCAGGCCTTCCCCGAATTTTGCCGCACCACTCTTCCACATTTGTCAACGCAAACCGAAGAACAGAAAAAACGGGGTAGGCCTGGGAACGAGGCTATGCCACATCTTCCTCCTATCAGAGAACAGAACTTATCTTGCTCGGTGAATGGGTATTACCTTCTGACAGCTGGTCAATCTGTTCCCTCAGCTCTGCCTGGCTCCTTCTGTAAACAGGGAAGGTGCATACACAAGGTGTACACACATGCTCAGCATTAAGCACTCAATAAAAGTACACTATATGAATAACAGACAGACAGACAGATGGACATGAAAAAGGTATTGCCATCCTAGCTGGCAAAAAAATAAAAGCTGTTTAGTAAACTGACACCAGCCCACAGGCTCTATCGAGCATTTACTTGTGAGCACTTATCTGGATTAGAGAATGATCCTTAAGGTTACGGGATACTTGTGCACGCGCCGTGCGAAATGTATAGGGAAATGCATACTTAAGCTCGCTAACCAAGAATCTCTGGTATGAAGAGCGTAAGCAACTTGATTCTGGAGGTGGAGGTGCGCTGTCGCAAGGTGCAGGGCATGACGGAAGCTTTTACCGATACGCTGTATAGCCGTGCAAAAACGAGCAGTTCAGTTCACCAAAAAGCCGTATTTACCGCTTTTCTTGAGCGAGACAGCAGATAAATTTGCCAGGGATTATACTATCGAAAAAAGCTTCCGTCATGCCCTGCACCTTGTGACAGCGCACCTCAACCGCCAGAATCAAGTTGCTCACGCTCTTCATACTCGAGATTTTTGGTTAGCAAGCTTAAGTATGCATTTCCCAATACATTTCACACGGCGCGCGCAAGAGTATCCCGTAACCTTAAAAAGAACAAAGTGGATATTGGTCCGGCAGGAAGCAGGGCAATAGGTTAGGGTATATTAGGGCCAGGGCCGGTTCTAGATGCGCACACGTTTCCGGTACCTATACCTAAAGTATGTACTTCCTGCCGGACCAATATCCACGTCGTAAAAAGAAGTACCACTGTTACACAAAAGTGGCACAATGCTACAGTGGTTGAGTAGCAAACATACATAAGCAAGTTTCACAGTTTGAGCATAGATGCTTTCACACACACGCACACACACACACACACACACACACACACACACACACACTCAACACACACACACTCAACACACACACACTCAACACACACACACACACACACACTCAACACACACACACTCAACACACACACACACTCAACACACACACTCAACACACACACACACTCAACACATAGTCTCGCGGGGCCAGACCCACACGTCTGGCCCCACGAGACTACTCAACACACACCTGACTTCTGTAATCTTTCTATCCACCTGCTCTACGGATGGGGACAGGATTCCCAGAATCCCAGCCGCAAGTAGCTCCTCGCGGTGGACATCTTCAAGAATCAGATCGGCCATTTTAGTCTTGGTACAATAAAATTAATATTATGGTGAACGTAATTATTACGTCATTGGAATAAATGAGCCCCACCCAACTATATACGTGCAAAATGGTAGTATTACCTCACTGATGAGCATAGATAAAATAAACCGACCGTCCAATCCGCACCACTCGATCGATCACCCAGTAGTCTCGACCCCCGCCCCGGCCAGCCAGCAAGATGAGCTGGAGCTCGAGACTGCACGGAGTACGGAGCTACTCCAGTCTCGGAACCAGACCCTCGCCGTGGGTCTGGTTCCGAGACTAATCATGTGACGCTAGCAGCTACGCCCTCGAAGTTGCAAAACACCATGACGAGTACTTTCCTTTGACTTTCAGGTGAGTTGCACGATGTAATATTTGTACCATCCTACCAAGGTTTCTGGCATCATAGTCTGGCATAGTCTCGCGTGGCCCAGACCCTTCCTGCGACGATTAGTGGGGCGGGGCGCCCCCTAATCGCCGCGGGAAGGGTCTGGGCCACGCGAGACTAAGTCTGACACAAAGACATATCGCTTCTAAGTCATAATTATAGATCTATGATAATGTGCATGTTAATAGTCTCGCCATGCATCGTTAATAGCGTACGTGCGCATTCTATTACGAAGTGGATATTGGTCGGGCAGGAAGTAACTTAAGTATAGGTATCGGACACACATGCGCATTCAGCACTGGTCCTAGTCCTAATATGTATGGTGTGCCGTTCGTGTCAAAACTCAGATTTCTTCTTTTATGAAACCACGTGACAGTCTACACTAAGTTTGCTATACATGAGGGCATTGAAACATCAGTCAGCATTAATATTTTGCTAACCATCGATCGACATAATTTTACTAAACACCGATCGATTGTACTAAACGTGGTAACATCGACCAGTGTTTGCGATTGATGTTTAGTAGCTAAATGTCTATCGGTGTTTAGTAAAGAATCTGTGTTAGCAAAATTAATGTCGATGTTTAGTGAAGATCAATCATTGCTTAGTGAAATTAAATTGATGACGATATAGATGTTTAGCAAATGTCAATCTACCCTGGCTATGTATATTGTCAGCATCAAAGAAGTCCCATCTGAGGCTAAGAAGAGCCAGACTACCCAGAACTTACCCCATAGCTCTTGTTCCCTCTGTAGTTCCAAACCTGTATGTATGAACCACTGTAGAACACAGGGAACCAGGTCAATGTTTAGCAAATATCCGTGTAGATCGTGTGGTTTAATAAAGATGCCTTAAAATCGTTTTGACACAAACGGCACACCATAAATATGTACCCTGACCATTGCCCAACTGACTTCCTGCCGGACCAATAACCGCTTCAAAATAAGGTCTCGCATAGCCAGACTACTCTCGCAAGAGTGTGGCTATGCGAGACTAGCCATGTATCTCAAATCATGGCTTGTAATCAGTTACCTCTACGTTTAGGATCCAAGCATACTGTTCATGGCTCTATGGTTTAGTTAATCATTCTTGATGAGTAATTGAAAATCCCATACTTTCTCAGAGACTACAAGGATTTGCTGGTAATTTGTAGGCAATCATATAAGCATTCAAGTTTGGGTAGTACAAATTAAGTTGATATGCAAGTGCAAAAGAATCCAATAGAACAAACTTTAGTCACCAGCCCTCCAACACTTAACATAGTTGTTTTAGGCATGCTTATGGTACGCTATTGATGATTTTTTTTCAATCATTCTGTTATCAGCTGACAGCAAACTTGGATCCACTGCACCCGTGCCACTGTCAGTCCCAATAAAGTGCCGTGATGGGGAAAGTGGACTTTTGTCTTGTATTCCTGACAGTTCAACTTTTCCTGTGCCCTTCCTCTGCTGTCACCTACTATGTCACCCCCGACCCTGACACTTCCTGTCCCACGACATTTCTGCCCTGCCTCACTCTCTCCCAGTATGCCCAAGCTGCCGATCAATACTTCACCTCCAATCGTACCATATTTCTGTTCCTTACTGGAGATCATGTTCTTAGTGAGAATATCACAGTTTCCAGCATCTCTCACCTGTCTCTGATTGGTGGAATCAGGAGCTCACCACCTTCCGCTGAGACTAGTACCAGAATCGTTTGCAATGAGTCCAATTACATTTCCTTCTCGGCCATCTCGGAGCTACGAATGATTGCGCTGACAATTTCGTTCTGCGGTACCAACAGTCTTCCTGCAATCACTGTTACTTCAGCCGACGATGCCATGGTAACAAACTGTGCTTTCGACCACAGCCTGAGCACCGCTTTTGTTGCTACAAGCAGTGACTTAGCTTTTGAAGGAACTACCCTGTTTGATCACAATACAGGTGGAGGGCTAACCGTATCTAGCAGTAGTGTCGAATTGAGAGGTAGGAATACCTTCCGAGATAATAACAGAAGTGGTATTTCTGTAGATGGAAGTGACTTGAGAATATCTGGAGAAACTTTATTTGTTGGCAACTCAAATCCCTTGTCGCCTCAATTCTACAGTTGCTACAGTGCAGGTATTCAAGCCCATAACAGCATGGTTACTATCTTGGGACAATGCACTTTTTCAAACAATACGGGTCCCAACGCGGCAGGGGCAGTCTGTATCCAGCGAACGACTCTACAGTGGAAAGGCATAGCCGAGTTTGTCAACAACTCTGGAAATTACGCCGGTGGGATTTTCGTACAAGACAGTGTCTTTAACTTCACTGGTGTGTGTAAGTTTATCCAAAATTCTGGACCAAGTGGAGCTGCCATTTATTCTCTGACTAGCACCATTAATATGGATGGCAATGCTCTCTTCCAATCAAACTCGGTACGGGGTGATGGAGGTGCTATCTCTGCTACCAGCAGTACCCTCATGTGGACTGGCACTGGAACCTTTGTGAATAATTCTGCAGGAAGATGGGGAGGAGTGATGCTCCTAGCCAGAAGTTCACTCACTTGCACTGGAGTGTACACCTATACTGATAACGTTGCTCTCAGCGAGGGTGGTGCCATCATAACAGTTGGTGATAATGGTATTAACTGTTCTGGAGTAGGGTCATTTGTCCGTAATTCTGCACAGAGAGGAGGAGCCATTCGTACACGTGATAGCAGCTATCTCAGCTGGAACGGTACTATTCACTTCAGAGACAATTCTGCTCGCTACAACGGTGGTGGCATTTCTGGCCAGGTTTACCTTGATGGTGTGAATACGTTCAGTAATAATTCTGCAATCTTAGGTTCTGGTGGTGGAGTGTATGCGTCACAAGCAGGTTTGAATGGAAACAACACTTTTGTTGGCAACTTTGCTGGAGACGAAGGCGGTGGCATCAGCATATTTGCAGGAACAATAAGTGGTCAAAGCAACTTTACTGGTAACCGTGCAGAAAACAATGGAGGGGGCTTGTCAATACGTATTTCTGGTACATCAGAGCTCTTTGGAATCAATTTGTTTGAAAATAACTCAGCCCTTTATGGTGGAGCAGTGTTTGTTGCCATAGCCGCTATTCATAGCATCAGCTGGAACAGCATTTTCAAGAGCAATACCGCCAGTTTTGGTGGAGGAGCAGTCTTCGCATCTCGCTTGAGTAGAAGCACTATCAGCAGAAATGAAACAGTTTTCATCAGCAATTCTGCCAACTTTGGAGGAGCTGTCATGAGTTTTGGTGAGGTGAATATTACTGGAAGTAGCTTACTGTTCAACAATACGGCTCTCTTAAATGGTGGAGCAATAACTACTGCAGACTCCAAGCTTGTTTTTGGTGGAGAAGTGGAGGTTTCCGCAAACTCAGCTTTGAGTGGCGGTGGCGTTTACTCAGCATCATCCACATTGCACATTCTACCAAATACTACGGTATACTTCCAAAACAATCTTGCAATGCAGCAAGGAGGAGCGATTTTTGTGGAGGATCCGCTGTTTATTTACTGCAGCAATAGGGTCTTGCAGGATAGAAATTCCCCACAAACAATTGGTGTTAATGAATGCTTTTTTCAGCCAACTTCTGAGCCAATACATCGTGGCGAAACTTTTGCAGAAGCCATTGAGAATATCTCTCTGGTCTTTGAGAACAACACAGCAGAGGAAGGAGGTGATGCTTTGTTTGGTGGCATTGTGGACAACTGTGTTTACTTGGTCACGGATGCCATTTCGGGCATTGAACGCCGTGCCCCTTCCAATGTGATATTTGATGCAATATCCAACTTCCAAGGTGAGACGGACAGTGTCTCAAGAGTATCGTCATCAGCATATCGCATTTGTCCATGCCTGAATGGAAAGATTGACTGCAGTAAAACTACCTACGACCTTGAAGCGTATCCTGGTGAGACGTTATCAGTCCCTCTCACTGCTGTTGGACAGCAAAACGGAGCAGCCTCTTCTGTTATCATAGCTTACCTTAATGCACCAACAACTGCAAGCTTTGGTGAGCGTGAGGATGTCCAGGCAGTCACAGCGCGGTGTAGTCTAGTTCCCTATACACTACTCTCAAGAAGCAGTTCTGAAACTTTCCTACTGTATTCTGAAGCTCCATGTGGTACTTTAGGGGTGCCTCTTAAAGTAAATGTTACCCTTCTCCCCTGTCCTACTGGTTTCCAGTTATCTCAGACTTCTTCATCGTGTGTTTGTGCAGACAGGCTCCAGAAATACACACAGAGCTGCAACATTGCGGACGGAGAAATAGAGCGTGATGGTGATTTCTGGATAGGAGTAGAGTATATAAATGGCTCGGAGGCACTGCTTCTCAGCCCCCATTGCCCCTTTGATTACTGTAAATCAGCACCAATTAGATTCAGTCTGAATAGTAGTGATGTGCAGTGCAATTACAACAGAACGGGGATTTTGTGCGGAAGTTGTGCTTCAGAACTCAGCCTTACTTTAGGCACCTCACGATGCTCAAACTGTTCCAATGACTTCCTGGCTCTACTGATTCCTTTCGCTCTGGCTGGTATTGGGTTGGTGCTCCTGCTTTTCTTGTGCAAGCTGACAGTTGCGATCGGAACAATCAATGGAGTCATTTTTTATGCTAACATCGTTGGAGTGAATTCATCAGTCTTCTTCCCTGCTGGCCAAACCAACATTCTCACCGTCTTTGTAGCGTGGGTAAACCTGGATCTCGGGATTGAGGCCTGTTTCTTCAGTGGCCTGGATGCCTACACAAGGGCATGGCTGCAATTTGTGTTTCCACTTTACCTTTGGGTATTGGTGGGACTAATCATTCTCTCCAGCCATTTCTCCCTGAAGATTGCCAAGAACCTTGGCACAAACCCGATTGCAGTTCTTGCAACAATTTTCCTACTTTCCTACGCCAAACTTCTTCGTACATCATTTGCTGCTCTCTCTTTTACCATTGTGGAATACCCTAATGACACTCAGGCCGCAGTGTGGCTCTATGATGGTAATGTGGGATTTCTTGAGGGAAAACACATCCCTTTTTTTCTGGTAGCCACAGCTGTACTTCTTTTACTCTTTCTTCCTTACACCATCATTCTCTTTGGCGGACCGTGGCTTCAAGCTCATACAAACATCAAAGCTTTCTCATGGATCGAAAACTACAAGTTGAGAGGAATTCTAGATCCTTATTATGCCCCGTACAAGACTGCTCACCGATATCGAACTGGATTGCTGCTCATTGTTCGTTTACTTCTGCTCGTTGTATTCGCTTCAAATGCTCTCGGTGATCCTAGTGTGAATCTACTTGCCATTGCCTGTATTTCCTTGTGCCTAGCCACATTTACCTGGCTCGCGGGTGCTGTCTACCGAAAGTGGTATCTGGATGTGCTTGAAGCATCGTTCTCCCTCAACCTCGGTATCCTTGCTGCTGCTACATACTATGTGAGGGGAACAGGAGGCAACCAGGCAGCTGTTGCATATACATCAGTTGGAATAGCTTTTGCAACCTTCACTGGCATTATTGTCTACCACCTGTATTTCCAAATCAGAGACACTCTTCGCAAGAGGAAAACACCAGGAAGCAGTGAAGATCCTGAGAATAATATTCAGTATAGCCCTCACAGTGAAGAGCTTGATAGCCTGTCCACAGCTGAAGAACAGCCAAATGTGCCTGTATGGCATTTGAATGTTGCGGAACTTAGAGAACCCCTTCTCGAGGAAAGTTAATCCTCATACAACTTTCCAATAATTATTGTTGCATGGGTGGCAACTCCTATTATTACGCCACCACCTTGTGGAATTTGTACTCGATTGTTGGAAGTTCACTGAATTGGGTTATACATTATTGATATCGATGTATTGTATGTATCATGCACACTTCTACAAGTAATAAAAAACATTTAAAATGTAACAGATTGTAGGGATACCAGAACCGCAAATAGTAAGGAAACAAGGTAGGGATGATCACACAAAACAGTGAAGTATACAACCCCCTACAGAGATCTTTTTCCATAATACATGTGTAATGAAAAAAGATATGTAGGGGGATTGTATACTTCACTGTTTTGTGTGATCATCCCTACCTTGTTTCCTTACTTTTTGCGGTTCTGGTATCCCTACAGTACATCCTAGGCCTGTTACATTTTAAATGTTTTTTATTACTTGTTTATGTCATTTTGTTTTAGCAGCAGGCACATGCATAGCTACTGGACTCTGGCATTTACACTGATATGGCTGAAGAATCAGACCCAAGCATCTCAAAAGCCAACCCTTTTCTGGATGGATACTAAGCCAGTGCTCCCTGAGCTGAAGACCATAGCTAAGTATAGTGTAGCTAAAATAGCTATACCAGATAGTAGTAGCGACACATTGTTGAGTCTTTAGCTAGGCATTCACCCCTCTCACAGAACACAGTCTAGTAACATACTTCTATTATAGCACAGAGAATTTACCTCAGTGTAGTTACGGTAACACAACAGCGCAAGGCACTTCTAATTCAGCGATCTTGGATAATAATTACGTACGTTGCTAAGTGGTCGTTTAAGTGCGCATGCGTACAAACATGAAAATGGCGTGACAAATGTGACCCGCGCGCTGAGGGATTGATTTCGTGTTAGAGGTAATTATAGTCACAAAGCAACATTTCGGCGAAAGCGCGGTTATTACAGCAACGGGTCAGCAGACCCATGGACTACAAGATATCAGAGTATAAAGCCTGGATCTACTTGCATTCCGGCGTTATAAGCCCGAACTCAAGCTATATCGTCGTGCATAAATTAGTACAAGTAATAAAAAACATTAAAAATGTATCAGGATGTAGGGATACCAGAACGGCAAAAAGTAAGGAAACAAGAGGGATGATCGAACATAACAGTGAAGTATACAATCACCCCTACAGAGATCTTCTTCCTTATACATGTACAATGAAAAAAGATATGTAGGGGTGATTGTATACTTCACTGTTATGTTCGATCATCCCTCTTGTTTCCTTACTTTTGCCGTTCTGGTATCCCTACATCCTGATACATTTTTAATGTGTTTTATTACTTGTTTATGTAATTTTTTGGGGGCAGCAGGCGCATGTTTGAGCTGAAGTTTGCTGCAGAAGTCAGTGACCTCACAGGCACCTGGGCAGTAGGTGTCCTTGCCTTGGTATGTGGACAATATTACTCAGGTATTACACTTCCAGCATTGGCTGAAGAATCAGGCCCGGGCATCTCAAGTCAACTGTTCCCTAGATGGATGACAAAGCCACTGAGTTCTCCCTGTCTGAAGACCATGGCATAGGCAGTTTATAGTAGGGACATTCATATGGGTGTTGAGAGTTGAGATAGGCATTCACCCTGCTCACAGAATACAGTATAGGTAGCAATATAAGCTTAGCTAAATCATGCGTACAGGGACTAACCTCAGAAGAGTGCCTCGTTTGACAACACATCGTATCTTCCCCACTGTTTCTAATTCAGCGATCTTGAGTAATAATTACGTATCGTTGCTAAGTGCTCGTTAAAGTGCGCATGCAAACGTGAAATGGCGTGACAAACGAAGCCATAGTTATTGAGTGGGCAGCTGCAGCCGCTTGGTGAAGAATTGGAGGTAGCGAAAAAGCGATGGGACGTTGCACTGCTCGGTTGAAAATGCTGCTGTTTCGTGCGAAAACCATCGTGACAGATTGAGGCAACGTTGAGCTAAGTTGTCTGAAGAAAGAAAGAAAGAAAGAAAGAAAGAAAGAAAAACAATTTGCCCGTTTTGCGAGTACCTGGTGAGGTACTTTCGCGACGGTTTTTCGCGATGCGAGGAGTCTTGTTGGTCATGAAAACACTCGAAGATGAACACGGATAGTATACGGAAAATAATCACATACCGGTACCATAGCAACGTCGAAATTTTTTTTTTTTTTTTAAACGACAAAAAGGCTTCTCTGATAATGGCTACATATATTCTGATGATGATACAAAGGTTTCCTTTTACAGAAAAGGGATGATGCACAAAAAGGGTAAGATCCAAAAAATAGCAAAGCAAAATGACAGTTTAGGTCTGGAGCCGGACCTCAGCATGGATGAGGTCCAATGGGTGGTCCGTCAAGTTGAAGTCCCTAGCTGGGGCATGGAAAGCTGATCTGGGACCGCGGAGGCATGCGATGGCAGAGTCAATCAGGCTGAAGGCGATCTTACATCTGATGAAGCTAAGGGTGCTGCTATACGGTTGATCGTGTTTCTGAGAGATGAGACCTGCAAGTCTCTTGAACGCAACCGTGGCAGACGGACCCCATCCTCCACTTGTGGACAGGACCAGAGGGGTGAAGGTACCATGCTCCACCTCGAGGACACGCTGTTCGTAAGCTCTCCTCTTCTCACGCTCGTGTCTTCTATAGCATGCATCAGTGGAGGAAGTACAATTTGAAGGTGCATGGGAGTTGAAGATTCTGACATCAAAGAAGGTAGATTGTTTGCTTTTAACCCAAAAGTTTTGGGCCTTGATGTCGAATCTTGCGCCATCCTCAGTGTTAGTGCTTCTGAGGGGGAAGCTCTCTCCGGTCAGCGGCTGGAGAGTGGGTTCAACACTAGGCATGAGAATATTATGCCGGCATAATTTTGAGCAAAATAGGTCATTAAAACCACCGAGCATAATGCGAGCATAATAGCCTGTTTTTGGCTGTATTGGAAGCAAAACTGCGCATGCATGTCCTTATTCAACCCTCATCTGCAGCCGCTGAGAGAGTCTTCTCCATCCTGAACGCTTCTTTTGGCGAACGCCAGGACAATGCACTCCCAAGACTATGTTGAAAGCTCGCTTATGCTACAATACAACAAGCAATGACCAATATTCTGTTGTAATGATGTATTGTTTGTGTACCGCCGTGTGTTGCATTTTTTGTGGTTACAAAATTTGGGAGCATAATAGCATGATTATCAAGCATAATTAGGCCAGATTTGGAGCATAAAAGAAAAGCAAAATAACTGAATATGGTAGCATAATATTCTCATGCCTATTCAACACACACGTTCTGGCAAACCTCTGTGAGAAGCTGTGCCGTGATGTCTCTGACGGCATTGTGTCGGATGGAGGGCATGGCACCCTTAGGGCAGCTGAAGGCGTGGTTAACACTGAATGGTTGACCGCATGGGCAGTGTGTGGCTAGCCTTGTTGGCGTCCGTTTTGCGAGTACCTGGTGCGGTACTTTCGCGACGGTTTTTCGCGACGCGAGGAGTCTTGTTGGTCATGAAAACACTCGAAGATGAACGGTATGTGGTTATAAAGGCTTATAAGTGTACCGTTTCTGAGATTTGGAGAGATTCTTTTGTATTAGCATATATTGCGTGTACGTCGTATCCCTACATACAGAGTCTACCGACTCTGTGATGCATCTCTTTCTAGTGTTTCCATGTATCTTCCAATTGTTACTACGTAGTGTTTTCAGCTCTCCAATCAATCGATCTCCAGTTCATCCCTGCTAGAGCCTTCATCTCCTTCCCGTTCTAGGGCCACCTCAGAGTCCTCAGACATTCCAAGGAATGACTGTGCATGCTTTCTTCCACTGCTCCTGCTTCGTGTAGCTAGTCTCAGCCTTGTCAAAGCATGACCTGTGAGGGACACTGGGTTCAATCATCATTATCCTACTCTTCTTGGGAGAGAGGGAGAAAGAATAGGATAATGGTGCTACAGCCTGTCAGCATTCCACAAGGGTTGCACGTCCAAACAGTCTAATAGCTGCACTACTTGGTCATGCACCCATGCACACACTACATCTGCAGGCTCGTGATCATGCACCCACACACTACATCTGCAGGCTCATGATCATACACCCACAAACTACATCTGCAGGCTCGTGATCATGCACCCACACACTACATCTGCAGGCTCGGATCATACACCCACACACTACATCTGCAGGCTCATGATCATACACCCACACACTACATCTGCAGGCTCGTGATCATGCAACAACTTGTTGGTACACACAAGGACCGGACAGGAACAAGTAATCATTGTTCACAAGTTAGGATCGATGACCATGCAGTGATGATGTTTGTCGTCATGGAGCACAAATAAAGTGCTATAGTACACACCCAGTAGACTCTCTGATGCAGCAAAACCAACTTTTGGCTCATGCATTAATGTACCCTGCAGAAAATTTATGTCCGGAAAATGGATCCATCAGACTCCCTAAACACCAAGTCTTGTAGTTCTCTCTGGGCGTGGAACACGGAGCCAGGGGCAGGTGGCTAAAATTGTAATTTAGTGTACTGTGAAAATAACTCATTAGTATAACTCAACATGTTATAATCATAATAATATCTGTGGTGTGTGCTACCATGAAAGTAAGAGTCATCATACTGTTTCCACAAATCAAATCACTATAATTCTAATTGCTAAACTCAGTTGCACTTCTCCCTATGAATTTTGTCAGCAGTCTCGTTCTGGGCCACTGATGGATGCTTGAGTCCTTTCACCAAAGCCCCCCACGTGTGGCCTCCCCTCCTGCCAACGTTGTCCTGCCCTTGCAGCCAGGAAGTCAGCATGTCATAGAGGAAGGTTGGTGAGTCTTTCATGATATCCAGAGTGGGAACCGCACGGAGTCCCAACACGAGTCCTAGTCTGAAGATCTGCTCCTTCTTCAGGTTCACTAGATAGTCACCGATGTCTATCAGATCACCAATATCTGGAGCCAAAAGAGAATAGCACCTAATGAATAGCTGTAGGTTGCGCAATGATTCTTAAACGTTCATCAAGGGAAGCTGGCCAATTAGAAGTGATACAAGCCAGATATACCACACCTATTTGGAGGATAAACACACTATCCTGCACAATTGTGAACGTGGTAATTTCTATACATAACCTACAAACTCTCCCTCCTATATTAATGACCTTGCATAGTACATACAACACTGAAGACATTGTACCAATGCAGTTGTTATACGCACCCAGTTCAACTGTCTCCACAGGGATAACCTCAGTTGCCGCTTGTATCTTCGGGGACTTTGTGACTGGAATCCCTTCCTCAGCAGGCGAAGAACCTGCAAGTATCATGACCAACAGATGTGTTCTAATAGCAGACATTCTATTACCTTGGGACATGTTGCAGTGTAACAGGCAACTACCGTACTGTCCCTTGTGTGCTCACAACTCAAGGTTAAAGCCCTCATGTAGCGGCTCTATCACAAAGAAGCTTAAATGCTGTCTCTTCTTTGAACGCTCAGTATGTCACATAAACTGTTTGTTTTCACCAATTCCATCACATGCAGTATAAAGTCCTCCCCTGCTCCCAAAGAGAGACCTGGTACTCACTGTTTGCACATGCACGTAATATTCCATTAATAGCCCATACATTATGAACCGTGTAAATTCATTCAACGGAGTTGATCCATGGAGGCTGGAGTAACAGAGCAAGTTTTCTAGTTTCTATAGAAAACCTGTTGAGCTGTACACTGCAGACAGTGGGAACCAGACCATGAAGAGTGGCTGGGAGTAATGCTACTCACATGCATCATAGTACTGCTACCCCACCCGTACTGTATATCCAAAACTAATTGTCGTGATTTATTGCTTCACATCGTAAGACTGGGGAATTTAAGGCAGATGACCTATGACCTCTGACACGTCCAGAAAAAAACATGGAGCTGATCAAAGTATGAAAGGGCTTGCAGCGTTTGAGGCTACAACGTTTAGGCCCCTGTTAGTTGCATTGTTTTGGCACCCCCGCCCACATCCAGATTCGGGGCCGCATGAATCTTGCCATTACTATGATGTAAAGCCATGCATTATGACCTAGTATTTGACAAAATATGTGTCATGGCATTCCTTAGTCCTAGTGGAAGCTTTTACTATGAACGTTGGCACATTGTGTTGCTGTAGCACAAGCTGAAGAGGTAGGCTTGTGTGCGTGCATGTATGCGTGCATGTACGTGCCTGTTGCTGTACTACTGTCAACCTTGCAGGGTATTTTATGAAAGGAAGTGACATATTAATAATGACAACCAGCTAGCATCGTGTGAAAATATTCATTGTACATGTAAAATTTACTAACATTTTCGTGGATTATGAAAACCACGACACAACAGATATACTGTTTACCCTTCGTAGCTGGTGTACATCAAGGTAAACAACAATGAGCTTGTTACCTGAGGTTGTTGCCTTTGCCTTCAGCCACACTTTCTCCCTCTCTCCTAGCTCTCCAAACCGGTCAGCATCCCAGGTGCACTGCCAGTACTCTTGGTCCTTGGATAAGGTGGCTACATGCAGTGGAGAGGCAGGCTGCTTGCTGGTAACCTGATCACTGTTACTGCTACTGTGGGGACAGAAAAACGCCTCAAGAGGCTTTGAGTTGTTATACCTCAAGGTTTTAGTGGCTGCGTCGATCCCTTCAAATATCGAATTCCGAATGGTGGGGCAGATCTTGCAACATGCTGACGATGGTGCCCTAATGTGGACCTCAAAGAAGGCAAAGGAATCAACTAGGGTGACCGCGCAAGCATGGTCAGGCAACCTGAACTTGATGATGTTTCTTGCTATCAGAATGGGTGTACCACTACTAGGAAGCAAGACTTCCCACCGGCAATGACTCATTAGGAATGCTGCCAGGCAGGGAAAGACTCCAGCACGTGGCCAGCCATTGGGGAAGCGAAGAATGAGTGGAGCTGCGGCATCTGTGAAGATGCGATGCTTGTCTAGCTCCTCACGAGATACCATGTCCAGAAGTGAGGGCATGAAGTACTCATCCCCTGATACCGGACCAATGATTAGAAGGTGTTGGAGAAGCCTAAGAAGATCAGCTGCAGTAAAAAGGCCAGGGACATAGTGCTCGGGAAACTGCTCCAGAAATTCAAGAGTGACAATGCCCTGGTCTCGAAACTTAAGCCATTTACTAGTGACAAGTACCTCAGACATTGCACAGTTCCCATCACCTTCACTGGCTTTGAGAAGCCTCTGCCTGTGTTCTACAAGCTCAGAAAGTTTGTCAACTGGGATCTGAGGATCAGTGAAAAGCACATTGGGAAGCACATCTGGATAATAGAGGCAGATATTCAACTCGTCAAAATATTTCAGAGCTGCCTGGAAAGCTCCAGTGCTGATTTTAAGCGAGTGTGCTACGTCAAGGCATTCTTTTGTGCTAAGGACCTTCCTTACCAATAGGCTAGCCATCCTTTGAAGCAACAACTCCAAGATGTACCATATGATCGGAATTTGGACCTTGGGTGGGGCAGAGCTCTTGATTACTTGCCTTAGTATTTCGGCAATTCGTCTATCCTCTTCTCCAGGCTCTTTGGTGTTGACCGGAAAGATAGGCTGATTAAGTCCTCGGTTGTAAAGGACAAGGTCATCGGGGAAGGCTGGGTGGAGAAGATCAAAGAGTGTTTTGTTCTTCTCAGCCCGTGTTTCAGATTGACACTCATGCTCCTTATCTCTGTGAGTGCCAACTACGGCGATCGTTGAATTCCTGCCTTCTGTTGGTTGCGATTGCAGGGTACGAACCATGCACATGAGGATCTGAATGTTGGTGAGCAGCGAAGGGTAAGGTGTACCCACAAGCTCACCTGCTTTGAAGTATTCTACAATGGGGTGATCGTTGAGGCTCTCACTCAGCCGCTGCACGAAGATGGTGCTGCAGGTGTTGCGAATAAAGATCGGAAGAAGATCATGGAACTGTGGCTGGCCACCAGAATCGATGATATGTATCCAGTCAGAATCAATCAGTTCTCTGGATACATTCAGACCCTGACTCGAGATTGCTTTCGTAAGTTGGTCGAGTAAGCTAGTGATGGCCAGCTGTAGAGCTTCTTCGGAGGTAGAAAGGGGAGCGTCCTCTTGTGGGTTAGGTGTGGTCTGTGTGGTCTGATCAGGTTGGGAAGCAGCGTGTTCCTGGTCAGGGGTCGTCTCCTCCAGGGTGTTGTGCTGGAGAAGGGATTTGATTATTTCCACTCCTTCTGGAAGGCTATCACAGAGGATTGGGATGGCTCCTGAGAGCATTTCCAGTAGCTCTTGCTCATCCACCACCTTCCACCCTCCAATGCAGAGCTGGATCCGGGTCCCGGAGACAACTCTGACTCGAACAGGGCGTTCAGCACACGGTGTGCTAGTCCGGAGCCCTGGCGGAGGCCTCCCAAGAAGAAGGAATTTCAGACTGGTTTTGCCAACTCCGGGTGGCCCAGTAAAAACAGACTTGATAATTCGTGCATTTACGTAGCCACGTTGCATAGCCTCATTGATGTACTTCCTGGATTCTGTGGGAGAGCAAACAGTGAGTGGGTAATCAACACTGGACAATACTGGTTGGTTAACTTGGATGGTTCCATATCTCTGATAACCATTAATCAACACTGGACAATACTGGAGGTTGGATATCTTAGCTGGTTCCAGATTTCATACCATTAGTATGTGTAATAGCATGGTTTGCTGTGGTAGTTGGGATTAATAGCACGAGTAATGCAGGAGGTAATTGCACGAGACGAAGCCAAGTGCAATTTACTGCATTATGAGTGCTATTAATCACAGCACACCATGCTAATCTTCATAGCTTTCAGTACAGCAATAATCTCGGTATAATGCATGTAGGTTAGCTAGCTAGCTACGTACTTGAACAGCAGATGGAAATGCATGCGCAAATAATACTAGCTAGCTATTCACAGTCCAAGAGAGTAGTAGCTAGCTATGAAGTTCTGTTTTCCAATTATTGGTTCGCCGTGTTCCGGTGATTTAGTGTGCAGTTCTTCGGTTTCAGACTGGTAGACGCTCAATGTCTTGCAGTGCGCTGTTGTTGAATGAACGAAGAGTGGGATTCTCGGGGTCCAGGTAGCTACAGGAGCGGTTGAAGGAGGAGGCACAGCCAGTGGAAGTTCTTCAAATAGCGAGTCATTGTCGTCAGTTTATAAAGACCCTGCCAAGGCTAGCGCTGCCATGCAGTGCTCGCTCTCAGACGCAATAATGCTGCTTAGTTACGACATTGAATGGCCACACCCACCTGCTTGAATAGCCAATCAGCTGCCGATTACAGTATTCCGCAGTCCTGTAAGTTAGCTTCATTGGCTCACAACTGTGGCATTACAGAATAATACCACAGTTTTGTATAGGACTTTAGTATGGAGTGTAATACAGCTCTAAGATTAACACTACTATTGTGGAACATTTGATGGTCGGTTAGGATAGCAAATTGATTATTTATGGAGCTGATAACCTCATAAATCAATCCCTTATATTGATAATCTCTTGAAAACCAAGTGACCAACATCACAATAGCTACATTGCATCATCCTAGGTATGCTCTCACAGGGGCGGTGGTGGCATAGAAAAAGTGGTATGGCCCACCATTGTAGCACAATGCGGAAGGTGGTGCCCAGAAGCACGAAGTGCCGATCTGTCTGTGCTTTGCGCGGAAGAAATTTTTTCATTAGCGATGAGCGATGAGCATCCATGGGAAAGAAAAAGACCTCGGCTGGTGTGGAGTTTCAATGGTAGGTCCAGAACTAGGACCAGCATTTGTCGCTTGCAGTACAAAAAGTGCAGGGGGAAAGCCTGGATGGATTTTGCACGTGATGTGTGCCGCCACTGATGTCACAGATTCTGTTAATACGTGTTCATCTTGTTATTGCCTGTTCCAGAGATGCTACAGAGACCAGACAAACTCCAGATGAGCGGCAGGTCCTACCCATACAACATAACTTGAGTCGAAACAAAACTGCTGAGTAATACAACGGTTGTAACTTGGAAGCGCTTTATACTGTTCACTCTGGGCAGTGGGCCATCACTCTGGGAAGTACAGCTCAGCACTACTTCGAAGGTAAGACTTGTAGCTTGGATAAGCTCGGTGTGGCTCTCTTCTGGCCATTGACCTGTCTTCATATGCGATCGTAGCTACCGTAGGCGCTCTAATTATGCGTCGCTCAAAAAATAATCATTTTTGAAATGCAACGCAACAATAGAAATTCGGTCAGCAAAACGGCGACGAACTTCGACGCATGATTAGAAAACACCTCGCTAGGTACTAAAGTCAGACGAGTGTAGACAAGGCTATTGCATAGCGGTTGTGTTTGTTCCCAGTTGTCGGACTGTCGCTGCCTTTTCTCCTACATGGGGCGTCCGTATCCTGGGGCACAGAGTACATAAGTGAGTTGCTGTCTCGTACCTTCACTGACGTCCCAGCCATAACGCAACTGTGTCTTTATACATCAACGTTCACAGGCAGTGATGTGATGAGCCCTCTTCGCCGTTCAACGGTACTGTGTGCGCTTCGAGCTAGCTGCCATGCTGCGGCGCCGTTATAATCGCGTTACGCAAATAATTTAGTCCGAGTGTGACGCATTATTGGAAATTATCAGTTTGAGATATTGAATTTTGACGCAGAATTAGAAAGGACGCATAATTAGAGCGCCTACGGTATTCCAGTGCTTTCCTGTCTGAGATAACAGATCGGTGTGGCTCTCTTCTGGCCATTGACCTGTCTTCATGTGTGATCGTAGCTACTCTGTACTGTACTTGTCTTGAACGTGTGAAATCTGTCCAGGCCTAGCGCCTTCCCCCCGCTTTTCACACTGCAAGCCACAAAAGCTGGCACGGAGGCCTGGAAATTAGGCTACGTCCCAACTTCATCCAGTGACTAGACTATATGTGGTTAGGCAAAGCAGCCTTTGAACAAACACACACACCTTTACACTGATAGGGTAATAAGTAAAAGGTACAAGCACTGACCCGAATGATTATTATTGTCTAATGGAAAAATGGGGACAATAAGCAACGTCAGTAGTTATGATCAACTGCAATACTCAATTACAATCTTTGCAATAGCCTTGTTCCCAGGCTCTCCCACTCGCGAACAAAAATTGAGAGCGACGAAAAGCTGGGCTGGGCCTGGGAACGAGGCTATCTCTGCAACATGCCAACCAGTTCATTATTCTTGCAACAACAGTGCATGCTGTACAGTACCTAAGATTTGGCATACCGTAGGCGCTCTAATTATGCGTCGCTCAAAAAATAATTATTTTTGAAATGTAACGCAATAATAGAAATTCGGTCGCCTAAAAGGTGACGCAAAATTAGAAATATGACGCATAATTAGAAAATAACTGGATAGTGTGACTTTCGATCAGCGAAGTGCAAACGAAGTCTGAAAAGAGAACAGTAGATCGAGCGAAGAAGATGAGTTTAGTCTTAGATCAGTATTTCTCCAAACTGCCAAAGGATGCTCCGCTTCCAGTTTCTTGGAAGCCCAGCGCCCAACCAACAGCAAAGCGATTCAAGAGAGGCCCTGGACGACCAAGAAAGATTCGCGAGACTGTACTCACCTCTCAGCCATCTCGCAAACGTGCCTTTATACAGCAACGGTGACAGGGAATGATGACTGCTCGCGTTTCATCCGTACGCTTTCGCGAATCTTTGTAGCTGATGCACGCGGTACGATACGCGGTACGGTACGATGGCAATTGACCTGTGACGCAATAATAGAAAATTAGTATCCGGAACGTGACGCATTATTGGAAACTATCGGTTTGAGACTTTGAATTTTGACGCAGAATTAGAGCGGACGCATAATTAGAGCGCCTACGGTACTGACTAGTGTTTAAAACAGCAATGTGATAATCCATTCAGTGAAATACAATGCATACTGCATTTCAAGTGGCTGTAGTAAACATGAAACTAATGACATGGATTATAAACAAGAAGCCACACCCTAAATAGTTATTCTTCTTGCATGAGGCTAAGCTTCGTACCCTGGCTATAACTGTAGTATGGACGGCAATAAGGTACGTAGCTAGCTCTGCTATGACATGGTGACACTGTCAGAATAGAGTAGTCAAAGAAATGTATGATCTGACTTTCCTGATTTGGTAGACTCACGCACCAGTAGCTACAGTAATGGCAACAGCTTTTAGTGCTACAGCAAACATGGAAATCCCTTGGCTAAACCTTGTTTATACTTGTGGCACAGGGATGGAAAGGACGGAGAAGGTAGTTAGAACAGCTAGGGTACCCTGGATTTCAGAACAGTAAATACAAAACGACACGCATAACCCATTTGGCAAACATTCATATACTAGCAGGACCCCTCTACGTGTGGTATCTGGTGTACACAGAAATGGAAATGGAAGCCTGGATGTTTCCGCCGCACTGTACGGAAACTCACATATATTACTGAAATGTCAATGTAAAGGGCATGGTCAATAAAAGATGGCTGCACAGTATGATCAAGGGCTGCTGAATGTAATCATGTTACCACGGGAGACGTCCCAGGACTTCACTGGAGTGTACAACCACGAACTGTGTGCATGTAGCTGAGTACGTGGGACATCCCAGGAGGTCCTGAGGATACCCTAGCACAATACCCTGAGGACTGCGGTGGAGTGTATGACTGGGGCTGTGTGCAAGTAGCTGAGTGGGACACTCCAGGAAGTCCCGGGGATGTCCTAGGATTTCAGTGGAGTGGGACCACATACACAGAAAGGAGGGGACACTCTGGGTCACCACAGGACTTGAAAAGAATCTTATGCTGTGACTTATGGTGGCAGTCCTAGATACTTGTATCGGGACTTGCCAATTGCAGCTTCCCAGAAATCTTTGTGCACTAGCTACTACCGTAATCTCCCGATAATACACCCATGGGCAATGAATATTAGTGGCTACTCAAAGAGGGGGGTGGGCATATTTCTCGGATTCACTGCACCCGGAAGTAGGCTCACTGCACTCAAAAGTAAGACCCAGTCACTGCACGTGCAAAATAGTGCCATGAGCCACACTGCAACAGTCATTCTAGCACTACTACTCCCTGGTGAGCACGAACAATCTCTTCGTGTGAGTAGCTGCAGGAACAACAAACGAGATCAAGCTAGACACAGCTGGAGTGGTTGAAGTACATGGAGTGCAAAGACCATCTTTGGGACTTGCCAATCGCTGCTGCTTCTGAGAAATCCGTACTGTGCTGCTGGTGTTACACTAGGTGATTGCACACACGAAGATACAAACCAGCAAAGTGCAGCGTGTGCAGCATGCACTAGTACACAGCTGATTAATGATAATGAAATTCATTGGAAATGTATCACAATAGCCAGCCTTCATTTCTTAGTCCAACCTCTCACAGTACTACGTGTCATCTCACGCTCACAGGCATGCATATCCAAATCTCACCATTTGCACAGTGCATGTTACTGTTGATTTTGGCTCCCTTTGAACACTGAAGCACAAAGTAGCAAGCATTTCATTGACTTCCCTAAGTGGATACTGACAGGTTTCTCAATGGTTGATTCAATTATACCCACTTACATGACACATGTTCAAGTTCTCAATTAGCAATGCAACAACGAATTTGATAGTGAAGTTGTTTAGAAACTGTTTTATTCAGTCATGAATTTCTGCCTTGACCTTGACCTTCACAGGTCAAATTCGTCATTGTGAAGGGTATTTATTGTGTCATGAGTTTAAATTGGATGGGTCTCACTCAGTTTGTGCCAATCTCACTCATTTTGAGGTGGGGTCTCACTCAAGTGACGCTGCCGACCTTGACAGGTCTGTATAGGGAAACCACGCATGATGACCACGAACAGTACGGGAGATAATTTGTACTGTTGTAACTGTGAACATGAACCGTGGCAGTGTCATAACAGTGTTGTGTATGTAGCAAAAGGGCGTATAATCGAGACTAATTGCATAGTCGAAAATACGCCCCCTCCCCACTTTGCGCTGGATGTAGTGCACAAAATGGGGGAGGGCGTATTAACGGGAGACTACGGTAAGCAACAACTTGTTGCAGAAATGGGTGGTGGGTGTATTTTCGAGGGTGGGCGTATTATATTGGAAATTACGGTAGTACTAAGTGATTGCACACATGAAGACACAAACATGCAGAGCCCAGTATGCATGCATAGTCTCATGTCATGCATCAGCTAGTCCAGCACAACTGATTATGTGCAGTGGCACTTCAATGAATATTGAACAAACATGTTAGAATGTGACTTTCAATTTCGCAACAAGAGGTCGATGATGACCACACTCCCTACAAATCCCACATGTAAATACTTCAGCATGCAATCTATGGTAAGAGGCTCATCAAAAACTTGTGGACTGCTGCCATTTTGGGAAGACCCACCATGCCAAAGGGAGTGAGTAAGGCGAGGTGGCATGTGCAGCTGTCTTCCCAAGTGTTGGCATTTGCTCATGATGATTTGTACCTCACAAAAATTTCCAGCTATACAGCACACGTACGCATTGTGGCTAACGATGAACAATACATACATCAACAAACATTGATGTGGCACAATAACAGCAAGTACAATCACGGGCAGTTGAGTCGTACTCGCTACCAGAGTTGACACAACCCGGGGGCAGGGCAACAGAGAAATCAATGTTTACTACTTAAATTTTATGTCCACAACAATCTATCATACCTTCATCTTGCTGACGAGATAGTCTCTGGAGTTCCTCCTCCCGGACATTCACATTCTTCTGCCACATTTCTTCCAACTCCTTTGCCGTTTGCATCTCCTGCTGTACAGAAACCAGCCTCTCTTCTACTTGTCTCCTCCTAGCCTCTCCACACCCGTCACTCAGCACTTGCATCAGTGAGGCCTTCTCCTACACAGGGAACACATAGTACCATCGAAATGTGCCCCATCCTCACAACAGTTGGCTTACATATCTCCTGATTGATATACCCATGCAGCCCTCTAATTTCTTCAACATCACTTGAAGTACGTAGAGTAGTATAGAGACACTTAGTGTTACTGATGAGGGCAGTGAAATGTAGTAAGGACGTTGGTCATGCTCATGCTTCAGCTCATGCAAGTAGGCACTTACAGTTATTATGGTTAGGTATACATATGGTATGTATATGTAATAGGATGGTCCACTGTGGTATTTGGGATTAATAGCACGAGCAATGCAGTCAGGAAGTGTAAAATAGCACGAGGCGAAGTGGAGTGCTATTTATTTCCTGACTGCATTGCGAGTGCTATTAATCCAAAATACCACAGTAGACCATCCTATCAATCCTACATCTTAGCTAGCTACATCACAGTGGTTTTCTTAGTGTTGCTGTTGGATGCGTTGGTGAAACTTGGAGCGTCACTCGACACGCAACAGGCACGTTGCTAGCAAGCCTAAGCGCTAGCGACTCGGGCCACGGTCACAGCAAGAGCGTCGCTTCATGCTATAGGCATGGCTGTGGTTGTTGGTCCTGGTTCGGTACAGGTTTGGAACCGCTACGTACATGTCAACAGCGCGTGCGAGCAGCTCGTCTACGGTGTATCCGCTTGTGAAACTTACTTTGGAAGGGCAAAAGAGGCAGTCGCTTTCTCCGCTTCAGCCGTGCTCACTTTTTCAACCCAACAACTGAAGGTAAGCTGTAAGCTGCCTAGCAACCAGGTTCTGCAACGGCGTTACTAAGCGAAGTATTTGCCAATCAGCTTTCTATTACAGCAGTACATTGTACCTCGAGAAAAAAGTGTAATACCAATCTGATTGGTTAACCAAGTGGTATATCAGATTAATGCGTACCGTGTAGTATAGAACTATCATATTGTAGGTTTTATAGATGTAGGATTAGTGTCTAAAAATGATCCTAAACCTACTAAGCAAAATTCAAGAAGACCTAAACGAAGCTCCAGAAACTCTGAAAGCCAACATTTGCCAAAAGGTTACCCTTTTCAACCCTGTGGATGAACATCCCGCACTAGATACGTGATAGGTGCTTGATATGTCCCTCTACGGTAGGTAGGTACAATCACAGAAACTCAGTGGTCAATGGCAGGCTAACTGTGGCAGTGTGTATGAGGTGAATGGAGTGAGGTACTGTATAGTTTCCAACTAATACCCCTCCCCCCACCCCATTTTGCACACTACTTTAAGTCTAAAGTGGAGAGGGGGTAGCCTCGTTCCCAGGCCATTGCCCAGCTTTTCATCGCTAGTACCGTACTGCAAGCAATGAAAGCTGGGCGTGGGACTGGGAACGAGGCTAGGGAGGGGGGTGTATTTGATTAGTCTCGACTATATGCCATCACAAATGCAAGGATGACTTCTTCGCTGTAGCTATCCACACAATTTTAACGTTGGTCATGTACCACGAGACATACCACTGCCATGTAAAATCATGGGGCCATATTGTCCACAGTACATGCAAGCAGGTTTGACAATATTCCTTGCCAACAAATGATAGTCATACACTTCCATTGTTCAGAACAAATAAATCACAAGTAATTGTTCTGCAGGGGAAAATGGCAGGAGTAAGTGTGAACTAAAACTGCAAATCATGGCACAGAATCTACTCATTGTGCCTCGTAGTATCTTGGGAGTATGCCCATACGTGATACACTGTCAAAGATGGGGGTGAGCTTATTTTCTGCTTTTGGCTTTGAAAGCCTACCCAACCTTGCACTATCCCACTGCCTGTGTGTATCACTAGTACCACACCTTGTTTACGCCTCTACAACTAGATCTTGTCAATGGGTGGTTCATTAAGCATAGGAGTCAAAAGGCAACTAGTCAGTTATCATGTCATTGTCGTTTTCGCTTGTGACATGAACAAAATCAGTGTACTATAGAGTTTGCGGGAAAATTTGGCGATTTGACCTTGATCTTGGCAGTGGTGTAGCAAAGCCCCGGCACAACAAGGCCTGAGTCCAGGCAATGCTGGATTGTGCCCGGGTAATATAAAAAACATACTTGTGCTCTACAATGTCTGAGCAGAGACTCACTGACCTTGCTGTCCTCTCAATTGAAAGAGAACTCTGGTTACCACCTGATGCACTGAGATGATGAGATCTGTCAACAGCTAGCTACGTATACCGCTCAGAAAGCACCTCAGAAGGTGGAAAATTGTAACCCCCAGAACCCCCTAGCAATGCACGCTTTGTGCACAACCTAAAAATTTGCCGTAATCAGTTCCCAACCAATTCTACATCCTGGCTACACCACTGGATATTGGACTGAGTCTGACCGCAAAATTAAATGCTCGCCAAAATCAAAATTAGCTATGCAGCCGGCCACATGTGCAGATTTGAGTGTAATAGCCAAGCTGGCTGGACGTCCTCATGATGCTACCATAGTCTCCCATTAATACGCCCCCTTCGAAAATATGCCCTCTCCCCTCTTTACTGTCCAATGTTCCTGCACAGGGTATAGTTTGACTCATTTTAATGCCCCTTGGTGAGCTTCTTCTGGAATATCTAAACTACATGTGCTCAGTATGTTACGTTGCGATACAAGTCATATTGCTGCCACTCTTCTGCAGAATACCAGCAGAGTCTTGGAAATTTCCGTGGTACTGTACATGACTGACAGTATTGCTGTTCTTGGAGCATACACAGCTATAGCAAAGTTGTTGTGAATGTTATGGCTTAAAGCAGCAGCTCTTCTTGCAGATGTAGGGAGACCACGCAGCTTTGTAAACATGATGACCACAAACAGTACTACTCTGGTCCTTTTGTAACTCTGTTGTTATGTGAACACAAACCTTGGTAGTGTTTGTGTACATAGCATCCTAGCATGGAGCACTTGAGTAAAACTATTCTAGCAACTATGTGGGCATGGCCTCAGTGAGACTGTGTGTATACCAGCATAGTCTTCACTGCATGCATGCATGTAACACAGGTACAATGTAGCATCATTGCACAATACACTTATCAACTGGGGGTATGGTCCGTGTTACAAACCTCAGCCCTCTCAGGAGCACATACTCCTGTTTCCAACCAAGCCCTGGCTCACCTTCTCCAGCTCTCTTTGCTGTTGCTGGAACTTTGCTACTCTCTACAGTGGGAGGTAGTGAAGAGGTGGAGATGGTGAATAGTGAACAACACATACACGTACATACGGTTACATGTTCTACTTTCCAATGACCAATAAATGACTTCTTCAGTTTAGACCGCTATGTATATGTCCCTCACACATGCCATTGCAACAGCAATTTCACATCCTCAGCAACTCTCAAATGCTTCTGTGTTGGCCCATGAGTTCGTAAGGCCAGGTCAGAGATGGTGACTGCCTCTACAAGAAACTCTTCCATATTAACATTGCGAAAGTTAAAACTGTGAACGCATTACAACTGTGCATGCAAGGTTACGGCAGTTTATGTCAATTATAGTCGTGGGCTACACAATTCTCTCTATTATTAGCCTCAATCTGCTGCTCACAGGTGCCTGCACTACACACATCGAACACGTTAAATCCTTCAATCAACTCAGAAGCCCCCAATCACTGCTTCAGAAAGCGATTCCTTCAGAACAATGGAAGTGGCTATAGGTAGCTTCCTATACAATTTGCAGCAATGATAACAGGGTGAGTACTGCATACGCAGCTGCATAGGCAGGATGTAAACATCATGTTTCCATTCTGTGTCAACCTGGTACTGCCAAAGAATGACATGCGATGACTTCCTTGAGTGGATCGAGGTTACCAAGAAGAAGCATGTGTAAATCATCAATACGAACCTACCCACCTCCCTCCCTACCTACCTAGCTTGCAGTTCACATTGACTGTGAATTATGCAGCTATACACATTTTTGACCAAAAACAATTCCTCTTCACCTGGCAATCTTGGGCTACGTGTAGCGCCCAGCTAGAAACTATTGGAGTGATTGCCCTGATGTGGACGTCAGTTGGACCAGAGCTACAGAGGTTGGTTTAAGATGACTGGCTGTTGTCAATGATTGTAGGATTAGGAGAGTCTGACTATGAGCAATCGTTAGGTTGGAACCGACTACAACAAACGGTACAGAACATGTTCTTGGAAGCAAATATGGTGACTACTCTAACCACAGCCTACGTACCACAAGTACCACTACCCTCCTTATTGCTGGTGTGCCTGCATGCAGCAATCATTCAAAAGGGGACAGGCCATATTGCTCCACCAAAGTCTGCATATGTATACAACAGGATGACAGAAACTATGCCGTCCCACACACACCAACGTAAAAGCTGTTGGTCCCGGAGCAGGTGACATAAGATCTCGTTACAGCATTGTGAAATTTCTATAGCACATTTTGCCCCTATCATCACCACTTCCTTTTCTGGGGGCGAGCCTGAGTGGGCCTAGTCATGGTCTCCATCCCAGCTTCAGGATGTCTGTCTGCTGTCTGCGTGCCGTTCAGTGTATGACTACATATCCAAGTGGAAAAAGGTGCACTGCGAGCATGTCCCAGTCGTACCGCACTGTGCTGCTATGCAAAAACCGGTATCGCATGACTGGGATAGAGCCTGCTACGTGAGCTCGATCGAGCATGGGTAAACGCTAATGAGCAGATGATGAGCTATACATTCTATAAACTAGCCTCGTTCCCAGGCTCCTCCCACTGCGCGCGCTGACGAAAAACGCGCACACAGGGGGAACC
The DNA here is from genome assembly GCA_963931865.1 of Axinella damicornis. Classification (NCBI taxonomy): domain Eukaryota; kingdom Metazoa; phylum Porifera; class Demospongiae; order Axinellida; family Axinellidae; genus Axinella; species Axinella damicornis. The sequence goes on from OZ007508.1 coordinate 16,564,085, forward strand.
TGGGAACGAAGCTACTATAAACAACTGCACAAGTGCACACCGTCATGAACGAACCAGGCTCAAGGTAGTCTATACTTGTCATGTAGCGCTGTGCCCCTGCACTGGACACAAGCTGCTGATTAGCCTTATACCCAGGCCCCACCCCCAGCTTCCCTCTAATAGCGCTACCTCAAGTATGATCAGCAGTATTCATTCCCGGCTGCAACACAGCTCGATCAGGTGAGCCCCGCAATGCCCTGCATTCTACTAGTAATCTACATGCCACAGGTTCCATGTGTTCTTTGACGCTCTGCATGCACAATTCTATTCCAGACTGATTTCTATCTGACAAGTAAATGGGTCCGCCTATACGTACATACTGTCCTGTTTCCAGGTAAGCAGACACAAAGCCACCGTTTAGCTAGCTAGTCACACCACAAGAGTTCACACTGACAGACATTTAGCTGACTTCATTGACTGAGACTGACTGACCGACACACAATAATGTACAGAAGTGCAGGTAATTTATAGGGCCAGATTAGAGGACATAAACACAGGAATAAGCAACCCGCAATTGTCCAAATTGTCACAACACTAACAGCCCAAGCAGCCCTCAAACCTGAGAGGGGTCTGGGCCTATACATCCCTGATACCAGTATAGGTCTAAATTCCAATAAAAGTTTGCAAGTGACCTTCTCAGAATTGGACAAAACTTCAAGTTGGTTTGTAAGTATTACTTGTGGTTTTATGAAGCCAGACAAAATCTTACTCTCATATGTTTGCATGACTTCCAGATTATAGCCCATCCTTTTTCCCGATTTTGCTGCCATAGCAACTATTCAAATCCTCATCACTTTCCCATACTTAATTGTTTTGTAATATCGATTGCACCATCTTGAAGCATGAAGAATGGGCTTTCATATGGTATGGCTTCATCCGACAAAGTTTAGACTTCCATCACGTTGGCATGCACGGCATGTACCGTAGTCGTGCGTTATTAGGCGCATGCGCCTATAACTCCACAGGAAGGAAATATGCACCAATAAGCGAGATGCGCCTAATAACACATATAAAAATAATGACATTCCTCGAATAGGAAGCGCGCTTCAATTCGAATATAGCTGTTTTGCACTCCGAAGGATTGAAAATGGCCGAGTTTCTGGAAGAAGACTGCAGTGCTTACCTGGGACGAGAGTTGAACCTGCGCCTAACAGCGAATATGCGCCTATAAGTGAGATGCGCCTAATAACGCGCGACTACGGTATGTGCCAAAGTGTTGGTTGCTACGTAAGCAACATGAAACCGCTAATTGCACAGTTGATTAAACACAAGTCTGAAGTGCCATGGAGACATGTGCCTCAAAGCAGAAACCATTGCTGAATTGAACTGGACTGCTCTCTACCGTACCATTGTGGGTTTTATGAGGGCAGTACTATTTGTGGGCTGTACCTGAGACTGTTGGGTGAATATGGGAGTCTGAACTCTTTGGAATAGAACACAGGGATGCTTGAATAATTAGAGGGTTCAGAATCACTATGGTACCACACCACTACCACTGCACCAAAGAGGAACATGAACAGTACATACCTGCAACCAGCTCTGTTTGGCCTGGAGGGGAGATGAAGGCAGAGATTAGGTCACAAGTGGTGTACATTGTTCATTACCTCATGTACAGTCATGTCATCTAATGTGATGCATATGCACAATTTACATGGTTTTTGGTTACCGTTGTATCCACATACACACACACACACACACACACACACACACACACACAGCACTCAACTTGAATGGTTACAGTACTGGTGTGTTCCCATACAGAAACAACATCACTATACACACATACGAGGTGATGCTTTACAGCTTCCACCCATGCCACACACACACATATGAACACTACACGTGCCAAAGATACACAAAACGTATACCAACACACACACACACACACACACACACACACACACACACACACACCCATGCACACATGAACACTACACGTGCCACAGATACACAAAACATATATACTAGGCGAATGCATTGCATTGTGGGGCGAGCGTGAGCGAGTGCGTGTGCAGTCGCCTTGTACCCAGGCCCACACGCGGAACGTGGACCGCGTGAGGGCCTGGGTACGAGGCTACGGTGTGCAGCCTGCAGCTGAATGTTGAGCATTTGCATGCACATGACTGTCACAGAACGTTAACTGAGAATAGCACAACCTCAGGCCACAGAATACTATCATACAGGTCTTCTCGTTCTCTGCTGACGCCAGATCTGGGCATCACTGGTCACACATGTAGCTAGCCTAGCTACATGGGCCGTGAGTTGAGTGTTTCCGAGCGCAGGCCAGCCACTGAGTTCCCATTCTCTGGCAATACCTGAAGCAGTCGAACAGGCACATGATCCCCCCACCGCGCGCTATACCCTTGTTGAGGTAGACAATCTCCGGTTCCAAGTCGACGTTGCAAATGCACAATGGTACATAGTGAGTTCTAGTCGAATTAACACATGACGCAATGACACACAAAATACGAGCAGGAAGTGATTTACGGCATGACGTACGACAGATATATATATTGAAATTTTCAGCAAACTCGTCTATGTGGGGCTCGCTCATACTCGCCCAAACCAACACACACACACACACACACACACACACACACACACACACACCCACACACACACACACACATGTACACATATACACATCATGAGTTGTACAGTTACTCGTGTACAATGTAGCTGTTAGTACATGAGTGGGAGGGTAATACAGGGGAACAGAGGGTTCGAGGCTGGCAGTACGATCAAGTTGGACAAGGACAATACAGAACTGAGAACTGAATGTTTCCTTGATTGTCAAATAAAGGTGTAATGCTTTTCCGTGAAAACTGTAATGACACACCTGTACTCAAAGTCGTCTACCTCCCATGTGCAGGATTTGAGAACTTCGTTCATGACACAAGTATAGTTGCTTCTGAATCTTCCACTCTCTACTCCCAAAAATGTTTCATGCTGGAATTGACATGCACCTACAACAGCTGTGGCTGGGAAACAGTGAAGCCCATTTTACTGAGTTAATAATCAAGCAGTTGACTTGCTTATCCAACAGCATACTCCAAACTTGTCCATGTAATTACACAAATACACCCACACACGTGTACAACCACTTGTCTATACCACATCTTAAGTAGGTACATGTATGCAGAGACATGACCCCTACAGGTCATTTTGACAAATGAAGAGTGGGCGGGGACAAATACATACTAGCTCACAAGGTACAATGGCATCTGGGGGTCCTAGCCTCATACCCAGGCTCAAGAGGAAACAAACCTGGTACGAGGCTTTATATGGGGGTCCAGGGTCCCCCCACCCCCCCCCCCCCCCCCCCCCCCACCCCACACACACACACACAAAAAAAAGTCACTTGTTTTGGTGCAGAGATCGTGGTCAGGTACTTGACTTGAAACTAGTCAAGCGCCGGGAGCACATCAGTTAATCAGTCAGATATGGGGCTGGACCTCCCCTTAGAATTGCCACTGCAAACTTCAACATAAGAACTTTCCCAAGGATGACTCGACGGAAATGACCACACCCCACACTAGGTGTTCATAAATGCATGGTCAACTCCCCCAACATGAAGGCAAGAGGCAGGTATAACAGTTCACATACCGTACAGCGGGAAATTTTCGTACGGTGCTAATTTTCGTATATTTCGTATGAAGCCTCGAGATACGAAAATAAAAACTACGAAATTATAACCGTCGAAATTTTAACGTCAAATTTTGAACGGGCAATCGAACACGTGGAAGCGGCGAGCAAGCGGTGGGGTTTTATCACGGTATTTCTAGCTTTCGAACGGCCTTCCAGACTCCAGTGGACCCGTCTACACCCGTTAGCTAGCCTGCTACGATAACGAGACTCAGCGTGGGAAGTGCGACAAATGAAAGTAAGTCAGTTCACTGAGCAGCAACGATCTAGTCTCGCGGGGTCCCCGCGAGACTAGCAACAACGGCGAGTATGCCGCCAACCAGGCGGCTATTCCGAAATTCTTGCCAACAACAGAGGCCCAGATATCAGCATTGTAGACGTACCCTTTCACCATTGTGCATAGCCTCAACCGAAAACAGAAAGACGACACTTATTTGCGTACGTATGCGCGTAGTGCTAGGGGGCGTGGCAATGCGCAGGCGCATACGAAAATTAAAATACGAAAAATTCTGCTGAGGGGCTTATGGCCATTTATACGAAATTTTGCACCTACGAAAATATCCCGCTATACGGTGCATACAGGTGTACACAGACAGACACAAGTACAGCCTCACACCCACACTCTCATATCTCCATTCTTTGCCACTTGCAGTATGGAAAAACAGGATCCATACAATAGTACGGTTGTCTTGCATACGTACGTCACACTTCTGAGCATGCACGTGCGGGCAGTAGCATCATTGACCACACCCCTAACATTGCCGCTCCAGTAATACGCAAGTTCCATTGTGTGAGCAGTGTGTAGTGCCACGGATTGCAACACTACCACCTGGTGAGCAGCAGGAGGTGGAGCATACGGCTGGTTGATGGGATTGAGTGGGCCGGGCTGGACGTTCATTTGCTAAATGCCACTCATAGGGCGGGTGCTGCTAGTACATCATATTGTGATATGATGATGTCACAGGCAAGCTCCAGATGAGAGGCAGGTGGTGCCTGTATCTCATATCCAGATTTGAAGCAAATCACCTTTCAGGAAGGTTTAGTTTTGAAGAGTGATGCTACTTACTGTACAAATGATTGTGGTTCTGCAAACCTCTGAAGGTGATGTTCCTTGTCTGCATTACTTGTCACACATTTACTCCATAAAGGAGACCTTTCCCAAATCTGGATTAGCAATCACACTCCAATCAGATACGCGCAGGTATAAATCTGATTCACAATAACTTCCGTATTTGTTCCGCCATAGCAACGTTTGAAAATGGCTGCTTGCAGAGTATTAGGACAGTATGAGCACAACTAAAGGTGTGGCGAAAGTAAACCACATCTTGTTTCAGAGTGCAGGCACCAGTCATTGTGCCACACTAGGCCTCAAAACAGTGCAGTGCCCCCTGCAACTTCTCGGTGTTTTGAGGGACTACAGGCATTTTGGCAGCCTCAATTGACTCAGCCGAAAATAGTTGTGTGTACACGTGTGTAAGCTGTAAACACCTTTTGGAACATCATTGCATATTAATTTAAAGAAGGAGGCTATCGCCAACTGCATGTGTACGGTGTTGGAACGAGGTGAAACCAGGCTGAAGTCATGACCACTGATGACTCAGAGGTAGATGCGATGCTTCTGTCCTAAAGCATTCCATTTCGGCTCACAACAGCCAGACTGGTTAGGTTATGTATAGGATAGAGCCCTGGCTTTAACCCTGCACATAAACACCCTGGGCACAGAGGGCAATGCCCAGTGTTCCAAGGGTGTTTATGTGGGTCAATTCTCAATTTCGTACGGTGCAATTCTTTGAGTATTTGGTATGAAGCCTTGACATACGTACAAAAATGAAAATTTTAACAGTTGAAATTTTAATGTCAAATTTTGAATGGGTAATCCGAACACGCATGTGGATTCCGAAGCGGCGAGCAAGCGATGGCATTTGTAACAGTATTTCTATCCTATGAACGGCCTTCCAGACTCCAGTGGACCCATCTACACCCGTTAGCCTGCGACGATAAGGAGCCTGTGGGAAGTGCGACAGATGAAAGTAAGCCAACTTCACTGAGCAGCAAGAGTATGCCGCCAACCAGACGGCTATTCGTTATTTCTCGAAATTCCTCGCCAACAACAGAGGCCCAGATGTCAGCATTGTAGACGTGGTACCCTCTCACCATTGTGCATTGCCTCAACTGAAAACAACACCATCGACACGTTACGTATGTGTAATGCTTCTGAAAGCATTTCAGCCATGTATACAAAGAAATTCCCGCCATCTCATCTTTTGCCATACTGCAAGCAGAGAAACTGGAGATTTGAGAGTCAAGTGAAAACACACACACACACACACACACAAACAAGTACGTAAGGGAGAGCACAACCAACTGCACATACGTACATTACACAAAACAACACACACACACACACACACACACACACACACACACACACAACAAACACAAATGAGTACATGACCAGGGAGAGCACAACCAACTGGTAATAAATGGTATGACATACATAGTGTAGGCACAGTGGTGAACAATTGCAGTACACTCGTGTGCATGTACATGTGCAATAATTTGGTGTGGTGCGGACCACACAACTTGAGCCCCAATACCACACCACTTTACACATGCAAAACACTGGAGCTTGACACAGCAGCTCTATAGGCAAGCTTATGAGAAGGAACGGCTACAGTACATAGGAAGCAGAAGATTGAGTCATTGCACAGACAACAGTTGACCAACTGGTACGCTAGTATTTCATTGTTTGTGCCACTGATAATACAACTTGCCCCACGGTAACAAATGCACAGGTGTGCATTAATTGGAGATTGCACCATTCTAAGAAGTCAAAGTTTGATGGACAACACATATTATATCTGTACATCCATAACTGATTGGGCCATAGTGAAGGCATACATGTATCACCACATGGCCTCATGAATTGATATTTAATATACACCTAAGGATGCTCTGGGTGCTCTGAATAATACATGATTGTTCCCAGACCCCGCCCAGCTTTTGTCACTTGCAGTATAGAAAACCGGGCGAAGAAAATCTGGGTAGCCCCGGCAACAAGGTTATTCACCATGCACATGTAGCTGTATTAGTGGTCTGTGTGAGTGTGTATTACTAGCCTCGTTCCCAGGCGCTCGGTAATTGGGCGCCTGGGAACGAGGCTAGTGTGCTACAAGCTGACCAGGGTGGTAGGACAAGATCATGTGCGGTATGCATTCTAATGTATCGTGCCACAGTATATAGCGCACACTGCTATACAAGAAATACGCAGAATAGTAACAGCTCTAATGCTGACGTTTGCCGGCCGGGGCACAATGTGGCGCAAATGCTCATACTGATTTCCTACCTGCTGCTAAACACTTGAGTGCAGTAGACAAGTCTGTACATAGTGGCGTAATTCACTTGTAGTCTGTCATGGAGGATACTCATCAGGATGCAATGAAAGCACAAAGCAGCCTTCTCCCACGGAGAAAGCGGTAGAATGACTGTATTCATAATTACAGCACGTGATCTTACCCTACCCTCCTTGCTAGATGACACTGAAAACAAAGTTAGGTCAAGAGGTATGATTACTTGAAGGTCACATGACTATTGGTGGCTCTTCATAGGTTATGTTAACACAGTGCATTCACTGCACATGATCCTAGGGGAACAAAACAAGCAAGCGACGAACTGTTGTTTCAACATCTGCTGTGAAGCTGATGCAAGTACCACACCTTAGTTCTGGGGTGAGGGGGTGTGGCACATGATGGTGTGTACTTCAAACATCATGAGAGCCTTATGAGCTATTGTCAAGTACACTTACCCCTGCTGCAGCTTGTTGGTCACGCTGGAGGAGGAACAAGTGAGAGGGAGCAGGTGAAGCAGTCGAGTATATGAATGACTCTAGTCTTCCCAGACCCTCCACAAATGTGAAAGGAGGGGTTGGTACTATACAGTACCTCATCAACACCCTCCCCTCTACATTAACCAGACTCTCCTTTCCTGGAGAGGGTCAGGGAACAAGACTAGAACGGCCATAGCTCATCCCAACCAGCAGGCCTTAGACTGCCACTCAATTGCAAAGTCACCACAAGGTACGAGAGTAGCTACATGTACATAAACATGGCGTACCGGTCTCTGTTCTCTTAGCATCTGAAGCAGTGGAGAGAGAACATGGAGATGAAGAAGAGATATGAATATTAATTTCTGTCCAACTATACCTCCGGATTATTATGCTCTTACACTCACTATATGGTACGGGTGTGGATGTATCAGAGGGTGGCTGCTTTCAAACACTTATTTGATTTTCTGTCAAAATATTGTAAGTAACTATTGTATTGGCATGTGAATGAAAATTGCACTGCTACTTGAAAGGTAGATATGGTAACTTCTTGACGATTACCAACACAAGCTGTAATTGCCACAACACTGCAGTGTGCTGACCCAAGAGTAAGTAGTTTTATATGCTCCCAGAACATGCACCCTTGCATGCATGCACTACATACTCAACAAGAGTCATGCTGTGCACGCCACAACCATCATCAGAGTGGCAATAATTAGAACAGTGCCATACATTGCACCAGCTGCCTCACACCAAGAAGGCTGTAAATGGGTATGGTATTTCGTATTGGTGCACTGACTTTGTGTGGTGTGTATATGCCTACAAGAAATAGGTCCAACCCTTGAATCTTGTAGGTAAACACTGAAACTAAACTCAGCAGACAAACTATAGGTTGTGCAAACGTTCCTCGCTCCTCAACAAACAACTGAAGAGCACTTCAGAAGCTAGTGCACTCAGGGTAGGACTGTGGACGGGTATACTCGCCCAATAGTCCACCGAGTGATACAACACAGCAATGGGCCTACACTCTATCAGGTATGGACACAATGCCCACACACAACCCCAAATACTGGCTACCTACACAACCCAAATATTGGCTGCCTACACAACCCCAGATACGTATTGTAATCAAATGCTGCCGTCATACAGTAGCCACCCATGTCAGACCTCTCAACTACTGACTGGCTTTCATTGTGAGATGGCCATAAGAGTAATATAAATATGTACTAGACAGCGCCGGCGCGAGCTATTTTTGAGTGGTACGGCCACTGCCGAAGGTAGTGAATAAAGGTGCGAAGCGCCGATCTGTCCACGCGAAGTGCGGAAAAAATTTTTCACCTTCATTTTTCAGTTGTCTGGATGGGCACTCGTGGCACCTTCGTGCTTTGCACCGCACTGTAACTGCTTAACCTACTAATTAGGGCGAGCGTGATAAACAGTCTACTTCAACAAGGCCACAGCGACTTGGATCTGGAGACTGACTAAGACACGTACCGCAACAAGAGACACGAGCTATGAACAGTCCACAGTACCTAGGCGACTAAAAAGTGGTACGGCCAAAACCGTACCGGCCGTACCGGCCGCGCCGGCCCTGCTAGATAAGATTGATATAAATTGTGCAATAACTTTAAGGGCTAAAATAGTGAGTCTCACTACCAAATAGTGAGAGTTGAGAGATCTGCCATGTATCAGTGCCACAAGCTGACCTGCAGTCAGTGTAATAGTCACTGCTCTCCTATAAGCACCACAACTGATACACATCCCTGCCATTTTCAAGGCAACCTGCTGACCACTAGGCGAACATGACACTAAACTGGGACAGAAGACCCACTGGCTCTAGCTGGCCAACTTAGCATGCACATGTGTACCCAGTAGTAGCCACCCTCAAGTTGTGGTGGCTCTTGAATTGTAACCATACTACTAAGTCACGGCCATTACATAATTGATGAAGTATATATAGTACAGTGATACAACAGAGATGGTACTGTCCACACTTGCCCACCTTCCTCCTCTCTCTCTCCGACAGCTGCTGCCACTGTGTGCACAGGGAGACAGAGGAGAACATGAAACAACAATGAGACGTATCAACATATCCGTGCAAACTGGGGGCTGGGTACTGTGTACACGCAAATACTTGGGGAAGCTTCAGTATGTAATAGCTGAGACCTGGGAGTTACACAACACCTGTGCCATTAGTCATACAGTGGTACACATTCTGCAGTCACAACTCCTCCCACACTGGAGGGCAGTATTCTCCACAGGGTTTGCAGGACAATGGGCACAATTCATTATTCATGACTAGCACAAAATACACTAAAGCCATCCCCGAAAAGTACATGTGTGCAACGTGTGTGATTGCAATTGATGGTAGACATGATGCATACAATGACCATCTGTTCGAGATGGCAACTCTGTAGAATCCGAACACTCCATCCTCCTCCAACAAAATGACCATCACGTCTTCAAAGGACATATGGAATCCACAACATTACATACTAGGAGAAATTTTAGTTGGTAACCAAGAAGCAGAAGTGGCACTCATGACTGACGAGTGGTTGCTTTTCTAAAGCTCATGCAGGTTTGGTTTCTGAGGCAATAGTTCTGACATAACTACACTGACTAATTGGCACGTACAACTCATGCACTAATTAACACATGTCAGGATGGAAGCATGCAATGCCACGTAGAGGCCCTTATTATCTATCGCCACTCACCAGCCGTTTCTGTTCCAACAGACTAAGTCCCAATCCAAACTGAGGCTTCAGAACGTCGGCGTAAAAGGAAATTGCCTTTACAAGCACGAGGCTGCAGCCTTTCACTGAGCATGCACAGAAGTGAATAAAACCCACGCAATTAGAGGCGAACGTTGAGTGGTGATAATAGGAGCCCCACGTGGGTGGTGATAATAGGAGCCCCACGTGGTGTGGTGATAATACGTAGGGGACTCTACGCTAACAGTGAGGTGCGCTTAAAACCAGATTTTGCGGTTTTGGAATACCAATACCTAATCAATATTCACTGAGGTCAAAGGTTGCCACACAATAGCTGGTCTGCAACTGGAGTACTACCAGGAAACCAAATGCCTTTAATGGGGAGGGTAGTTTCTTGTGTTCCAGGAATAAAGTGCAACACACTGCAACTATATAACTGACATTCACTTTCCATTGGGTCTGTAATGGTCACATGACCTAAACTGAGGAGGCAGATACCTGCAGTCTACTGCAATGTCCCAAAAATGCGACCCTGACCGAATACTATGGGTGCCCCATATCACGCCCCAAATAAATTATTTCACAGCTACGTAGGTGATGGACAATAAGAAACTGTATTTCTTAAGCATCAGTCCATGTGAGGTAGCTACATTCAAGGCATGCACGATGAGATAGCTAGGGTCTACCCATTTTAATACAGCTATGTCAGGATGCAGAATGAGATACCATAAGTTGTGGCAGTAATGTTAGAAACAGGGTGTGGTCAAGTTGTATAAATTAGATCAGGGCTAATTGTCGACTTTCGCGCAAATTTTCTCAGCCTCTCGAGTAGATCTCTGGTCTGTAAGTTATGTAGATGCTGAATTCTGACACTTCTATTCTGAACTAAGCCTTCAACAAGGCTTTCACTGCTCAAACTGCTTCGGACAGACTGACAGACAGACAGACAGACAGAGAAACCGATGACTCTACACCTGCTGCGCGCATGCGCACGGGGTAATAACATGCCGTGAACGTATAGGTTAAAAAAAGGCTGATGATGACTGACAAGATTTTTTGATGCGTGTGGAAGGGCTGCTGCCAATTTGTTGCACTCCAGGCAATTCAATCATCCACAGAACCTCAAACACAGCTCTCCGCTGGGACAGATGGCAATCTTCCACTGCCAGAAGCCATTGCCACTTCTCTGCATGCCTCTACATCGAAATTGTGGCTCGTATTATAAGGCCACCTCTTTGTTCGTAAGCCTGACAGGAAAACAATGATTCTTCGTGAAACTTGTCGCAATATAACATTAGAAGCGGCCGTAAGCAATTTCAAAATATGACAATGCAAAACAGAGCAACAAAATTTAGAGTGCCTATGGTGAGGCTGTCCCCCATGAACCAAGGGAACCATGGGAACCATGATATAATAGGCTATAGCTCTAGTGTCATAGTGCACACTCAGCATATTTCGTGATTCTTATATGAAGAACTAACCGTAAATATTCTCCATGTCCAGAGTGCAATCAACAGTGTTACTGGACGCATTCTGTGCAACCTGCTCTATTTCAAAGGTTGTCCTCACACCCACTGACTAATGTCTACAAGTGGAGTCCCAATACATTTCTGTATATGCACAGTAACAAGTTTACACTACTCACATACCCTCTTGATCTCCTCTTGTATTCGTGCACATAGGGAGGCATCCTGGGGTGGTAGGGAGAGGGCAGTGACAACATGAAGGACACACCACCTCCCACACATGGTAGAGTGTGCCCCGCCCACATGCAATATAGACCACACCAGACTAACCACACTCCCTCCCTCCTTCCCAGGTTTCCACTTCACTCCAGCATGAGGACATTATGAACTCAACTCGTGCATCACTCTACCGACACCACCACAAAATGGAGGCAAGGTTACTAAGACTTAACCAGCTAAGTGCTACAATATGCATGCACCTCAAACTGTCATGTGAAAAGTCCTTTTGTTTTGATGACAGGTATCTGTTGCAACCTCTACCTTAAACTCGCTCCCTTCAGTTCTCCATCACTTGCAGTATGCAGCCGTACTACAAATGATCCAAACCTGGAGGCCTGGGAATGAGGCTACTCAATCTCCCAGACACAGAAACTCCTAACAATGAAATGATAAGGCCAGCTAGTGCACATGTAGCAATGTCAACATACCTTCTGTACATGCTCAGGAAGGGAGGCACCCTGGGACAACAGAGAAGAACAGAAGTGAAACATACACACAACTATTCCTATTATTGCACAACACACATTATCCGCCATGCTATCATCAGTAACAGGTTAGCTAATAGCCTCGTTCCCATGCATCAAGCAACAAAAGCTGGGCGTGGAGGCCTGGGAACGAGGCTAATAGTTATAGTATACCATCAACTGTGTCTTCCCTCTGACCTACCGGTTTGCTCCACTCCTCCAGGCGAGAGACATACTGTGATAATCATTGAGGGGAGGGAGGAAGGTAGAGACAGACATAAATCACATGTACATGTACACAACAACAAACACAGCCAGCAGAGGAGGTGGTGATGATCACAGACATACAGTCTGGCTGACTCATCATTGAAATATCAAATCTGGCAAAATCTGGCACACACAAATGATAGCCTCATTCCCAGACTATTCCCACTTCTAGTTTTGGATCACTTGCAGCATGCAAAGTGGATAGGTGGGAATGGCCTGGGAATGAGGCCACACAATCGATACATGAACCAACCCAGATACCCATACCGTACCACTGAGGTGTCCCTTAACCCTTTAAGCCCCATTGACGTCTATAGACATATTTAGACCCTATGCACTTGTAGGGCTTCTCGTGAGTCCAAAAAGAGACCAAAAAGGCTTCAGAGGGCCTAAGGACAACTTTGAGGGATGAACCCCAAAATTTGGTCAGATTTCGGCACGCACCCCCCACTAAACGTAGAAGCAGGGGAGTATCGAGGGCGGCAGACCCCACTTCACATGTCATGGGTGTTTTTTGATTTTAATGAGATTCATCGACCCGAGGATTCAGATTTTAAATATTCATAGACCCCACCCAGGGCCTCAAGAAAACATGCAAATTGGTGGTGTAAGGTGTGCCATCAGTCAGATCTGGCCCAAGTTTACGGAAATGCTGGGCGAAAATCCAACTGACATCCACCTTTGACCTCCGATTGCTGGGCTTGTGGGGGTCATGAATATCATTAACGGTATCGCCAGAGGGGTCTCTCCATGTGTGCAGGCCCCACCAAGTTTGGCCACTGAGGAGCGAATGCTGTGGGAGAGGAGTACCTACGAAAGTGGTGTGCGCTGAATGCATGAAAATGTGTTGTCTTGGTGGGAAGAATTCGGTGGTTAAAGGGTTAAACATGACACACACAAACAGTACATGTGCCCTCTCAGGAGTGCATGAGCCATCCAAATACCACTTACTCAGGTGATGAAGACACTTAGTCTCATGTAGCCAGACTTTTAGCGTGCTACAAGGGATGATGGGCTGGTTATCGTTGAGACTAGGACACAGTTGAATGTACTGTTAGGCTACGTACATGTATGTGTCGAATTGCTAACAATCAAAAATTGACTGGCTAGTTGCTATGTCAAAATACGTACGTGGCTCAAATTATAAACAGAGACCAAAACAATGATTAGCCTCGTTCCCAGGCTCCCCCCTACACAGCAACGAAAGGTTTTCATCACTGCACAGGGGGAGCCTGGGAATGAAGCAATTACTGTACCCTGTAGATAATCAGCATTCACAAGCAATCTATGCACTCCAACACTCTCACAACAGCTGCTTCCCATACATATGAGATGGTTCAAACACCATTTCCTCTCTATTTTCCATCCTAATTCCAGCGGTCTGAACAGCATACAGTCTTTCTCTACCAAACTAAAAGCTGAGTTCATCCTCGTGTGCATGTTCATCCACTGATAACGTACTGACAACACACACTGCCCACGCAGGGAGACAATGGCCTCACGAACTAGCCATTCTAGGGTATGAACGATTAACTGAACGACGTAGTCGACTAATCGACTGGTTGTCAACTTCATTTCCTGCATGTCAACTAGTTGAGAGGGCCAGCTTTACTCCATAGCATGTAGAGACGCTAGTGTGTTTGGACCACCAAAATTACATGTGATGTAAAGTGGAGTGATTTGTGATATGTACAGCTAGTGAACACACTCAATTAGTACTAAATAGTCGGTAAACCATGAGCCAACTAGTCAGCCAGGAAATTCCTGAGCACTAATCTACTCACTGCAGCATCTATGGACACAGTGGACAAGAGTGATACTCCCATCTCTAAGCACTATACACCCACAAAAGCTAACACTGAGGACTTCCAATCAGGAACATGAGGTTATTCTGTGTTTCCCTCTGCACAGCACCACAAACTGAAATTCATATGCAGAAGTAGCTCCTGGATATTTGGTCCAGGTAAGCCTAGGCCTGGCCTGTCACACGTAGCTAGAGTGATGACATTCACATCCTGCAGGCCCATTCCCATACTGCTCCCTAGGCATAATAATGGCTAGGATGACATCATCTTCCAGCCATGATTGGGATTGAGTGAGAATCTTCCCTTCAGCACCTGAAATGTTGAGTTCTTTAATCCGGAAGGAAACGGAGGGCTACTCTACGTAGTTATTCATGATCACGTACCTGGTACTATACAGAGTCCTCTATGCAGAACTGCACTCATACAATTGCCTGGCCATCAATCCAGGGAATTTGTGGTGCGGGATACCAATTTGGTCTCCCAGAAATTGCTGGATCAAAAACCCCATCACAGATCATTTCTCTGTGTGCTCATACTGTAAACAATGAGTGAGCGTGTGCTTATGTGGAGCAGGTCACACCTATTTCAGGTGATTGCTCAAGCAGGCCGTTTTTCCCTTGCCCTCGAGATTGAGGCAACAGGTCTACAGGTTACACTAAGAGGTCACTCCATAAACTTCCTATTTCCCATCCATCACCACATCAGCCAAGCTGGAGGCAGGACTGCATGTCCCCATTCATATACTGACATCACACACGTCAGTTCACTTCCGCTATACAACCATGCCATTCATGCTGTCGACCTCGTAACTGCTGAACAACTCTGCTGTCATAGATTAGCTCTACCATATCACATTACCATTTCCAGAAACTTTAGTCCAGAAGACTCATCGCACAAGGTACTAACTTCCTTAAGCAACAAAACTGACAGTCACAATTTCTTGACTAGGTTGCAGCTGTGACGTAGTACAGTGCTATGGGAGTGGTACAACCTTTTTTCCTAGCGGCTGAGTAGCTAAACTATTTTTAAAGTTTTCTTCACTGTACTGTTATTGTGTACTGCAGTGACTATCTTTGTGCACGTTGGGTCACCAAATGACACTAGTATTATATGCTAATAATGACTACCCATTAACCCCTTTACCAACAAATGACGCCATATGCCGTCATGAAACTTTCAGCTTCATGATGTCACATCCGGCAATGTCCTTGGGACATATTAGTTCTGCATGAGCAGAAAGGGAGGGAGGGACAGGGGGAGGTGGATGGGTGCACCCAAAGAGTACAAACAGCTTTGCTGCATCTGGGCTAAGCCGTGAATAGCCCTTGGTTAGAGCCAGGTGGGCTTTAGGTTTTAAGCACAAAATGTGCCTAGAAAACAGTGCTCTCACATTGTAGAGCCTCAAATTCCAGTGTTCAAGGCTGATTTGTCAGCTAGAGCGAGTTACCATTGCTCAAGCATCTTGATCGCGTACTCATTAATGAGTGGGCGTGGTTAGACTGATGAATGTGGAAAGCATGGCTGTGTGCAGTTCTGTGTAAAGTTTTGAGCATGAAAAACCTTTATCCAGGGTATGTTTAGGCAAATAACACGCTATAGACCCGTTGCAGTACGTCATTTTCCGTACACTATCGGGAAGCCGCCATCTTGGTGTACCAAAATACATTGGCTTTATATGCAGTATCGATCAAAACGTGTCCTGCGTCACTGGTAAGCACTTATATGGTTTTAATGGCCTACGTAGCAATCACATTTCGTCCAATTCAACACATACTATATAGAAGCATTTTTGGTGCATGATTGTGTTTACCGAGATCAAGCTGCTAGCTCCAAAAACACTAAATAGCCGCCATGTTGGTGTCCTTTTCCGTATTCTCGAATTGATGACGTCAGCTGCAACGGGTCTATAAAACTGACCTCCAAAGTCTGCGGTTGGTAAAGGGTTATTAAAGTGTTCAAGTTCAATATTTCTTGACCCAAATCACAGCTATCACTACGGCGTCTGACACCACCTTGGTCTTGAATAATACACACTATCCATGGCCTGACCCCCTTGCCAGTTCTGGCACGTGTAAGATCAGGAGACAGCTAAGAAGAGCAGAGTTAGCTATAACCAGATGGGAAGTTATTGCAGAGCCGCTTACATGCGCATTAATATGCTACATGCAGTTCTTACAGTTTCAAACTCGGGCGCCGCTCTAGACTCGGCAGATCCGCCACGACCATGACATGCATGATCAGGGCGTTGCCCACCGCTGGTAGCCATCTTGATGTTTACCGCCCACAGGCGCGGCGCTAACTAAGCAGCCCCTCCCTTATCACGTGATGAGGACGTCCGTCATGCATCTAATTTCAGACAACTATTGTACAACGTATACAGACCAAAGGACACAATAAATCTATGGCCAGTACATTAATAGTAAAAGTGCAAGCAAACAATAATATTTGTAACACCAGAAAAATTAAACTAAGGTTCGTGAACAAACTAGCAATTGCATCCGTCCTGCTTTTGTTCTCTTGGTTGCTTGCGATCTTGTGGAGTGACAGTGGATTTTAACTGTACACCGGTGTCTGCTGCGTTCAGGTCGACACTGGAAACAAGAGGGGGAGACACAGTTAAAGTCAACTGCACACACACACTTCAAAGTGGACAGTGTGCAAGCACAGAATAGTGCAGTTCCGCACATGCTCTGGTCAGCTCTGCAGTGACTTACTTCCCATCCTGAATATTCTGGTAAATCTTCTTAGCTGTCTCGATGAAGACATCTTCAACGTTATCTCCACTGAGGGAGGAACAAGATAGATATAGACCTGTTGCAGCTGACGTCATCATTTCGAGAATACGGGCGGGTACACCAACACGGCGGATATTTTGCATTTTTGGAGATAGCAGCTTCTATGGCAATCTCGGCAAATGCAATCGCGCACCAACAATGCTTCTAGTATGCGTTGAAATGTGATTGGTATGTAGCTAGGCTAGTAAAGCTATACAAACGCTTACTACACGTTTGGATCAATACTGCATATGAAGCCAATGTATTTTGGTACTCAAAGATGGCGGCTTCCGGATAGTATACGGAAATGCCACGGATAACGTGATTGGTATGTAGCTAGTCCCCCTCCAAGTACAGAGTTGGTAAGCTGTGAAGGTCAGTAGATGGTAGATTCCTTGTGGTCTGGGAATGGGACTAACATGTCAACAAGCAGTCTAGTTGTGATTGCACATTTTGTAATTGTTGGACTTCACACGGCAAGAGGAGAACTTTTTTGACAACGTTTTTATCAGACTGTGCCGATCTTCCTCAGGTCAAGTCTAGCTGTACAACTGACCGTGTTGGGGTTGGTGAGATTTCTTGCATCTGTGAGCCAGCTACTGAGGTGGTTGTATGTGCTCCTTCTGGTGATGTCATAGACCATTAACGCTCCAGCAGCCCCTCTGTAATAGCTCCGAGTCACAGCCCTGGGGATAGACATTCAACAGATTCACTTGCAAGCTCTTGTTGCTAAACCAGATTTAAATCAGTTGCAAGGTTAGAGTACAGGCTCTGCTGGTGATATGGCTAGTAGACAGTGCAAGGTAGTGATTAGTGCTACGCGAATGACAAAATCATAAGACTGTCGTAGTGAAAGGTGAAATCGATGTACGGAATCAGCCCTTGTTTGGTTGGAATGAAGTGGATACTGCCAGGTGAGTTCTAGGTGGACAGCTATGGGGCAGAACCTTCCACGAGCATCCCAAGGATCCAGGCAAATCCTTCACGAATTAAGAACACCTATAGTGGTCCACTTAGAACTCACCACGAAGCATCCACTCAGCGAGCTTAGTTTGAAACAAACGAGGGCTGATTCGGTACATCAATTTCACTTTCACCAAGGGCCTCTATGGTAGTCCATGTGATGATGTCATTCACATAACACTAATTGCTAGCTTATGCCTGAAAGGGTTTTGGGTGGATTATTGCAAGGCCTGAGAACAAGGATCCCAGTATCACGTTGGTCCTTGTACTGCCCACTCACCTAAACCGTTCCTGGCCTGCAGTATCCCAGATTTGCAGTTCGATCTTCTGGCCATAGACCTCCACTATTCTCGTGCCAAACTCCACACCGATAGTGTGAGGACAGTCAGCCATGACTGGGGAGGGAGAAAACAAACTGTCTGAGTTGCAGTTTACCAGTTACACGTCCAATCACATGCACTAAGGATGAACTACTGCGCTGAAGTACATAATGTCCTACCCAACAAACTGCATCTGATACCAAAGATGAAATTACTCATCTGCTCACTCAATTTTAACTTCACGTTACTTCAGTTTCAACCTATACTAAAAAGTGATTTATCAAATCACCTCCCTGATAGCTTAATTAAGAGCTCCACTCTCTCCTTACAAACAGCAGCTGAGTTCACAGTTGCCACTTTTAGAGCGGAGCCTGCTGACAGTGAACTGTCGCTATGTAAATGAGGGTCAAAACGGTCCAGCAGTGTATGAATGTAAACAAGGGTTAAAACAGTCCAGCAGTGTGTAGGGACAGAGTGGAATTCTTAATTGAGGTTTTGGGGAGGTGATTTGATAAATCATTCTGGTTTACTGTAGGGATGGGACATAATATATCATAGTAATATCAGGACATTAAGAGCCCATGATAATCGTATCGAGGTGATTCTTATAGTTAGATCGTTTTCAGCTTCTTTTAGGCATACAGTACAGTAGCTGGAATTTAGACGGTACTAATTAACATTATGGTTTCTGTCTGTTACTAGACGTGATTATGTGATGATCGTGATCGCTAAAGCAATGCATCCTTAGGCCTTACTGCCCCTCCTACTGGCACCCCCTAAGCCTTTCCAACTACCATAGCCGCTTGCTATTAGGCGAGCTCATTTATAGGTGCATATATCTACTCTTTATTAAGGGCTGAAGTCTTTCTCTGGAAACTCTGCCATACCAACCATGGAACTGTGCAGACTGTGCTGCACTGGAGGCAACTGGAGGAGGGAGTGGAGGTGGGCGTAGTATAATAGGTGGAGCTTCACCGACACGACAACTTTTGTTGATCGTATATATACTTAGCCTCGTTCCCAAGCTCCTCCATAATAAATCTGGGGTGGTGACTGGGAAAGAGGCTATATATATATATATATATACTGCCGAACATTACACATAAGTTTTACTTCATGAGCTACCGTAGTCACGTGTTATTAGGCGCATGCGCCTATAACTCCACAGGAAGGAAATATGCACCTATAAGCGAGATGCGCCTAATAACAAATATAATAATAATGACATTCCTCGAATAGGAAGTGCGCTTCAATTAGAATTATAGCTGTCCACTCCGTATGACAGAGTTTCTGGAAGAAGACTGCAGCGCTTAACAGCGAGTACCTGGGACGAGAGTTGAACCTGTGCCTAACAGCGAATATGCGCCTATAAGTGAGATGCGCCTAATAACGCGCGACTACAGTGTGTAGATCAGTTGAACACTACTACACTCTGTGCATATGAGGACTTGCACTTCTTCTCAGTGAACTGATGGAGCAGGCAGGACTTGCCCACGCCCATGTCACCTGCACAGAGGAACAATATGTGATCAAAAACAAAGTCCCCAAAAGACAGGAAATGGTACCACCACAAAATTGGAATGGAACCATGAATACCTAGAGTATGTAAACAAACACATTCTATATGGAACGCGGAATGCAACAAAATTCACGATTTTATAAGCGATTTCCGATCTTTGAAAATCGATTTTACAATCGATCGCCGATTTTATAATCGATTGTCGATTTTATAAGCGATTTTCGATCCTTGAAAAATCGATTTCACAATCGATCGCCGATTTTATAATCGATTGTCGATTTTCAATCGATTTTCGATTTTCCAATCGATCGCCGATTTTATAATCGATTGTCGATTTTCAATCGATTGTCGATTTTTCAATGGATTGGCAATCGCCAATGCAATGGGACTCTGTAAAAGCTGGACTCTGGACTGGACTGTGGACGGGACTGACCAAAACAGCTGTATACAGACAGCAAACGTCACCAAAGCTATGAAGGGTCGTCTCCAGCTCTGTCTCAAGCTGCTTCCTAGCCTGTTGCGGCATCGTCTCCTCGATATCCGAGAGGTCAAAGGTCACGTGCATATTTAATGAGCTTCTACAAAAGTGGCTAGGGCTGAATTCTTTAACATGGGTTCTGAACCAGTTTTGAGCATCCATGACTTGTATCGACTGTTTTCTTATGGAGGTCACACACATTTGTTGGAAAGAACCATCGTCAAACTCTCCAGTTAGGATGCTCTGCCTGCTTGATGGATTAGAAGAGCGGTTATTACCAAACTCCAGCCTTTGTGAAGTGTAGAACCAGAAGGAATAGTCCCATGTTATCCATGACTGTAGTTTGAGCCCATTGTTGAAGCTAAAAAGGCCTATGCACGTGACCTTTCACAGCTTTGGTGACGTTTGCTGGCTGTTTTGGTCAGCCCAGTCCAGTCCATAGTCCAGTCCAGTCCACAGTCCAGTCCATAGTCCAGTCCAGTCCACAGTCCAGTCCATGCATATGGTCCAGTCCAGTCCACAGTCCAGTCCAGAGTCCAGCTTTTACAGAGTCCCATTATTGCCAATCGATCGACAATCGATTTTACAAATCGACAATCGATTGGAAAATCGACAATCGATTTGAAAATCGACAATCGATTTTACAAATCGACAATCGATTGGAAAATCGACAATCAATTTGAAAATCGACAATCGATTTGAAAATTGACAATCAATTGGAAAATCGACAATCGATTTGAAAATCGACAATCGATTTGAAAATCGACAATCGATTGAAAAATCGACAATCGATTGTAAAATCGGCAAACGATTGTGAAATCGATTCTCAAAGATCACAAATCGCTTATAAAATCGATGATCGCTTATAATTGATTTTTGTCGCATTCCGCGTTCCATAATTCTATAGCCCAAACAATACATATCTCCACTGAACATGCAGCAGATTAGTCTATCCACTTTCTGATTAGCATGAACCACTCAGTACAGACACACTGACACACTGGCTGATGTGAACAATCTGCATAGCACCTCTAGCTTTAGATCACACAGAGGAAGGTATCACGTCATTCACGTGACACTAATTGCACCCTTGTGCAATTAGCGTCCAACATTCTCTTGACTAGCTTAATTATGCTCTGAAAGGGAGGTGGGCGGGCATTTGCCACATATCATGTGGAGCAAGCTTGCTCTGAATAACATGACATCACAAGCAATCCCACAGTGCAGAGTAAGTGGAGGTGGAGGAGGCCTGAGAACAAGGACTGCCCATAGCCTCGAACCCAGGCGCGGAGCCCAGTGGTCCTTGTACTGCCCACTCACCTAAACCGTTCCTGGACTGCAGTATCCCAGATTTGCAGTTTGATCTTCTGGTCAGAGACCTCCACTATTCTCGTGCCAAACTCCACACCGATAGTGAGGGCAGTCGGCCATGACTGGGGAGGGAGAAACCCAACTGCTCTAGTCAGTTACACTCCTAGTGTAAGTCCATGCCCAATCACATGCACTAGGCCCAAACTGGGATACCGTAATATCTGATGAAAAACCATACGAGCTTATGGCTGTAGCTGGTTAGCAAACATATGCCTCATAAAAGACATGTGCCGAGTGGTCTAATAGAAGTTACACATAATATTATGATGCATTCAGCAAACACCTGTTCGAGATTGTGAGCATTATCATACATGCCAGATCTGAGGACTTCAACCTCTGCAAAATAAAGTGGCCATCTACTCCACGTGAGCACATGTAGCTAGAAGACGTTCACAAAAGTAAATGAGTGGAACTTAACTACGTATGCAGGAACTTGCTGGGAGGTTAGGGAGTTTACTCAAAGGGGACATATAGAGACTACCGTTACAGTATTTGTTGAGGTTATGGGTCTCCTCCCCAAATTGCATGATAGGTGATGCACACCAAATATACAGACGTACACCTTCCGAATATTTGTCAGAATTACATAAATTCCAGCCCTGTTTAAATACCATTCATAGTCCTACTTATAGACCACATCAAAGATTCCCGGAAAGTATGGCGTTCATTCAAGGAAACACGCAGTGGTTGCTAAATCGATGGTGCATAGGTACTTACGTACTCTACACTACTCACACACCCTCCTGATCTCCTCTTGTGCTCTAGCTCGCTCAGAGGCATCCTGGAGAGGTAGGGAGAGGACAGAAACAATGACTATTCATAGCCTGAATGACACATGACACACCACCTCCACACATGACAGAGCGTGCCCCACCCCCATGGAGTACCACACCAGGCTTCAATCCAGCAAGACATAATCATTGCCATCGCTTTGAATTTTGAGAGAATACATTTGCTTTGTAGTTTGTTAGTACATACTTTAGAGCGCACAAAATGCACAGTTCATGGTAACCTTGTACCAGTACTGGCAGGTACAACATGAGAGCATAACAGCAGCTGCTAAGGCTGAACCTAAGCAGACCAACTTCTCCAGGGCTGTAGCTGTGACTGCCACCAGAGGAACTCCCGAGCTGGGATGGAGGAACTATGCCACGACCTCATAGACCCAATGAACAAGCAGGTGGTGTGTCATCTGAATGACAACACCCAAGCTTTAAGGTTACGGGATACTTGTGTGCTGCCGTGTGAAATGTATTGGGAAATGTAATACTCGCTAACCAAAATCTCTAGTACGAAGAACGTGAGCAACTTCCTTCTGGCGTTGGAGGTGCACTGTCACAAGGTGCAGGGCATGACGGAAGCTTTTTTGATAGCGTAATCCCTGGCAAATTTATCTGCTGTCTCGCTCAAGAAAAGCGGTAAATACGGCTTTTTGGACTGCTCGTTTTTGCACGGCTATACAGCGTATCGGAAAAAGCTTCCGTCATGCCCTGCACCTTGTGACAGCGCACCTCCACCTCCAGAATCAAGTTGCTCACTCTGTTCATACCAGAAATTTTTGGTTAGCGAGCTTAAGTAGACATTTCCCAATGCATTTCACACAGCGTGCACACGAGTATCCCGTAACCTTAACAAAGCAGCAGCTCATCAAGGATGAGTGTTCTGATTTTTGGCTAACGACTCCTAGTTGGGGCGAGCCTGAGCGAGCCCCACATAGTCGTGCTCTTCAGGATGTCCGTCCAGTTGGTGTCTGTCCGATTTAGCGTATGACCGTATATCCAAGTGGAAAATCGTATATGTTGCGCCGCCTGCACGCCGCGTGCTGGATCGCGTACAAGTCGCCCGCACGACAGTACCGAGTAGAGCCTGCTACGCTTTACGCCGGTGCTACAAACTATGTACATGTAGCTACTACTGACTTGCAGAGGTCAGCTGGAGGGAGAGATTCTCTCGGTAACTTGGGGTACTCCTCTCAGGTATAGTGTAGCCTCGTTCCCAGTTCCACGCCCAGCTTTTCGTTGCTTGCCGAACGTACGTCGCTTGCAGTAGGGCAAGCAACGAAAAGCTGGGTGTGGGGCTGGGAACAAGGCTACCACGAACTTGAAACTGCAGCTGCAGACCGTCAATGATGAACGAAAATTGGCTACATCGCAGGCCCCACCCCCAGCTTCCCTTATTAGCTGCGCCGCGCCGCCTGGGCCTCCCAGCCTACGATCACTCAGAAAATGATTATTGGCATGCAGTATGTCAGTTTGTCAGGCGAGCCCCACAATGCCCTGCATTCTCCTAGTTTTAGAGCCCATATCTCCCGGAAGATGTGCTAGTATGGATACTACACTCTGCTGAGGAGGATGGAGTCCTACAAGAATGCTCAAACAGTTAGGTAATAGCTGTAAGCATCATGTTTATAGTTGTTGATTGGCTGCTGTTGCACAATCCTCACGTGCATGGCTATAATTGTACCTTTATAACACATGTCCCCTATTTGGTAGACACCTTCCCAGACCCCACAATTATATGAAACGAGGGAACCTACCGTATTTGGTGCACGGCTACTAGAGTCATGAGCACATACGTGGCTATGAATAAATTTACAATGGTTTTTCCCTTTGCTCACCTCTATGTCCACATACCCTCCTCTCTGCAGTGTGTGCTTATCATAGAGTGCAGTGCATCCATAGCAAGCTGGGATATACAACAAGAGTTGGGGGGGGGGGGGGGGGGGGGGGGGGGGGGCACGTAAATCAAAAGGAGCATGTTTGATAGATATTGGCACTAGATGAAAACATGGCATTGTAAGAAGTAGCCCACGCATGCGTGCATACCTAGCTAACAGCGAATGAGTGGTTATATAAGCAAGCTGCATTGACGCACGATTATATACGATACCATATTACCCAAATCCTGGTATCGAAGACTTGTACCCTGTCCTGAACATCCACACTTGCTCCCGTCAAGTGCCAAACTGCATATGATTATATCAACCCCTCCACAAAGAAATTTACTGGGGGTGAGGGAATTTGGGGGGGATGCAGTATTCTAGAGGGTATATGCTATGTAGATACACCATCTTGGGAGGGGAACTGCATGGGGGCATGCCTTCCTTTCCAGGGTGATAATTGGCTGCTCTTAGCATATACAGATCATGAATGAATTTGAAGCAGCTGCTTGAATGTGCAAACTACTGACTTCTTGCCAGGTGCTGCCGATTATACCTAGCCTCGTACCCAGGCCCCGACCGCCCGAGAAAGAAAGGGCCTGGTATCCACTGTTTGCGCATGCACGTAATTATCTAGGCCAAGACGAAGGGGGAGGGGCACATGACACAGGACATGGCCACGTGCCGATGCTGTGATGCTCTACCAGAACGACATAGATCGAGCCGGGATATCACCAGAACTACACGACAACTAGCGCTATACTGCCCCGGATTGCTAGCAATTCTTGCTAACCTACAGTCCATGACGAACGGTAATCCTTCGTGTCACACATATACATTTCAAACTTGGTCGGTGAGCCGTGTAAAATCATCTTTCTTTGTGCAAACGGCCGAAATAGAGGCTACCTGTCCCGGCTGGAGACACATACAGAAGTACTTAGCCACTGAAGGTCATAGGAGAGCGCTCAATCATCGAACTCCGTCATTGTTCAGGAAAGTTGCACGGACAACATAGCGGTAGTACACGATTTTGACGTCATGGTTGTACGTACGTATCACGGTAGTACACGGTTTTCCCAAGATTTCTGGGAAATTACGCGCATGCACAAACAGTGGATACCAGGCCCTTTCTTTCTCGGGCGGTCGGGGCCTGGGTACGGATTATACCATGCTCATGTCTATGTTAGGTAGTGAAGTGGAGCACTGGGATCGTTCTCCCTCAGAGAGAAGTTTCAAGTTTGCACAGCAAGCTTACCCCACTAGCTGCAGATTCCAGAGTTTGAACCTTTCAATCATACATTCTGTGCTGGAATTGGGAGGTACCTAGAACTGATCATGACCTATAGCTGATTATTTTTCTCCCTTCGCTTCTGGCCACGTCCCCTACCACAAAAACAAGTCTGACTTGCCAGACTACTAGCTACTGGTTGTTAACTTGGTGCGCATGACACTAACCAGACAGTCATGCATGTACACTGAGTTTCCTGATACCACAGAATACTGCTCCAAGCTCCAAGTCACCCAAGTGATGCTGAAAGCAATCCACACTGGGGGTTGGGGGGCTTGCAAGAGTAGACTTCTGTAAAAACCCTGATATAGTGGCCATGCAGAAGAAGCTATAGGGGACCATAATTGGGGCGAGCCTGAGTGAGCCCCACATAGACGTGTAAAACGGAGACCGTGTCTGTATGTCTGTATGTATCGTACGTCGTACCGTAAATAAACGCTTCCGCAAATAACCGAAAGTTACTTGCGTCATGATAATTCACACTTGCACACTCGACAATTAAGCACCGTAGCTAGCTAGCTGAGAGGCACGAATCGTGAAACGTGTACTCCTTGGATGCCTACAACAGGGACGGAGACCACTCACGAGTCTACCTCTTCAGTGGATGCAGGTACCGCACGGTAACAAAGACTGCCTCGGAAAGTGCGACTCCTGACTGATCAACTTAGCTAGCTAGCTAGCTACAAGTTCACCGATCGCGGCTGCACGGATGCTCACTGTGTTGCAACGTTGAAGTCACTGACTCGTAGACCTCTGCTCTTCAATGGCTACAATCATGGGAGCTACTGCATATATCAAAAGAAGACAGCGAGAGCTAGTGCTTTCACTGTCTGCTCGTGCCGCATGTGTAGCTATGCAAGATCATCATGTATTGTCCATACAGTTCTTGAGGTTGAGTTAGCTACATTCGAAATGAATATAATTAATGTTGCATATGCATGCACTCGCTCAGGCTCGCCCCACAATGTTATACATTCTGCTAGTATATATACCATGCAAGTTACCTGCAAGCTTGTTCACTGTCCTTGTACTCTCTGCATGGTAGACAGTCTGACTGGTCTGATCAAATATTCTCACTGTCACGTGGTATAGTGCACATGGCTTCCAACCACACCCCAAGATTACTGAAGTTGTATCCTGCCTAACTCCCGAAAATAGCAGTCTCATTCCCAGACCATTTTTTCCCAAAATGGTCTGGGAACGAGACTAAGAATATAGCTGATCTCATGCATCCTCAATAACTTCAGGTACTCCTGGTCACATGCATATGAATTTATTCATGTAGCTACAGTAAGTATAATACTAGTCATAGCTCTCATGTGGGATGTCACAGCATGCAGACACCACTCTCAGAGCTCAGCTCTCCAGCTACGGCAATACCAGTCAGCAAAGTCCACTTGCACGGCTTTGCATTACTGCGTGCGCACGAAACTATTGAAGGTATAATGCATTATTAACAAATAGTTTGTACAACGAATAAAGTACAGGAGTGAAAGTAAGTGCTTGACCAATACTGCACATACATTTAAAAAAAAACACATCACGGCTTTGATGGTGGGTGACTGAGGTGGGGAGTCCAATTGTCTGGTGAAGAACTCGACGGATCACTCGAGGGAATATGTGGTCCATAGCCGGGGTGATACTGGGGCTGCTGATGGGGAGGAGGGAAGCCTGGGAGTTGTATGGACACAACAGACTGCTGTTGAATGACATGCTGGGGGTACTGGACTTGTGTCTCTTGCGGTGCAGGCTGAAAGCCACTTGGAGGAGCCTGTAGTTGCACATGTGGGGTGGGCGGCTGTTCAACATATTGATACTGGGGGTTTGGATTGTGTGCCCCACACGGCATTTGGAACCTGCTAGGAAAGTGAGGATTCGGCATTGGAGGGATCGGGTAACCTGTAGGAGGGAACGAGCAGAGATAAGTCAGGTGTCAGTACACGTTCAATGTGGGTGCTGCCAAGAAGTACGGAATTTTAATTATTGCACTAGCTACAGTCACCAATTTAGCAATTTAGCACTTACAGTACGTTTGCCTCAGGGTTTGTGCAACATCTGGCCGGCCAACAAACTCGATCGCCTCGGCAAGTTCACACCATGTTGGAGGAGGATTGACTCGTGGTAGCCACTTCTCCGTAAGAACAGCCATGAGGCACCTCTGCGGCTCCCCACGGTATTGTTTATTTATGGCACTGAGCTGGGCTTGGGGGATGTCTAGGTAAACACCAATCGGCTGCCACTTGTCTGGGACAGTGTGATAGAGCTCCTTCATCACTTGCTTCTGAGTAGGTTTGGACACATCTAGAAATCAAAGGCAAGACCACAGGTAACCATTGCCCAGATGTACAGGGAAGTTGTAGGTGAGCTAACAAAGCACATTACAGACTTAGGAACATAGATTTTAATTTACCTTGAAACTGATGGTGGTAAGACACTTGATGACCATACCGCGGTTGATATGGTGAGGAGGGTGCATAGGATTGCTGATATCCATGGGCAGGTTGCAGTGTGGGCTGTAGTATAGGAGAGCCCTGCACCAGCTTTGACAAGCTTTCAACATTACTTTGCGGCAGCAGGGGAGACGACGAGGCATGTACTGCGGCACTGGCTGTCCGAGGGCTTTTCATCTGGTACTCTGCGCATGTAATAGAGGAACATTAACAAGCAGCTGTCAGCCATGAGTATAATCGCACCATCTAGCATGTTGGGTGTGTTCCACATTCATACTAACCCTATTTTGCAGACCACCAAAATTGGCATGGTAGCTATCCACTGTTTGCAGTGGGATGGGAAGCTGCACATAACCATTCAGTTACACTAAATGACTTTCAAGATCCTGCTCTGTGTAAAACACAATCTGGTTGTTTGGAGAATACTATACAGTGGTAGACTTATGCATCATGTGGTGGCAGCTGACAGGCTTCCTGCAGACTGGCTGGCTTATTATAGACTTTACACGTTTCTAGTTCTCAACAGAAAACCTGTTGAGCTGCACACTGCAGACAGTGGGAACCAGACCATGAAGAGTGGTCTGGGAACAATGCTATTCACATGCATCATAGTACTGTATATCTGGAAATTTCACATTGTAAACTAACAAGTTTCCTGTTCTACAAAATTAATTTTCAGTTTCAATAATTCTTGCCATAATAGACTATTTTTGTGGAATGAATTTTTTTTTACGGCAGATGACCTATGACCTATGACACACCTAGAAAAAGATGGAGCTGATTGAAGTATGAAAGAGCTTGCTGCCTTCGAGGCTATATACCACATTACAGGAGATTTGGAAGCTGCAGTTGGTTGTTTAAAAGAAAATCGAGGAAGATTACAGACAGGTATGTTGCTGCAGTAAAGAATTACTGAGAAATGTGTCATGTCATGTGTTTGCTTGTTTTTTCTAAGGAGACTGTCCCTCGGGGCAAGTATTTCAGAAGAGTCATCTCACAAAACAACATCACATGAATTTTACTGTACATGTAAAATTTATTTTGCGACTAAACTTTTAGGGGTTTATGACAACCATAAAACATGTACTTTTCTCCTTAGTAACTGGTGTACATCAAGGTAAACAACAATGAGCTTGTTACCTGAGGTTGTTGCTTTTGTCTTCAGCCACACTTTCTCCCTCTCGGCTAGCTCTCCAAACATGTCGGCATCCATGCTGCAAAGCCAGTACTCCTGGTCATCGGATACGTTGGCTATATGAGGTGGAGGGACAGGCTGCTGGCTGGTAACCAGGCCATTGCCACTGCTACTGTGGGGACAGAAAAAAGCCTTGACAGGCTTTGCGTTGTTATACCTCAAGGTTATAGTGGCAGCATTGATCCCTTCAAAGATCGCATCCCGAATGGTGGGGGAGATCCTGCGACATACTGATGAAGGTGCCCTAATGTGGACCTCAAAGAAGGCAAAGGAATCAACTAGGGCGACTGTGCCAGGGCAGCCAGGCAACCGGAATTTGATGATGTTTCTTGCTATCAGAATGGGTGTACCACTACTAGGAAGCAAGACTTCCCACCGGCAATGACTGATAAGGAATGCAGCCAGGCAGGGAAAGACTCCAGCTCGTGGCCAGCCATTAGGGAAGTGAAGAATGAGAGGAGCAGCGGCATCTATGAAGATACGATGCTTGTCTAACTCCTCATGAGATATCATGTCCAGAAGTGAGGGCATGAAGTACTCATCCCCTGATACTGGCGCAATGATCAGAAGGTGTTGGAGAAGCCTAAGAAGATCAGCTGCAGTAAAAAGGCCAGGGACATAGTGCTCAGGAAACTGCTCCAGAAATTCAAGAGTGATGATGCCCTGGTCTCGAAACTTAAGCCATTTACTAGTGACAAATGCCTCAGACATTGCACAGTTCCCATCACCTTCTCTGGCTTTGAGAAGCCTCTGCCTGTGTTCTACAAGCTCAGAAAGTTTGTCAACTGGGATCTGAGGATCAGTGAAAAGCACATTGGGAAGCACATCTGGATAATAGAGGCAGATATTCAACTCGTCAAAATAGTTCAGAGCTGCATGCAAAGCTCCAGAGCTGATTTTAAGCGAGTGTGCTACGTCAAGGCATTCCTTTGTGCTAAGGACCTTCCTTACTAATAGGCTAGCCATCCTTTGAAGCAACAACTCCAAGATGTACCATACGATCGGAATTCGGACCTTGGGTGGGGCAGAGCTCTCGATTACTTGCCTTAGTATTTCGGCTATTCGTCTATCCTCTTCTCCAGGCTCTTTGGTGTTGACCGGAAAGATAGGCTGATTAAGTCCTTTGTTGTAAAGGACAAGGTCATCGGGGAAGGCTGGGTGGAGAAGATCAAAGAGTGTTTTGTTCTTCTCAGCCCGTGTTTCAGTCAGGCACTCATGCTCCTTATCTCTGTGAGTGCCAACTACAGCGATCGTTGAATTCCTGCCTTCTGTTGGTTGGGATTGCAGGGTACGAACCATGCACATGAGGATCTGAATGTTGGTGAGCAGCGAAGGGTAAGGTGTACCGACAAGCTCACCCGCTTTGAAGTATTCTACAATGGGGTGATCATTGAGACTCTCACTCAGTCGCTGCACGAAGATGGTGCTGCAGGCATTGCGAATGAAGATCGGAAGAAGATCATGGAACTGCGGCTGGCCACCGGAATCAATGATATGTATCCAGTCAGAATCAATCAGTTCTCTGGATACATTCAGACCCTGACTCGAGATTGCTTTCGTAAGTTGGTCGAGTAAGCTAGTGATGGCCAGCTGCAGAGCTTCTTCGGGGGTAAAAAGGGGAGCTTCCTCTTGTGGATTAGGTGTGGTCTGTGTGGTCTGATCAGGTTGGGAAGCAGGGTGTTCCTGGTCAGGGGTCGTCTCCTCCAGGGTATTGTGCTGGAGAAGGGATTTGATTATTTCCACTCCTTCTGGAAGGCTATCACAGAGGATTGGGATGGCTCCCGAGAGCATTTCCAGTAGCTCTTGCTCATTCACCACCTTCCACCCTCCAATGCAGAGCTGGATTCGGGTCCCGGAGACAACTCTGACTCGAACAGGGCGTTCAGCACACGGTGTGCTAGTCCGGAGCCCTGGCGGAGGCCTCCCAAGAAGAAGGAATTTCAGACTGGTTTTGCCAACTCCGGGTGGCCCAGTAAAAACAGACTTGATGATTCGTGCATTTACATAGCCACGTTGCATAGCCTCATTGATGTACTTCCTGGATTCTGTGGGAGAGCAAACAGTGAGTGGGTAATCAACACCGGACAATACTGGTTGGTTAACTTGGATGGTTCCATATCTCTGATAACCATTAATCAACACTGGACAATAATGGAGGTTGGACATCTTAGCTGGTTCCAGATTTCATACCATTAGTATGTGTAATAGCATGGTTTGCTGTGGTATTTGGGAGTAATAGCACGAGTAATGCAGGAGGTAATTGCACGAGGCGAAGCCGAGTGCAATTTACTGCATTATGAGTGCTATTAATCCCTAATACCACAGCAAACCAAGCTATCACAGATTAATCTTCATAGCTTCAGTACAACAATAATCTCGGTATAATGCATGTAGGTTAGCTAGCTAGCTACGTACATGAACAGCAGATGGAAATGCATGCGCATTATAATACTAGCTAGCTATTCACAGTCCAAGAGAATAGTAGCTAGCTATGAAGTTCTGTTTTCCAATTATTGGTTCGCCATGTTCCGGTGATTTTGTGGGCAGTTCTTTGGTTTCAGACTGGTAGATGCTCAATGTGTTGCAGTGTGCTGTTGTTGAATGAACGAAGAGTGGGATTCTCCGGGTCCAGGAGCGGTTGAAGGAGGAGGCACAGCCAGTGGAAGTTCTTCGAATAGCGAGTCATTGTCGTCAGTTTATAAAGACCTTACCAAGGCTAGCGCTGCCATGCTGTGCTCGCTCTCAGACTCAATAATGTTGCTTAGTTACGACACCGAATGGTCACACCCACCTGCTTGAATAACCAATCAGCTGCCGATTACAGTATTCCGCAGTCCTGTAAGTTAGCTTCATTGGCTCACAACTGTGGTATTACAGAATAATACCACAGTTTTGTATAGGACTTTAGCATGGAGTGTAATACAGCTCTAAGATTAACACTACTATTGTGGAACATTTGATGGTCGGTTAGGATAGCGAATTGATTATTTATGGAGCTGATAACCTCATAAATCAATCCCTTATAATCTCTTGAAAACCAAGTGACCAACATCACAATAGCTACATTGCATCATCCTAGGTATGCTCTCACAGGGGCGGTGGTGGTGGCATAGAAAAAGTGGTATGGCCCACCATTGTAGCGCAATGCGGAAGGTGGTGTCCAGAAGCACGAAGTGCCGATCTGTCTGTGCTTTGCGCGGAAGAAATTTTTTCATTAGCGATGAGCGATGAGCATCCATGGGAAAGAAAAAGACCTTGGTTGGTGTGGAGTTTCAATGGTAGGTCCAGAACTAGGACCAGCATTTGTCACTTGCAGTACAAAAAGTGCAGGGGAAAGCCTGGATGGATTTTGCACGTGATGTGTGCTGCCACTGATGTCACAGATTCTGTTAATACGTTTTCATCTTGTTATTGCCTGTTCCAGAGATGCTACAGAGACCAGACAAACTCCAGATGAGTGGCAGGTCCTACCTATACAACATAACTTGAGTTGAAACAAAACTGCTGAGTAATACAACGGTTGTAACTTGGAAGCGCTTTATACTGTTCACTCCGGGCAGTGGGCCATCACTCTGGGAAGTACAGCTCAGCACTACTTCGAAGGTAAGACTTGTAGCTTGGATAAGATCGGTGTGGCTCTCTTCTGGCCATTGACCTGTCTTCATGTGTGATCGTAGCTACTCTGTACTGTACTTGTCTTGAACGTGTGAAATCTGTCCAGGCCTAGCACCTTCCCCCCGCTTTTCATACTGCAAGCGACAAAAGCTGGCACGGAGGCCTGGAAATGAGGCTACGTCCCAACTTCATCCAGTGACTAGACTATATGTGGTTAGGCAAAGCAGCCTTTGAACAAACACACACACCTTTACACTGATAGGGTAATAAGTAAAAGGTACAAGCACTGACCCGAACGATTATTATTGTCTAATGGAAAAATGGGGACAATAAGCAACGTCAGTAGTTATGATCAACTGCAACACTCAACTACAATCTTTGCAATAGCCTTGTTCCCAGGCTCTCCCACTCGCGAACAAAAATTGAGAGCGACGAAAAGCTGGGCTGGGCCTAGGAACGAGGCTATCTCTGCAACATGCCAACCAGTTCATTATTCTTGCAACAACAGTGCATGCTGTACAGTACCTAAGATTTGGCATACTGACTAGTGTTTAAAACAGCAATGTGATAATCCATTCAGTGAAATACAATGCATACTGCATTTTAAGTGGCTGTAGTAAACATGAAACTAATGACATGGATTATAAACAAGAAGCCACACCCTAAATAGTTATTCTTCTTGCATGAGGCTAAGCTTCGTACCCAGGCTATAACTGCAGTATGGATGGCAATAAGGTACGTAGCTAGCTCTGCTATGACATGATGACACTGTCAGAATAGAGTAGTCAAAGAAATGTATGATCTGACTTTCCTGATTTGGTAGACTCAATGCACCAGTAGCTGCAGTATTGGCAACAGCTTTTAGTGCTACAGCAAATATGGAAATCCCTTGGCTAAACCTTGCTTATACTTGTGGCACAGGGACGGAAAGGACGGTAGAAAGTAGTTAGAACAGGGTACCCTGGATTTCAGAACAGTAAATACAAAACGACACGCATAACCCATTTGGCAAACATTCATATACTAGCAGGACCCCCCCTACGTGTGGTATCTGGTGTACACAGAAATGGAAATGGAAGCCTGGGTGTTTCCGTCGCACTGTACGGAAACTCACATATATTACTGAAACATCAATGTAAAAGGCATGGTCAATAGAGGATGGTGGGAGACGTCCCAGGACTTCACTGGAGTATACAACCACAAACTGTGTGCATGTAGCTGAGTACGTGGGACATCCCAGGAAGTCCTGAGGATACCCCAGCACTATACCCTGAGGACTGCGGTGGAGTGTATGACTGCGGCTGTGTGCAAGCAGCTGAGTGGGACATTCCAGGAAGTCCCGGGGATGTCCTAGGATTTCCGTGGAGTGGGACCACATACACAGAAAGGAGGGGACACTCTGGGTCACCACAGGACTTGAAAAGAATCTGTGACGTATGGTGGCAGTCCTAGATACTTGTGTCAGGACTTGCCAATTGCAGCTTCCCAGAAATCTTTGTGCACTACATTGTAGCTACTACCGTAATCTCCCGATAATACACCCATGGGCGATGATTATTAGTGGCTACTCAAAGAGGGGGGGGCATAATTCCCGGATTCACTGCACTTGAAGGTAGGCTCACTGCACTCGGAAGTAGGCCCAGTCACTGCACGTGCAAAATAGTGCCATGAGCCACACTGCAACAGTCATTCTCGCACTACTACTCCCAGGTGAGCAGGAACAATCTCTTCATGTGAGTAGCAGCAGGAACAAACAAGATCAAGACACAGCAGGAGTGGTTGAAGTACATGGAGCACGCAGATACAAACCAGCAAAGTGCAGCGTGTGCAGCTCATGTCATGCACTAGTACACAGCTGATTAATGATAATGAAATTCATTGGAAATGGTACCACAATAGCCAGCCTTCATTTCTTAGTCCAACCTCTTTCACAGTACGACATGTACAACTTGCCGTGGAAAATGGGCGGTGGGTGTATCGGGAGATTATGGTACTACTACGCTAAGTGATTGCATACTAGCCTCGTTCTCAGGCCGTCTTCCGCTTCGAGTTGCATACGTGACCTTTGAACCCCCGTCAGATAAGCGGCAGAAGGCCTGGCACCACTCCTACGTCATTTGCAAGCAAGCTGGACATGGTTGTGAAGCAACTTGACTACACGTATGCTCTTCCAGTATATATTGCTACCACGAAGACAGCAACTTAATGCCAGCCAACTCAGTGCTAACGGGAATACAGCATGCACTAATGTTTGACTACTCAGGCGTACTAAGTGCTTGGTAAGCTACTGTAGAGAGCTATTGTAGTTACCTAGGCTACTACAACCGTACAACAAGGAGATCCATACCTGACGCCTCCAGTGGTCCACCACGGTAGCGTAAAAGCCAACTGCTAGGAAACCTGCCGTTAGCTGGTGAACTTGTGGCACGTTGCCACTTTACATGAAACCGTGTCCACCTACGTCATAACCGTGTCCACCTTGCTTGTAAATGACGTAGGAGTGGTACCAGGCCTTCTGTCAGCACTGCAGCTTATCTGACAAGGGTTCAAAGGTCACGTATGCAAAGTGGCAGGCGGCCTGGGAACATGGCTAATTGCACACATGAAGATACAAACATGAAGAGTATCATGTCATGCATCAGCTAGTCCAGCATAACTGGTTATGTGCAGTGACACTTTGATGAATATTGAACAAACATGTGATATTTAATTTCGCAACAATGGGTCTATGATGACCACACCCCCTACAATCCCACGTGTAAATACTTCAGCGTGCAATCTATGGTAAGAGACTACCACACTCATCAAAAGCATTTTGACTGCTGCCATTTTGGGAAGAACCACCATGCCAAAGGGAGTGCTCTGCACAGGTTGGAAGTATTGCTAACATGACATCTAGCTACGTAGGTGTCACGTGCAGCTGTCTTTTCAAGTGTCCAAATTTTGTTGGCTAATGATGAACAATACATACGGAGTGAGTATATAATGGGGAGGTGGCATGTGCAGCTGTCTTCCCAAGTGTCAACACTTTGCAGGCATGTACAACATTTGCGTGTTAGCATTTGCTCGTGATGATTTGTACCTCACAAATATTTTCAGCTATACAGCACACATACACACTGTGGCTAATGATGAACAATACATACATCAACGAACATTGATGTGGCACAATAACAGCAAGTACAATCACGGGCAGTTGAGTCGTACTTGCTTCCAGGGTTGACACAACCCGGGGGCAGGGCAATAGAAGTCAATGTTTACTACTTAAATTTTATGTCCACAACAATCTATCATACCTTCATCTTGTTGACGAGATAGTCTCTGGAGTTGCTCCTCATGGCCATTCACATTCGTCTGCCACCTTTCTTCCTCCTTCTTTGCCGCTTGCATCTTCTGCTGTACAGAAATTAGCCTCTCTTCCACTTGTCTCCTCCTAGCCTCCCCACACCCGTCACTCAGCTCTTGCATCAGTGAGGCCTTCTCCTACACAGGAACACATAGTACCATTGAAATGTGCCCCCATCCTCACAACACAGTTGGCTTACATATCTCATGATTGATATACCCATGCAGCCCTCTAATTTCTTGAACATCACTTGAAGTACGTAGAGTAGTATAGAGATAGCCTCGTCCCCAGGCCGTCTGCCAGTCGCGCGTACATCCCATACGTGACCTTTGAACCCTGCGCGCGCGACGTATGCGCGCGCGACTGGCAGACGGCCTGGGAACAAGGCTAGTAAAGAGACACTTAGTGTTACTGATGAGGGCAGTGAAATTCAGTAAGGACGTTGCATGGTCAAAACAGTTTGTTGTCATAATATATTATGATTGAAATCACGCGTACATATATAGCCACGAATTACAGTTTCTTGCGAGAGAATGGAGTTCTTGGAGCGAGGGAAGGGCTTGAGTTGCCAGATACAGCAGTTGCTGTCATGTACATTCTGTGCCGACACATATCGCAGGAATTGTTGCCCCACTTTGCTGTAGAGTGCATTATGATACCACAACTTATGGTTCATGATTTTCATGGACTATGGTCATTGTGTATCGAGTACCAACTGCCAATTGCTGTTGTCGTGTGAAGTTCATGATCACAGCAACAGTTGGCTAGCTTACATACCTCATGATTGATATACCCATGCAGCCCTCTAATTTCTTGAACATCACTTGAAGTACGTAGAGTAGTATAGAGACACTCAGTGTTACTGATGAGGGCAGTGAAATGTAGTAAGGACGTTGGTCATGCTCATGCTTCAGCTCATGCAAGTAGGCACTCACAGTTATTATGGTTAGGTATACATATGGTATGGGTCTAAAAATGATCGTAAACCTACTTTGCCAAATCTCCACCACAAATGCAAGACCAAGACAAAGTTCCAGAAGACCTAGTGAAGCTCCAGAAGGTCTAAGCAAAATTCAAGAAGACCTAACGAAGCTCCAGAAACTCTGAAAGCCAACATTTGCCAAAAGGTTACCCTTTTCAATCCTGTGGATGAACATCCCGCACTAGATACGTGACAGGTGCTTGATATGTCCCTCTATGGTAGGCAGGTACAATTACAGAAACTCAGTGGTCAATGGCAGGCTAACTGTGGCAGTGTGTATGAGGTGAATGGAGTGCGGTACTGTATAGTTTCACACTAATACCCCCCCCCTCCCCCCCCCCCCATTTTGCACACTACTTTAAGTCTAAAGTGGGGAGGGGGGTGTATTTGATTAGTCTGGACTATAATGCCACCACAAATGCAAGGACGGGGGGGGGGGGGGTATTCAAAGGAAGCGTATAGTGGGAGACTATGGTAATTTACAAACTGGGAGTATACAGCACAGTATAGAGACCCTCAGTGTCATTGCTAAGCACAGTGAAATACAGGAAAGGTATTAGGGGAATGCAGGGCATTGTTGGGCTCACCTGAGAAAGCGACACTTTGCACATGTATCTTCTAATTTTACATGCAGATTGTTTAACTTTGATAACTTTGAGGGGCAACCGCACTCCTGGTAGCTAGCCGTTGCAACCCCGGTTGCGACTCGCCGAAGCATAAGCTAAGTATTGCAGTTCATTCCAATTAATGCACATGCCACGTGGCAACCACACTCAGTTGATCGCTAGCAATGGCGGGCAAATGGAAGACAAGAAATTATTACAGTGCTCACAACTGACGCTTACATGAGTTTCGGCATGTAAGCGTTGTGAACTAAAGCGATCAAGGCCGTGTGGTCAGAATCTTCGTGTGTCTTTCCTAAGGGCTGCACTGCTAATGAAAGAGAGCACTCGAGCAATGGCGGCCGACGGCACGACAATTAAAGCGCTTGTATCTCCACCACGAAGGTGAATTTCAGCACAATTATAATACATTTGTGTCACTGCATGATGGTGATCATGGCGGTATCTTCGGAATCTCTCTAGACCTTCCCTGTGAGCTGTGAGGATCGATTATTTTATAGTTACGCGGCACAACTTTTTACCCTACCAGGAGTGTAATAGCCTGTCTATTCTCTACACTGTCTGATGTTAATACGCTAGCAGCGCAGCAAGTAAAGCCATGGTAGCACCGAATATCTCCACGTCACATTTCTGTTATAGTGCACTTTGAGACCTTTGTGAATGTCATCAATGACCAGAGAATTTCTGTAGTGGCCACTTGGCTTGTAGTTGGCTAATGCGTACTAATTGAGGGATGACAGAATGTCATCACTACGTAGCTGTACACAGCACAAATCACTGACATCAGAAGAGTTTTGCTCAAACACACTAGCGCTTCAGTGTGCTATGGATGGATACAACAAACTGCCATGGTGTTGGTGTTGTAGTGTATCATTATGGCAGTGTATAGGTCAACATACTTTTGTAGAGTTTGTACTTCCATGTGCCTTTAAGCACTTGTTCATCGTATGTGATAACTAGCAACAAATGTAATTAGCACTAGGAGAATGCAGGGCATTGTGGGGCTCGCCTGATCAAGTCATATAGGATGTATGGGAGGCCCAGGATGGGCCACGCGGTGCAGCATATACAACTTGGAGGAGGGGCCTGAGTAGTAAGGCTAGCTAGTTAGTAGCTTCCAGCGCAAGTGCGCGGCGCTGCAGCACGGGTGTAGACTACCTTGAGCCTCTGGTTGATGACGGTCTGCAGTTTCAAGTTTGTACAGTTTCAAGTTCGTAGCTCATCCTCCGCTCAGTCTGCAGTTGCAAGTTATCATGGACAATGCACTATACTTACGCTAGTGGTGCATTGTCCATGGTAGCACGTAGACTACGTTGAGTCCATTGATTCTCGTTCATGCAGTCGCCCATTCGCTCACGCAGTCTCAAGTTCGTAGCTTATACATACATGTACACGTAGTTAATCTTGTAGGCTCCACCCCCATCGTGCAATTTACCAAGCACGTGTGTGCGGTACAACATTACGATTTCCACCAGCATACATGGTCATACGCTAAACGGCTAATACCTCACAGACAGACAGAAATCCCGAGAACACGACTCTGTGGGCTCGCTCAGGCTCACCCCAACTTCATTTCCTGCATGTCAACTAGCTGAGAGGGGCAGCCTTACTCCATAGCATGTGGAGATGCTAGTGTTACATTTTAATGATACCACTGCCATGTAAAATCATTGGGCCATATTGTCCACAGTACATGCAAGCAGGTTTGACAATATTCCTTGCCAACAAATGGTAGTCATACGCTTCCATTGTTCAGAACAAATAAATTGTTCTTCAGGGGAAAATGGCAGGAGTAAGTGTGAATTAAAACTGCAAAACATGGAACTCATTGCATCTCGTAGTGTCTTGGGAGTATGCCCATACGTGATACACTGTCAAAGACGGGGGTGAGCTTATTTTCTACTTTTGACTTTGAAAGCATACCCAACTTTGCATTATCCCACTGCCTGTGTGTATCACTAGTACCACACCTTGTTTACGTCTCTACAACTAGATCTTGTCAATGGGTGGTTTATTAAGCATAGGAGTCAAAAGGCAACTAGTCAGTTATCATGTCATTGTCGTTTCCACTCGTGACGTGAACAAAATCACCTGCAACAGTGTACTAGAGAGTTTGCAGGAAAATTTGGCGATTTGACCTTGATCTTGGCAGTGGTGAAGCGAAGCCCCAGCCCACCCAGGCCTGAGTCCAGGCAATGCTAGATTGTGCCCAGGTAATATAAAAAACATACTTGTGCTCTACAATGTCTGAGCAGAGACTCACTGACCTTGCTGTCCTCTCAATTGAAAGAGAACTCTGGTTACCACCTGATGCACTGAGATGATGAGATCTGTCAACAGCTAGCTACGTATACCACTCCGAAAGCACCTCAGAAGGTGGGAAATTGTAACCCCCAGAACCCCCTAGCAGTGTGCTTTGTGCACAACCTATAAATTTGCCGTAATCAGTGCCCAACCAATTCTACATCCTGGCTACACCACTGGATATTGGACTGACTCCGACGCCAAAACTAAATGCTCGCCAAAATCAAAATTACCTATGCAGCCGGCCACATGTGCACATTTGAGTGTAATAGCCAAGCTGGCTGGACGTCCTCACGATGCTTTAGAACTACCATAGTCTCCCATTAATACGCCCCCTTCGAAAATATGCCCTCTCCCCTCTTTACTGTCCAATGTTCCTGCACAGGGTATAGTTTGACTCATTTTAAGGTAGTAAACATGGGTACCGCGATCTCCGAAACCAAGTTGATGGATAAATGGGCAGCATCAAAGCGTACACAAGTTTCAGCAATACTTTGCATCAAACTGCTCCCTCTGCTTGAAAATGCCCTAAAACTCAATTTTAAGGCCCTCTGCGAAACTGAAAATTTGGACCCTCTCCAAGGCCCCACCCACACTCTGACCCCATCATCAATACACACACAAAACAGGCCCCAAAACTACGGATGGATTTACCATCTGCTCTCCTCACTTGCAGGCTACAGCCCAAAACTGACTGCCACCCTCAAAAACAGAGGTTTGGCTACCCTAGGCTTTCAAAAAAATTCCACGCACACCAACTACAACCGACTCAAGCCAAGGCCAGTTTCCAAAAGGTCAACCTACCCCCTGCAAAACTACGGATGCTTTTCCACGTTCACCTCTCGGTTACAGAGTTTTGGCCACACATCTACTCCCTCTCACCAGCCCAGTCCAGCTACCAAACCAGCCAAATTCGCCCTAACACGAAAATGGGCGGGGCCTGTAATGCCGAAAGGTCAACTCTCTAGAGTACCTTGGCCAGGGAGCTGTCGGAGGCTGTTCACTTTCCAGGCTGTTCTTCGGCCACTTCAGCAGACCCACAAACATTCCTGCTCACTCCACCTAGCTAT
Organism: Axinella damicornis; assembly: GCA_963931865.1. Classification (NCBI taxonomy): domain Eukaryota; kingdom Metazoa; phylum Porifera; class Demospongiae; order Axinellida; family Axinellidae; genus Axinella; species Axinella damicornis. The sequence continues at coordinate 16,605,541 of OZ007508.1, forward strand.
TCACACTCAGATAGCCCATCGCTACATTCAATAAGCCAGAATAGCTCTTTACTTAAAAAAAAAAAAAAGAAAAAAAAAAAGAGTGTTCAAACAAATCTTCAAGGTACCGCACGGCCACATCAGAGTACCGATTTGAAACTTGAAAGGGCCGCTAGCCGCATCAAAGAAAGAAGCCCCCCTTGTTTATTCCGGTTGCCGCCATGGGAAAACGTAAACAGATGAATAACTCTAAATAACCGTATGCGAGTGACGTCATCTCATTAATTATTCATGAGCAAAATTGCGCGATTTCGCCGATGCCGTGCTTCCTACCTTAATGCCCCCTGGTGAGCTTCTTCTGGAATATCTAAACTACATGTGCTCAGTATGTTACATTGCGATACAAGTCATATTGCTGCCACTCTTCTGCAGGAATACCAGCAGAGTCTTGGAAATTTCCGTCGTACTGTACATGACTGACAGTATTGCTGTTCTTGGAGCACACACCGCTATAGCAAAGTTGTCGTGAATGTTATAGCTCTCGCGTTGAAGCAGCAGCTCTTCTTGCGGATGTAGGGAGGCCACGCAGCTTTGTAAACATGATGACCACAAACAGTACTCTCGTCCTTTTGTAACTCTGTTGTTATGTGAACACTTAAGTAAAAAATATTGCGGGGGCGTATACTGGAGACTAATTGCATATTTGAATACATGGCCTCCCCTGACTTTAGGCTGGATGTAGTGTACAAAGGGGGGGGGGGGGGGGGGGGGGGGGGTGTTAACAGGAGACTACAGTACTTGTGCGAGAAAGACAGGCCCACTGAACACCAGTGCAGGGATTCCTCTCTCTTCAGAAGGGATATTGACAGAGCAAACAAGGGTATGTTCTTGGGGTTAGCTGTGCTACAAACATGAGTTACACACACGTCCATGAGGCAAGTACAGTGACTACACACCAGAGGAAAGGGCACAGACAGGAAGTACAGTGCCGATAATGCTACTAGTGACTTCTCAACTCTGTTTGATCCCCAAAGTACTCGTGTTCACCAGCATGTACTGGGTATGCCCACTGCCACACACCATGCAGTTAAATCCTAAAGTCACCATGTTAAAAGATTGCCAAATTTTGGCAGGCAGTTGACCAAATTCAATCCCTGCCCTACTTCCTGCTATACGGTAAACAGTAACATTTGTATCAAATTCTAGCAACTATGTGGGCATGGCCTCAGTGACGACTGTGTGTATACCAGCACAGTCTTCACTGCATGCATGCATGTAACACAGGTACAATGTAGCATCATTGCACAATACACTTATCAATTGGGGGTATGGTCCATGTTACAAACCTCAGCCCTCTCAGCAGTACATACTCCTGTTTCCAACCAGGGGGGGTGGGACAAGGTCTGTGCGCACGTGGTACAATTAACATTCCATAGGTATAGTGCACAATAATATACAAGAAGTGTGCGGAACTAGCAGACTAGTAACAGCTCTAGCGCTGACTTATCGCTGGGGTTCGATGGGGTTCGATCGCTTTATTGACTTCCTACCTGATGCTAAACACTTGAGTGCGGTCGACAAGTCTGCATTCGCTGATATTCTCTGTGAGTCTGCATGGTCACTTACATAACTGCTCAGTACAGGCACGTAGCAGTGTGTAGTGGCTTATACCCAGTTCGGTCACAGTCTTTGCACGGAGATTACTCTTCAGGATGCATCGAAAGCGCAATGCAGCCTTCTTCCACGGAGAAAAGCAGCAGAACGACTTTGCATTACGTCATACTAAATGACAGTGCACGTGATCTTGTCCTACCCCCCCTGGTTTCCAACCAAGCCCTGGCTCACCTTCTCCAGCTCTCTTTGCTGTTGCTGGTACTTTGCTACCAACTACAGTGGGAGGTAGTGAAGAGGTGGAGATGGTGAATAGTGAACAACACATACACGTACATACGGTTACATGTTCTACTTTCCAATGACCAATAAATGACTTCCTCAGTTTAGACCACTACGTATATGTGCCTCACGCATGCCATTGCAACAGCAATTTCACATCCTCAGCAGCTCTGAAATGCTTCTGTGTTGGCCCATGAGTTCGTAAGGCCTGGTCAGAGATGGTGGCTGCCTCTACAAGAAACTCTTCCATATTAACATTGCGAAAGTTAAAACAGTGAACGCATTACAACTGTGCATGCAAGGTTACGGCAGTTTATGTCAATTATAGTCGTGGGCTACACAATTCTCTCCATTATTAGCCTCAATCTGCTGCTCACTGGTACCTGCACTACACACATCGAACATGTCAAATCCTTCAATCAACTCAGAAGCCCCCAATCACTGCTGCAGAAAGCGATTCCTTCAGAACAATGGAAGTGGCTATAGGTGGCTTCCTATACAATTTGCAGCAATGATAACAGGGTGAGTACTGCATACGCAGCTGCATAGGCAGGATGTAAACATCATGTTTCCATTCTGTGTCAACCTGGTACTGCCAAAGGATGACATGCGATGACTTCCTTGAGTGGATCGAGGTTACCAAGAAGAAGCATGTGTAAATCATCAATACGAACCTACCCACCTCCCTCCCTAGCTTGCAGTTCACATTGACTGTGAACTACGCAGCTATATACCCATTTTGATCAACACGATTCCTCTTCACCTGTCAGTCTTGGGGCTACATGTACGTAGCTCCTAGCTACAAACTATTGGAGTGATTGCCTTGATGTGGACGTCAGTTGGACCAGAGCTAGAGAGGTTGGTGTATGATGACTGGCGGCTGTCAACGATTGTGGGATTAGGAGAGTCTATGAGCAATCATTAAGTTGGAACCGACTACAACAAACGGTACAGCTGTAACTAGCTATTGTTGGGGCTCCATTGGGATTAGGAGATGTGTACCCTTCTAGAATGGCATGTACGTAGGCATTTTAAGGCAAATTCAGTGCTCTATTACACACCATACCCACTTGGCCACGCCCAGTCTCCACCCACCTCGGTACACACATCACACCACCAGTGGGCTATGTGCACACCAAGTTTTGCTATCCTAATGTCAATGAGGGTGAGTAACGAGCATCGATAATACACCTACACAGCAAGTGCAGTCTCTATGAGGAGGATCTCACTGCGCACCCTAACATACAAATCCCATTACTCAACGCCTTTTTGGCTACTGTAACACCCACCCAGGTTGGTAATCTGCTTGGGCAAGGACCCGTGTCTAGGCTCACCAAAATTGGGATGCAAAGGTTGATACCTATGACGTACAGGGAGGCTGGAACTAGGAGGAAACACTGCTGTTCCCATACCCACTTGGCCACGCCCAGTCTCCACCCACCTTGGTACACACTTCAAGCAACCAGTGGACTATGCACACACCAGGTTTCGCTATCCTAACGTTAATGAGGGCGAGTAACAAGCATCGATAATACACCCACACAGCAAGGTGCCTATCCAAAGTCTCTAAGAATAGGATCTCACTGCTCACCCTAACGTATGAAGCCCGTTAACTAATTATAGTCGATGTCTTTTAGGCTACACCGACCCAGGTTGGTAATCTGCTCGGGCAAGCACCCGTGTCCAGGTTCACCAAAATTTGGCTGCAAAGGGTGATGCCTATGATGTATGGGGAGGCAGGAATATGGGGAAATGGCATAATTAGCCTACATGCCATTTTATAAGACCACATCTCCTAATCCCAATGGAGCCCCAACAAACATTTTTTTTACAGCTTTTAGTTGAAGGCCTACCAATATCACCACAAATTATCAGAAATTTAAAGCAGCACTTTTCCAAAGGTGTGTCTCCCCTAAACTTTGTCGGATGAAGCCATACCATGAATGACAAAACAGTCAAGTATGGGAAAGTGATGAGGATTTGAATAGTTGCTACAGCAGCAAAAATCGGGAATCATGATGGGCTATAATCAGGAAGCCATATAACATATGAGACTAGAATTTCTAAGGGGGTCAATTGCAAACTTTTGCTGAATTGATTTGGAATTACCCATGTGACTGACTTCATGTTGGCATGGAGTTTCTATGTGTCAAAGTGTTGGTTGCTAAGCAACATGAAAACGCTAATTGCACAGCTGATTAAACGCAAGTCTGATTGACATAGAGTGCCATGGAGACATGTGCAGAAACCATTGCTGAAAATTGAACTGGACTGCTCTCATTGTGGGTTTTATGTGGGCAGTACTATTTGTGGGCTGTACCTGAGACTGTTGGGGGAATATGGGTGTCTGAACTCTTTGGAATAGATGCTTGAATAATTAGAGGGTTCAGAATCACTATGGTACCACACCACTACCACTGCACCACACACACGAGAGGAACATGAACAGTACATACCTGCAAGTCAATCTGTTTCAACTGGAGGGGAGATAAAGACAGTGATTAGGTCACAAGTGGTGTACATTGTTCACTACATCATGTGTACAGTCATGTCATCCAGATATGCACAGTTTAGGTTACTGCTGTATCCACAACCCACCCACCCCCCAACACACACACACACACACACACACACACACACACACACACACACACACACATGAACACTACACGTGCCACAGATACACAAACATATATACTAGGTGAATGCATTGCATTGTGGGGCGAGCGTGAGTGAGTGCGTGTGCCGTGGCCTTGTACCCAGGCCCACATGCGGAACGTGGACCGCGTGAGGGCCTGGGTACGAGGCTACGGTGTGCAGCCTGCAGCTGAATGTTGAGTATTTGCATGCACATGACTGTCACAGAACGTTAACTGAGAAGCTGCACAACCTCAGGCCACAGAATACTATCATACAGGTCTTCTCGTTCTCTGCTGATGCCAGATCTGGGCATCACTGGTCACACATGTAGCTAGCCTAGCTACATGGGCCGTGAGTTGAGTGTTTCCGAGTGCAGGCCAGCCACTGAGTTCCCATTCTTTGGCAATACCTGAAGCAGTCGAACAGGCACATGATCCCCCCACCGCGCGCCATACCCTTGTTGAGGTAGACAATCTCCGGTTCCAAGTCGACGTTGCAATTGCACAATGGTACAGTGAGTTCTAGTCGAATTAACGCATGACGCAATGACACGAAAAATATGATTTACGGCATGACGTACGACAGACATAAACATATATTGAAATTTGCAGCAAACTCATCTATGTGGGGCTCGCTCATGTTTGCCCAAACCAACACACATATCTACACACACACACACACACACACACACATGTACACATATACACATCATGAGTTGTACCGTTACTCGTGTACAATGTAGTTGTTAGTACATGAGTGGGAGGGTAATACAGGGGAACAGAGGGTTCCAGGCTGGCAGTCCGGCCAAGTTGGACAAGAACAATACGGAACTCAGAACTGAATGTTCCCTTGATTGTCGAATAAAGGTGTAATGCTTTACCATGAATACTGCAGTGACACTCCTGTACCCAAAGTCGTCTACCCCCCATGTGTAGGATTCGAGAACTTCGTTCATGACACAATTATAGTTGCTTCTGAATCGTCCACCCCCAATGCAGTCTACCCCCAAAAAATGTTCTCTTTCATGCTAGAATTGATACCTACAAAAGCTGCATGTGGCTAGGAAACAGTGAAGCCCATTTTACTTGTTGACTTGCTAAACCAACAACATACTCCAAACTTGTCCATGTAATTACACCCAAACATGTGTACAACCACTTGTGGATACCACATCTTAAGTAGGTTCATGTACAGCATGCAGAGACATGACTTGTACAGGTGATTGTGACAAATGAAGAGTGGGCGGGGACAAACACATACTAGCTCATAATTAAGGTACGAGGTTCTATGGCATCTGGGGGTCCTAGCCTCGTACCCAGGCTCAAGAGGAAACGAGCCTGGGTACGAGGCTATATCAGTGGTGTAGCCACACCCGGGCCTGCCCGGGCACGGGCCCGGGCAACTCGGTTCTGGGCCCGGGCAATAAACGTTCCGAAAGGTTAATATAATTATTAATACATGAGCACATGGCATGGGCTGTCTGTGTCTAGCGTCGTAGGCCATAGGATATAGCTAGTAGTACTAGTAAGTCGATGGCAAGTGAGGCAACTGACGGTATTCGAATGCAGCAAGAGTAACAGTGAGTCTGGTCCTGATGATAATCAGTCAGATGATGATGAGCAGCTACTAAAAAAAACCTCGTGTCAGTTGTGAAGAGACATCCGGAGCGACTCGTCCTGGCCCAGCGGTCCACCAGCTGATATTGCGACTACGGGTGCTCCGGTTCAGGCCCCCCTTCACTGGACAAAATGTCTCTCTGCAGCATCGATCCTCGTACATATTGAACTTGAAGTGCAAAGCACGAAGGTGCCACGAGAGCCCATCCTAAAAAGTTAACGTGAAAATAATTTTCTGCGCTTCGCGCGGACTGATCAGCGCTCCGCGCCTCTATGCACTGCCTTCGGCAGCGTGCATAAACAGTGCCCTACCAATTCAATAATCCTGGCTACGCCACTGGGCTATATATATGGGGGTCCAGGGTCCCCACCCCCCCACACACACACTTGATTTGGTGCAGAGATCGTGGTCAGGTACTTGAGTTGAAACTAGCCAAGCGCAGGGAGCACATCAGTTAATCAAACAAGTCAGTCAGATATGGGGCTGGACCTCCCCTTAGAATTGCCACTGCAAACTTCAACATAAGACCTTTCCCAAGGATGACTCGACAGAATTGACCACACCCCACACTAGGTGTTCATAAATGCATGGTCAACTCCCCCAACATGAAGACAAGAGGCAGGTATAACAGTTCCCATACATACAGGTGTACACAGACAGACACAAAGTACCCACACTCTCATATCTCCATTCTTTGTCACTTGCAGTATGGAAAAAAAGGATCCATACAATAGTACGGTTGTCATGCATACGTACGTGCGAGTTCCATTGTGTGAGCAGTGTGTAGTGCCTCGGATTGCAACACTACCATCTGGTGAGCAGCAGGAGGTGGAGCATACGGCTGGTTGATGGGATTGAGTGGGCCGGGCTGGACGTTCATTTGCTAGATACTGCTCATAGGGTGGGGTGCTGCTAGTACATCATATTGTGACACGATGATGTCACAGATCAGGCAAGCTCCAGATGAGAGGCAGGTGGTGCCTGTTCTCATATCCAGATTTGAAGCAAATCACCTTTCAGGAAGGTTTAGTTTTGAAGAGTGATGCTACTTACTGTACAAATGATTGTGGTTCTGCAAACCTCTGAAGGTGATGTTCCTTGTCTGCATTACTTGTCACACATTTACTCCATAAAAGAGACCTTTCCCAAATCTGGATTAGCAATCACACTCCAATCAGATACGCACAGGTATAAATCTGATTCACAATAACTTCCGTATTTGTTCTGCCATAGCAATGTTTGAAAATGGCTGCTTGCAGAGTATTAGGACAGTATGAGCACAACTAAAGGTGTGGCGAAAGTAAACCACGTCTTGTTTGAGAGTGCAGGCACCAGTCATTGTGCCACACTAGGCCTCAAAACAGTGTAGTGCCCTCTGCAACTTCTCAGTGTTTTGAGGGACTACAGGCATTTTGGCAGCCTCAATTCACTCAGCCGGAAATAGTTGTGTGTACACGTGCGTAAGCTGTAAACACCTTTTGGAACATCACCCAGTTCATTGCATATTCATTCAAAGAAGGAGGCTATCGCCAACTGCATGTGTACGGTGTTGGAATGAGGTGAAACCAGGCTGAAGTCGTGACCACTGATGACTCAGAGGTAGATGCGATGCTTCTGTCCTAAAGCATTCCATTTCGGCTCACAACAGCCTGACTGGTTAGGTTATGTATACGATAGAGCCCTGGCTTTAACCCTGCACATAAACACCCTGGGCACAGAGGGAAATGCCCAGTGTTCCAAGGGTGTTTATGTGGGTCAAGTCCGAACAGGAGGGCTCTAGCTTACTTAGGCCATACCACATAGCACATAAACACCCTGGGCACAGAGGGCATTGGTCGAGGGGACATCCCAAGACCAATTAACAATGCCCAGTGTTCCAAGGGTGTTTATGCAGGTCAAGTCCGAACGGGAGGGCTCTAGCTTACTTAGGCCATACCCCACTAGCAATGAATTGTGTATTGTATGAGGGCTTTAACCCACATAAACACCCTGCAGAAGCCTGCCAATACCAAAGCTTCCATCTAGTGAAGCATGATGTCATCATGCATGTGCTAACACCTGTGAAGGTACTGGTATACCGTATAGTGCGAAATTTTGTATGGTGCAATTCTTTGAGTATTTGGTATGAAGCCTCGACATACGAAAATGAAAATTTTAACAGTCAAAATTTAATGTCAAATTTTGAATGGGTAATCCGAACATGCACGTGGATTCCGAAGCGGCGAGCAAGCGATGGCATTTGTAACAGTATTTCTATCCTATGAACGGCCTTCCAGACTCCAGTGGACCCGTCTACACCCGTTAGCCTGTGACGATAACGAGCCTGTGGGAAGCGCGACAGATGAAAGTAAGCCAACTAGCAAGAGTATGCCGCCAACCAGGTGGCTATTCGTTATTTTTCGAAATTCCTCGCCAACAACAGAGGCCCAGATGTCAGCATTGTAGACGTGGTACCCTCTCACCATTGTGCATTGCCTCAACTGAAAACAACACCATCGACATGTTACGTATGTGTAATGCTTCTGAAAGCATTTCAGCCATGTATACAAAGAAATTCCCGCTATCTCATCTTTTGCCATACTGCAAGCAGAGAAACTGAAGATTTGAGAGTCAAGTGAAAACACACACACACACACACACACACACACACACACACACACACACACACACACACAAACGAGTATGTAAGGGAGAGCACAACCAACTGCACATACGTACATTACACAAAACAACACACACACAAGAAACACAAATGAGTACATGACCAGGGAGAGCACAACCAACTGGTAATGAATGGTATCACATACGTAGTGTAGGCACAGTGGTGAACAATTGCAGTACACTCGTGTGCTTGTACATGTGCAATAATTTGGTGTGGTGCGGACCACACAACTTGAGCCCCAATACCACACCACTTTACACATGCAAAACATTGGAGCTTGACACAGCAGCTCTATAGGCAAGCTTATGAGAAGGAACGGCTACAGTACATAGGAAGCAGAAGATTGAGTCATTGCACAGACAACAGGTGACCAACTGGTACGCTAGTATTTTATAGCCTCGTTCCCAGGCCGTCTGCCAGTCGCGCGCGCACCGCATACGTGACCTTTGAACCCTTGTCAGATAGCTGGCAGAAGGCCTGGTACCACTCCTACGTCATTTACAAGTTAAGTGGACACGGTTGTGACGTAGGTGGACACGGTTTCATGTAAAATGGCGGCGTGGCAGAAGTTCACGGGCTAACGGCAGGTTTCCTAGCGAGTTATTGTTGGCTTTTACGCTACCGTGGTGGACTACTGGAGGCGTCAGGTATGGAACTCCTTGTTGTACGGTTGTAGTAGCCTAGGTAACTACAATAGCTTACATCTACAGTAGCTTGGTAAGACTTACGCCTGAGTAGTCAAACGTTAGTGCATGCTGTATTGCAGTTAGCGCTGAGTTGGCATCACGCAAGTTGCTGTCTTCGTGGTATCAATATAAACTCGATAGCATACGTGTAGTCGAGTTGCTTCATAACCGTGTCCACTTTGCTTGTAAATGACGTAGGAGTGGTACCAGGCCTTCTGCCAGCTATCCGACAAGGGTTCAAAGGTCACGTATGCGGTGCGCGCGCGACTGGCAGACGGCCTGGGAACGAGGCTAAGTATTTTATTGTTTGTGCCACTGATAATACAACTTGCCCCACGGTAACAAATGCACAGGTGTGCATTAATTGAAGATTGCACCATTCTAAGAAGTCAAAATTTGATGGACAACACACATTATATCTGTACATCCATAACTGATTGGGCCATTTTGAAGGCATACATGTATCACCGCATGGCCTCATGAATTGATATTGAACCCTGTAATCTACACCTAAGGGTGCTCTGGGTGCTCTGAATATTACATGTATATGCTCGTTCCCAGACCCCGCCCAGCTTTTGTCACTTGCAGTATAGAAAACCGGGTGACGAAAATCTGGGTAGCCCCGGGAACAAGGTTATTCACCATGTACATGTAGCTGTATCAGTGGTCTGTGTGAGTGTGTGTGTTACTAGCCTCCTTCCCAGGCGCTCGGTAATTGGGCGCCTGGGAACGAGGCTAGTGTGCTACAAGCTGACCAGGGTGGTAGGACAAGATCATGTGCGGCATGCATTCTAATGCATCGTGCCACAGCATATAGTGCACACTGCTATACAAGAAATATGCAGAAGTTTCAGAACAGTAACAGGTCTAATGCTGACGTTTGCCTGCCGGGGCACAATGTGGCGCAAATGCTCATACTGATTTCCTACCTGCTGCTAAACACTTGAGTGCAGTAGACAAGTCTGTACATAGTGGCGTAATTCACTTGTAGTCTTTCATGGAGGATACTCATCAGGACACAACGAAAGCACAAAGCAGCCTTCTCCCACGGAGAAAGAGGTAGAATGACTTTGTATAAAATGACAGCACGTGATCCTACCGTACCCTCCTTGCTAGATGACACTGAAAACAAAGTTAGGTCAAGAGGTATGATTACTTGAAGGTCACATGACTATTGGTGGCTCTTCACAGGCTATGTTAACACAGTGCATTCACTGCACATGATCCTAGGGGAACAAAACAAGCTAGCGATGAACTGTTGTTTCAACATCTGCTGTGAAGCTGATGCAAGTACCCCACCTTAGTTCTGGGGTGAGGGGGTGTGGCACATGATGGTGTGTACTTCAAACATCATGAGATTTGCCTTATGAGCTATTGTCAAGTACACTTACGTTTGCTGCAAGTTGTTGTTGATCCTGGAGGAGGAACAAGTGAGAGGGAGCAGGTGAAGCAGTCGAGTATATGAATGACTCTAGTCTTCCCAGACCCTCCACAATGTGAAAGGAGGGGTTGGTACTACATGCATATAGAACACTGTGTTTGAAAAACCAGAAATTTTAGCAGTAACTAGGAATTCTGATTGGTTCACTTAATTACCTCAGGGGCAAGGTCTCAACTGGTCACACACTGAAGCCCAGCAAGCAACTACAACAATTTTGCAATATCTCATCAACACCCTCCCCTCTACATTCACCAGACTCTCCTTTCCTGGAGAGGGTCAGGGAACAAGACTAGAACGGCCACAGCTCATCCCAACCAGCAGGCATGAGACTGCCACTCAAAGTCACCACAAGGTACGAAACTAGCTACATGTACATAAACATGGCGTACCGGTCTCTCTTCTCTTAGCAACTGAAGCAGTGGAGAGAGAACATGGAGAGGAAGAAGAGAGATATGAATATTAATTTCTGTCCAACTACACCTCCTCTCTTACACCCACTATATGGTACGGGTGTGGATGTATCAGAGGGTGGCTGCTTTCAAACACTTATTTGATTTTCTGTCAAAATATTGTTAGTAACTATTGTATTGGCATGTGAATGAAAATTGCATTGCTACTTGAAAGGTAGATATGGTAACTTCTTGACGATTACCAACACAAGCTGTAATTGCCCAACACTGCAGTGTGCTGACCCAAGAGTAAGTAGTTTTATATACTCCCAGAACATGCACCTGCACTACGTACTCAACAAGCGTCACGGTATGCAATAAGACATGCTGTGCACGCCACTTTGTTTGCCATTCATTGTACCAGCTGCCTCACACCAAGAAGGCTGTAAATGGGTATGGTATTTCGTATTGGTGCACTCACTTTGTGTGGTGTGTATATGCCTACAAGAAATAGGTCCAACCCTTGAATCTTGTAGGTAAACACTGAAACTAAACTCAGCAGACAATCTCTAGGTTGTGCAAACGTTCCTCACTCCTCAACAAACAACTGAAGAGCAGTTCAGAAGCTAGTGCACTCAGGGTAGGACTGTGGACGGGTTTACTCACCCAATAGTCCCACCGAGTGATACACAACCCAAATACCGGCTGCCTACACAACCCAAATATTGGCTGCCTACACAACCCCAGATACGTATTGTAATCAAACGCTGCCATCATACAGTAGCCACCCATGTCAGACCTCTCAACTACTGACTGGTTTTCATTGTGAGATGACCATCAGAGTAATATAAATACGTACTAGATAAGATTAATATAAATTGTGCAATAACTTTAAGGGCTAAAATAGTGAGTCTCACTACCAAATAGTGAGAGTTGAGAGGTCTGCCATGTATCAGTGCCACAAGCTGACCTGCAGTCAGTGTAATAGTCACTGCTCTCCTATAAGCACCACAACTGATACACATCCCTGCCATTTTCAAAGCAACCTGCTGACCACTAGGCGAACATGACACTAAACTGGGACAGAAGACCCACTGGCTCTAGCTGGCCAACTTAGCATGCACATGTGTACCCAGTAGTAGCCACCCTCAAGTTGTGGTGGCTCTTGAATTGTGGCTGTAACTACTAAGTCATGGCCATTACGTAATTGATGAAGTATAGTACAGTGATACAACAGAGATGGTATTGTCCACACTTGCCCACCTTCCTCCTCTCTCTGTCCGGCAGCTGCTGCCACTGTGTGCACACGGAGACAGAGGAGAACATGAAACAACAATGAGACGTATCAACATATCCGTGCAAACTGGGGGCTGGGTACTGTGTACATGCAAATACTTGGGGAAGCTTCAGCATGTAATAGCTGAGACCTGGGAGTTACACAACCACTGTGCCATTAGTCATACAGTGGTACACATTCTGCAGTCACAACTCCTCCCACACTGGAGGGCAGTATTCTCCACAGGGTTTGCAGGACAATGGGCACAATTCATTATTCATGACTAGCACAAAATACACTAAAGCCATCCCCGAAAAGTACATGTGTGCAACGTGTGTGATTGCAATTGATGGTAGACATGATGCATACAATGACCATCTGTTTGAGATGGCAACTGTGTAGAGTCCGAACACTCCATCCTCCTCCAACAAAATGACCATCACGTCTTCCAAGGACATATGGAATCCACAACATCACGTACTAGGAGAAATTTTAGTTGGTAACCAAGAAGAAGAAGCGGCACTCATGACTGACGAGTGGTTGCTTTGGATGGAAGCATGCAATGTCACGTAGAGGCCCTTATTATTGCCACTCACCAGCCGTTTCTGTTCCCACAGACTAAGTCCCAATCCAAATTGAGGCTTCAGAATGTTGGCGTAAAAGGAAATTGCCTTTACAAGAACGAGGCTGCAGCCTTTCACTGAGCATGCACAGAAGTGAATGAAACCCACGCAATTAGAGGCGAACGTTGAGTGGTGATAATAGGAGTCCCACGTGGTGTGGCGACAATACGTAGGGGACTCAACGCTAACAGTGAGGTGCGCTTAAAACCAGATTTTGCGGTTTTGGAATACCAATACCTAATCAATATTCACTGAGGTCAAAGGTTGCCACACAATAGCTGGTCTGCAACTGGAGGAGTACTACCAGGAAACCAAATGGGGAGGGTAGTTTCTTGTGTTCCAGGAACAAACTGCAACACACTGCAACTATATATTCACTTTCCATTGGGTCTGTAATGGTCACATGACCTAAACTGAGGAGGCAGACACCTGGAGTCTACTGCAATGTCCCAAAAATGCGACCCTGACCGGGTGCCCTATATCACGCCACAAATAAATTATTTCACAGCTAGGTGATGGACAATTAGAAACTGTATTTCTTAAGCATCAGTCCATGTGAGGTAGCTACATTCAAGGCATGCACGATGAGATAGCTAGGGTCTACCGATTTTAATACAGCTATGTCAGGATGCAGAATGAGATACCATAAGTTGTGGCAGTAATGTTAGAAACAGGGTGTGGTCAAGTTGTATAAATTAGATCAGGGCTAATTGTCGACTTTCGCGCAAATTTTCTCAGCCTCTCGAGTGGATCTCTGGTCTGTAAGTTATGTAGATGCTGAATTCTGACACTTCTATTCTGAACTAAGCCTTCAACAAGGCTTTCACTGCTCAAACTGCTTCGGACAGACTAACAGACAGACAGACAGACAGACAGACAGACAGACAGAGAAACCGATGACTCTACACCTGCTGCGCACATGCGCACGGGGTAATAACATGCCGTGAATGTGTAGGTTAAAAAAAGGCTGATGATGACTGACAAGCTTTTTTGATGCGTGCGGAAGGGCTGCTGCCAATTTGTTGCACTCCAGGCAATTCAATCATCCACAGAACCTCGAACACAGCTCTCCGCTGGGACAGATGTTGATCTTCCACTGCCAGAAGCCATTGCCACTTCTCTGCATGCCTCTACATTGAAATTGTGGCTCGTATTATAAGGCCACCTCTTTGTTCGTAAGCCTGACAGGAAAACAATGATTCTTCGTGAAACTTGTCACAATATAACATTAGAAGCGACCGTAAGCAATTTCAAAATATGACAATGCAAAACAGAGCAACAAAATTTAGAGTGCCTATGGTGAGGCTGTCCCCCATGAACCAAGGGAACCAAAGGAACCATGATATAATAGGCTATATAGCTCTAGTGTCATAGTGCACACTCAGCATATTTCGTGATTCTTATATGAAGAACTAACCGTAAATATTCTCCATGTCCAGAGTGCAATCAACAGTGTTACTGGACGCATTCTGTGCAACCTGCTCTATTTCAAAGGTTGTCCTCACACCCACTGACTAATGTCTACAAAATTTATGGTATGTGTATTCCAATACATTTCTGTATATGCACAGTAACAAGTTTACACTACTCACATACCCTCTTGATCTCCTCTTGTGCTCGTGAACGCTTGGAGGCATCCTGGGGTGGTAGGGAGAGAGCAGCAACAACATGAAGGACACACCACCTCCCACACATGGTAAAGTGTGCCCCACCCACACGTAGTATAGACCACACCAGGATAACCACACCCCTTCCCTCCTTCCCAGGTTTCCACTTCACTCCAGCATGAGGGGACATCCCTCTCCACTCATGCATCTCTATCACAAAATGGAGGCAAGACCAGTCTGTACCAACTAAGCGCATGCACCTCAAACCGTCATTTGAAAGCCATTTGTTTTGCTGAAAGGCAACTGTTGCAACCTCTATCTTAACCTCGCTCCAGACCATTCCTCCCTTCAGTTCTCCATCACTTGCAGTATGTGGCCGTACTACAAGTGATCCAAACCTGGAGGCCTGGGAATGAGGCTACTCAATCTCCCAGACACAGAAACTCCTAACAATGAAATGATAAGGCCAGCTAGTGCACATGTAGCAATGTCAACATACCTTCGGCACCCACTCAGGAAGGGAGGCACCCTGGGACAACAGAGAACAAAAGTGATCATGAATCATACACACAATTATGTATTGCACAACACACATATCTGC
This sequence comes from Axinella damicornis, assembly GCA_963931865.1. Classification (NCBI taxonomy): domain Eukaryota; kingdom Metazoa; phylum Porifera; class Demospongiae; order Axinellida; family Axinellidae; genus Axinella; species Axinella damicornis. The sequence continues at coordinate 16,620,955 of OZ007508.1, forward strand.
CATCTGACCTACCGGTTTGCTCCACTCCTCCAGGTCAGAGAGAGACTGTGGTAATCATTGAGGGGAGGGAGGAAGGTAGAGACAGACATAAATCACATGTACATGTACACAACAACAAACACAGCCAGCAGAGGAGGTGGTGCCGATCACAGACATACAGTCTGGCTGAATCATCATTGAAATATCAAATTATAGCTTATTTCTCAGACAGTTCCCACCTTCAGTTTTGGAACACTTATAACAGATACTGCAAGTGATTGGAGGTGGGATTGGCCTGGGAATAAGCCCACACAAACGATACATGAACCAACCCAGATACCCATACCCTGTACCACTGAGGTGTCCCTGAAACATGACACATACAAACGACCGGTACAATTGCCTTCTCAGGAGTGCATGAACTATCGCAAAACACCACACACTCAGGTAAGGAAGACACTCAGTCTCATGTAGCTAGACTTTAGCCTCGTCCCCAGGCCCCCGCCCAGTTTCCCGTCACTTGCAGTACGGAAAAGTGGGGAGGGCATGGCGCATTTCCTCACGTGAGTATGACGTAATCAACAAATGGCAAAATTTTCAGACTGAGAGAGCACTGTTTTGTGTGTTGGTCAACCATCTACATGTTCAACGCTTGGTGTGCATGATCCCTGCTAGCTAGATACATGATGTGGTATGTTACCAGATACCTTCACCCTTCTTGCTGTCTGAGCTCAGTGCGCCCACATACCAATCTTTCTACCCGGACGTCCCTCACGTGAGGAAGAGTACCCGACTTTCTCCCGCTAACTGTACTGCAAGCGACGGAAGGTTGGGAGGGAGGCTCGGAACGAGGCTAGCTAGACTTGTAGCAATGTCACTGGATAAACGATCAAAAATGGACTGGCTATTGCTACTGGTATGTCAAGTATCCGTCAAATGAGATAGAGCTGGATCTAGAAAACACCGATTTTAATTACCCTGCAGATAATTGGGGCGAGCCTGAGCAAGCCCCACACAGTCGTGATCCCGCTCTCTGTCTGTCAGATGTCCCTTTAGTGTATTACCGTATATCAGGAGCCCATAATGAGAAGGAGCGTCCAACTACGAGAAGAAGTCTGCTATAATAGTGCTTGTGCTTGACCATATACGGCAAGTGAGGAATCCATACTGCGCTCACACTAAGAGGGTTATAATTTTAGTCACAAACCAGCATGTGGCTATGCAACACCTACTTAGACTAGTACATGAAGCCCCCACCAGCTCTTGTGGCATAATGAGGTTCCAAATAAGGGCACGGTTAGATTGCTGCGGTTAGAAGGAACATGTTCTGTGCTAATGCTACGTTGGATGCTCCTTCTTGTTATGGGCTCCTACGTATATCCAAGTGGAAAATTGAAACGTTGCACCGTGTGCGTGCTGGAATGGACCGGTCATCTAAAAGGATTGCACCGCATATCAAAAAGGATTGCACAATGGAGGCCTCAACATAATCCAGCTACATACATACTACGAACTTAAAACTGCAGACCGCCATGAACGAGAATCAGCTCAACGTAGTCTACATACTACAAACTGAGCAGAGGATGAGCTGAACTGCACGAGCTTGAAACTGCAGACAGTCATGACCAGAGGCTCAAGATAGTCCACACACGTGGTACAGCGCTTCGCCCTTGCTCTGGACAGAAGCTAATTTTCCTTACTGCTCATGGATTATTCCACATACCCCTTCAGATTACTCTCCACTTACAAGGGGGTGACTAGGGTTGGGACAAATGTTCGAACATTCGGTAGCTTCGTTCGATAGATAGATTGCCCTTCGAATGTCAAAATTACTCTCGAAGCTTCTAATTATTTACCCCAACCCACTACTTACCACACCCACTATATGACTGAGCATGCTATTACTTACCTTTGCTGGCCTCGTGTTACGTGTTTGTGATCGTTGGCGGTCTAGCATACAGCTACTTTTTGTAGTCTATAGCTACTTTTTGTAGTCTAGGGGTAGTCAATGGCAAACCAGGCGAGTAGAAGTACTAGCGACGTGTGGAACCATTACGAGAAATTGCAGGAGGCTAAAAGATTGAAGTGCATGCTATGCTTGAAGGAGTTAGTGTACCACGGGGGCTTGTGACGATGTTGTGAAAGCTAAATATTGTAGCAAAAGGCGCTCAAAGGAAATCACTGACAGAATTGAGACCGTTGCATACCGTCAAGTGCGTGGGAATCTGCGAGCTGGTTTCATTCCTGAACCTGGGTACAAGTTGCCATCTCGAAAGCTATCCTTTGCCACAAGCACGATCTTGCCAGAGAGAAACGCGACTGGCCAGAGTACAGTACAATTGTGATAATCGTGTAAACATTGTGCAATAGGCCACTTAAAATCCTGCGGAGGTTCGAGGACTTCGAAGGCTTTGATAAGGAAGGTTTGAAGGTTAAATATTGACATTCCTCCAGCCCTAGGGGTGACACTCCCATATTCGCTGTAGTCACAGCTGCGACCGGTTGACCTCATATACTAAGGAAGGGGTGGAGTCGCTACGCATTCTTCCGTATATTAGCTATAGGGTCCAGGGCAGAGACCCACTGTGGTAATCATTGAGGGTAGGGAGGAAGGTAGAGACAGACATAAATCACATGTACATGTACACAACAACAAACACAGCCAGCAGATCAGAGGAGGTGGTGATGACATCACTGAAATATCAAATCTGGCAAAATCTGGCACACACAAATGATACCCTCATTCCCAGACTATTCCCACTTCCAGTTCTGGATCACTTGCAAAATGGATACTACAAATTCTGGAGGTGGGAATGGCCTGGGAATGAGCCCACACAATCGATACATGAACCAACCCAGATACCCGTACCCTGTACCACTGAGGTGTCCCTGAAACGTGACACACACAAACAGTACATGTGCCCTCTCAGGAGTGCATGAGCCATCCAAATACCACATACTCAGGTGATGAAGACACTTAGTCTCATGTAGCCGGACTACAAGCGATGATGGGCTGGTTATCGTTGAGACTATAACACAGTTGACTTTATCTAGGGTATGTTTAGGTAAATAACATGCTATAGACCCGTTGCAGTTACGTCACATTTTCCGTGGAATTTCTGCATACTATCTGGAAGCCGCCATCTTGGTGTACCGAAATACATTGGTTTTATATGCAGTATCGATCAAAACGTGTCCTGCGTCACTGGTAAGCGTTTATATAGCTTTAATAGCCTACGTAGCAATCACATTTCGTCCGATTCAACACATACTAGAAGCATTGTTGGTGCATGATTGTGTTTACCGAGGGCGCCATAGAAGCTGCTATCTCCAAAACGCTAAATAGCCGCCATGTTGGTGTCCTTTTCCGTATTCTCGAATTGATGACGTCAGCTGCAACGGGTCTATAAAACTGACCTCCAAAGTCTACGGTTGGTAAAGGGTTAGTTCTTGACCCAATTGCAAGTCACAGCTGTCACTACGGCGTCTATGGGAGTGACACCACCTTAGCCTTGAATAATAAATACACACTATGGCCTGACCCCCTTGAAGTACTGGCACGTATGGTAAGATCATGCAGGGAGACAGCTGAGAAGAGTTAGCTACCAGATGGGAAGTCATTGCAGAGCCGCTTACATGCGGCTATACTATAACTTATGGCCGCATTAATATGCTACATGCAGTTCTTACATATGCAAACTTGAGTGCCGCTCTAGACTCGGAAGATCTGCCAGTACCATCATCAGGGCGTTTCCCTGCACCGCCGGTAGCCATCTTGATGTTTACCGCCCACAAGCAGCCCCTCCCCTATCACGTGATGAGGACCTCCGCCATGCATGCATCTAATTTCAGACACTATTGTACAATGCCAAAGGACACAATAAATCTATGGCCAGTACATTAATAGTAAAAGTGCAAGCAAACAATAATATTTGTAACACCAGAAAAATTAAACTAAGGTTCGTGAACAAACTAGCAATTGCATCCGTCCTTCTTTTGTTCTCTTGGTTGCTTGCGATCTTGTGGAGTGACAGTGGATTTTAACTGTACACCAGTGTCTGCTGCATTCAGGTCGACACTGGAAACATGAGGAGGAGACACAGCTAGAGACAACTGCATGCACACACTTCAAAGTGGACAATGTGCAAGCACAGAATAGCAGCAGTTCTGCAGTGACTTACTTCCCGTCCTGAATATTCTGGTAAATCTTCTTAGCTGTCTCGATGAAGACATCATCTCCGCTGAGGGAGGAACAAGATAGAATGTAAACATTGATGTGGTCCACCTACGTATAGACCTGGTGTATTGCAGCTGACGTCATCATTTTGAGAATACAGACGGGTACACCAACACGGCAGATATTTTGTGTTTTTGGAGATAGCAGCTTTTATCCATGGCATTTCCGTATACTATACATCCGGAAGCCGCCATCTTGGTGTATCAAAATACATTGGCTTCATATGCAGTATTGATCCAAACATATGCCCTACATCACTAGTAAGCGTGTGTATAGCTTTAATAGCCTACACATTAATCACATTTCAACACATACTAGAAGCATTGTTGGCGCACGATTGCATTTGCCGAGATCGCCATAACGTGACGGCAGTGCAACGGGTCTGTAGCTTGGCCCTTCACCGGGCATATTTAGCATGTCCACCATGCTTTCTAGGGATAGATATGATGACTCAATTTCTCCGCACAAAGTGTGTTCAGATATCATGTTTACTTACGTCTCAGCAATGGCTTCCATGAAGAGCAAACCTGCAAAGAGGGGACAAGATGGTGGACTATAATGTTTGGCCATGGGATGGATAATAATGAGAGCAGTGGTTCAAAAGAAGAGGTGCCTTCGATGCGTAAGGAAAATGAGATGAACAGAAAGGAGAAGACTACAGGAGGCAATTGGTACAATACGAGTGAAGAAGAGACCAAGGGAGAAAGGTTCAACCAGCACGGGGCAGGGTTTCATACAGGATTTTTTGCTGGGGGGGGGGGGACACATGGCAACCCATGCAAGCCCCACCCCCTCCCATTCCCTCGGCACGTCTTATCATACACAGGGTTGTTCAGATCTGGGTATGTATTAGACTACCTACCTCACAACTTATCAGGGGCGGATACAGGATTTATGAAAGGGGGGCACCATATATTAAATGCTGCCGGAGGAAGTGCATAGAGGTGTGTAGTGCTGATCAGTCCGCGCGAAGCGCGGAAATTTTTTTCGCCTTCATTTTTCACTTCTCAGGATGGGCTCTCGTGGCACCTTCGCGCTTTGCACTGCAAGTTCCAGCTGTACGAGGATTGCAGGTCCCAGGCCTGCCAGGGCCACCATGAGCTTCTTCCTTGCTCAAATTTCGCTCACAAACGTAATACGTACGTACACAGAGGGGTATACTAGATCGTGGTCTCGTTCCCAAGCAGTTTGGTTTCAGGCAATGCACGATATTGCGAGCTGAGGAGGCCAGGCCAGGAGTTGCAACATAGTGGCAGCAAGTTAGTAAGGAGGAAAATATAAAGATCCGCCACTGCTTATACTGCTGCATGTCCAACCAGTTTAATATTAAATTTATTGTCTTCTGTTTTCTGGGGGGGGGGAAATCCCAGGGCGCCCCCCCCTCTGTATGAAACCCTGCGGGGCATACAGAATCAACTGAAAATGGCTCAATCCAAAATGCGTGCTGGTAGCTAATTAATACACTAGTGATACTGTACCACCTTCTGTTCTCCTCTGCAAATTGCTTTGCCTCATCATACGTCACATCACGCTGAGCAGAGAAGATACATGTAGTGAGCATGCAGTGTCAAGTGAATGCATGGTTAGCCTCGTTCCCAGGCACGCGGCCTGGGAACGAGGCTAATGCATGGTTTACCCTTTACCCTGTCACAACACGTATACTACTTGTTAGTAAGTTGTCACTACTCATACATACCTGTCCTTCCAAATCTGACTTGTTCCCAATCAAAAAAATAACCTTGAGAGAGGAGAAAATGAAGTCGTGTTCCCACACAAGACCAATGTACCAGCCCCACCCCTGCAAATGAGGGTACACTAGTCTCGTGCCCAGCCGTCAACGCACGCCCCGTGGAGAACGCCTGGTCGTTTGAGTGAGATTTCTACCTTTCTCATCTGGACTGTAAGATGGCCAACGAGATCATCGACCGCACACGTAATATAGTGGGCTACTTCACCAAACGATTGAGGAGTCAAAAATAACTAGTTCGTTAGGAGGACTTACTTCGTAGTTGGCTTATGACCCTTCTTCATAGCTTCTAAGAACATTTGAGCCTTCTCCGACTTCAAAAACAGTTTAGTGCAATACCAGAATAAGTCCACCACCTTTTTTATCCAATGTTTCTGAACGTCGCTGGCTGCTTGGTAGAAATCTCACTGCTTGAGGGTTGGGCTACGCAACAGATAGTACAGAAAGCAGTGACTAACTTCTGATAATTGCATTCTTAGCACAAATCAGTGTTCAATTACACCTTCGCTGGACACACCTCTGTGACAAGAAATGTCACTCAAGTTGCCAGACGTTCTCCGCCGGTGGGTGTGGACGTCAGGGCATGAGACTAGGGGTACACACTGACAGAGTACATGTACGTACGTATCCTTCAACTCTGAAGGTCTGCACATACATAGTATGATTCCCAGACCACATCTTGCTGGTCTGGAATGGGGCTAACATGTTAACAGGCAGCCTAGCAGTACAACTGACCGTGTTGGGGTTGGTGAGATTTCTTGCATCTGTGAGGCCACTACTGAGGTGGTTGTATGTGCTCCTTCTGTGATGTCAGAGACCATTAACGCTCCAGCAGCCCCTCTGTAATAGCTCCGGGTCACAGCTCTGGGGACAGACATTCAACAGATTCACTTACAAGCACAGGCAGTCAGCTGTTGCCAATAAATCAGTTGCAGTAGTGGAATACAGGCACTGCTAGTAATATGGATTAATTGCACTGGCATAGAGACAGTTGGGGGGGGGAATCGAATATCAAGGGGGGGTGGGGAAGAAACCCTGCTCGCTTTATGCTCTGAAATGAAAGTGGGTGCATGGAGACTTGTCCAGTACAATGTTGGTCCTTGTAGGCGGGTGGAGATTTGACATGTCATGTGGTAGAAGCATGTTCTGAGAACAAGAATCCCAGTATCGTGTTGGTCCTTGTACCGCCCACTCACCTAAACCGTTCCTGGCCTGCAGTATCCCAGATTTGTAGTTTGATCTTCTGGCCAGAGGCCTCCACTATTCTTGTACCAAACTCCACACCGATAGTGTGAGGGCAGTCGGCCATGACTGGGGAGGGAGAAAACCAACTGCTATAGTCAGTTACACTCATAGTGTAAGTCCATGCCCAATCACATGCACTAGGCCCAAACTGGGATACCGTAACCTGATGAACAACTATACAAGCTTATGGCTCTAGTAGGCTTTAAACACACTTTGTGAACGTCTTCTAGCTACATGTGCTCACGTGGAGTAGATGGCCACTTCATTCTGCAGAGGTTGGAGTCCTCTGATCCTGCATGTATGAGAATGCTCACCATCTTGAACAGGTGTTCGCTGTGTAACTTTTATTAAACCACTCAGCACATATCTTTTATTAGGCATACTTTAGCAAATGAGAGGAATTTAAACTACATATGCAAGAACTTGCCGGGAGGTTAAGAGGGAGGGAGTTTACTGGAAGGGGAGGTATAGCAAGAGATTGGCCTCGATCCTCCATCATCAACTGAACATGTCGGAAACTCCCATACAGTCTCAGTGCTGGGGCAACAGTGAAACATGGGGCAACAGTGAAACATGGCAAACTCGAAATCAGTGAACAGTCATCATGGAAAGTCTTTAGGTTTACAGTTTCATAAAACAGGGAGTACCTGTCAACTCTACCAGCACTGCAGTGGGGCTCCCTACTGCCTTGATAAAGGGAAGGCACACTAGAGCAAAGTAAGGTTTGGGGTCCTCCATCCTCAGACATGACTGTATGTGTAATAGTTAACTCATTGGCAGAGAGGAGGATGCAGCTTCGCGTTCACAGGCTCTTCAGGATGGAGGAATGAGCTTGGAGGCGGAGCAGATAATTATTGTGTCGCAGGATTGCTTCCTACTTGCACTCTCGGCATCTTTGGACCCTGGTGCTCATCTTGCACACAATCAGCACCTACTGGATTACCACACTATGCATAAATACCAGGCTTGCACCTTTGTGTTGCTGAGGACCTGTACATTCCACTGATATCTGTACTGCAGCACTAGATTGTACCTGTGAGTGGCTACACCAAAATTTCACTGCCCGATATAGACCAGTGGCATATCCAGGTTAGGGAAGTTAGCAGGGCCCCAAAGGGGCACAGGGGTCTACTCTACCACCAGCCCTTAGGAAGCGATTTTTGGTTGGTCCAACGGTAAGAGCTTGAACGATGTAGCTATGCTCCGTTCATGCGTTGAAGCATGTGGAGCCTACAGGTAGGGGATTTTGGGCATGCCCCCCAGGAAATTTGCTTGTTCCAAGATTGTTCCTGGGTGCAATCTCGGGATGCCACTGAGAGTTCTACAACTTACCACCAAACCTAGCCAGTGTGTCTCAAGCGCCAGTGTGACTCGACCAGACATGGCTCCAAGTGGCTGCTTACTATGTCGACAGCTGCTGGGGTCTCAAGACTGACGGCATTCTGCTATTGTCAGGGCGGGCATTTTGAATGCCAGGCGCCCTGCTAGGCCCAGCCATAGATATGCCACTGATATAGACCCAGAGGCCCTGGTGAACCTTCGACTTGGCTTGCCATGCCAAATTGCATGATAGATGATGCACACCAAATATACCGACGTACATCTTTGTCAGAATTACATAAATTCCAGCACTGTTCAAACACCATTCATAGTCCCATTTATAGACCACATCAAAGATTCCCGGAAAGTTTGGTGTTGATTCAAGGAAATACGGAGTGGTTGTTAAATCAGTGGTGTATAGGTACTTACATACTCTACACTACTCACACGCCCTCCTGATCTCCTCTTGTGCTCTAGCTCGCTCAGAGGCATCCTGGAGAGGTAGGGAGAGGGCAGAAACAATCATGACTATTCATAGCCTGAATGGCACATGACACACCACCTCCACACATGACAGAGCGTGCCCCACCCCCATGTAGTACCACACCAGGCTTCAATCCAGCACGATGAGACATAATCATTGTTTCTTTGCTTTTTGAAAGACGGAGCATGACAGGCCAGGCCATCGCTTTGAATTTTAGAATACATTTGCTTTGTAGTTTGTTAGTACATACTTTAGAGCGCACAAAATGCATAGTTCATGGTAACCTTGTACCAGTACTGGCAGGTACAACATGAGAGCATAACAGCAGCTGCTAAGGCTGAACCTAAGCAGACCAACTTCTCCAGGACTGTAGCTGTGACTCCCACCAGAGGAACTCCCGAGCTGGGATGGAGGAACTATGCCACGACCTCATAGACCCAACGAACAAGCAGGTGGTGTGTCATCCAAAATTGACAACACCCAAGCTTTAACAAAGCATGCAGCTGCTCATCAAGCATGAGTGTTCTGGCATTTTGGCTAACGACTCCCGGTTTTAGAGTCCATATCTCCTGGAAGACGTGCTGGTATGGATACTACACTCTGCTGAGGAGGATGGAGTCCTACACTCTGCTGAGGAGGATAGAGCCCTACACGAATGTTCGAACAGTTAGGCTGTTGCACAATCGGGCATGCTAATTGCATAGTCACGTGTCACAAGGCATGGCTATGATTGTACCTTTACAACACACGTCCCCTATTTGGTAGACACCTTCCCAGACCCCACAATTATATGAAACGAGGGAACCTACCATATTTGGTGCACAGCTGCTAGTATCATGAGCACATGGGGCTTTGAATAAATTTACAATGGTTTTTCACTTCGCTCACCAATGTAAACAATGTAAACAATGTAAACAAAGCTGAGCATCTGTGATGAGTGTTTACAAGGTTTTATAGCCTACTGCGTGGGTGTATCAAAGTACTGCCAGAGCATAGTGACCACATCCTGGGTGATATGTATATCATCCCTAGCTGTGGTTGACTGTACCCAAATTAGGGTGATATAGATATCACCCAGGCCAGGCACCTCTATGTCCACATACCCTCCTCTCTGCAGTGTGTACTGACCATAGAGTGCAGCACATCCATTGCAAGATGGGATGTACAACAAGAGTTGGGGAGGGGGGGGGGGGGGGGGGGGGCACGGGCACGTAAATCAAAAGGAGCATGTTTGATAGATATTGGCACTAGATGAAAACATGGCATTGTAAGAAGTAGCCCACGCATGCGTGCATACCTAGCTAACAGCGAATGAGTGGTTATATAAGCAAGCTGCATTGATGCACGATTATATACGATACCATATTACCCAAATTCTGGTATCGAAGACTTGTACCCTGTCCCGAACACCCACACTTGCTCCCGTCAAGTGCCAAACTGCATATGATTACATCAACCCCTCCACAAAGAAATTTACTGGGGGTGAGGGAATTTGGGGGGGATGCAGTATTCTAGAGGGTATATGCTACGTAGATACACCATCTTGGGAGGGGAACTGCATGGGGGCATGCCTTCCTTTCCAGGGTGACAATTGGCTACTCTTAGCATATACAGATCATGAATGAATTTGAAGCAGCTGCTTGAATGTGCAAATTACTGACTTCTTGCCAGGTGCTGCCGATTATACCTAGCCTCGTACCCAGGCCCCGACCGCCCGAGAAAGAAAGGGCCTGGTATCCACTGTTTGCGCATGCGCGTAATTATCTAGGCCAAGACGAAGGGGGAGGGGCATATGACGCAGGACATGGCCACGTGCCGATGCTGTGACACTCTACCAGAACGACATAGATCGAGCCGGGATATCACCAGAACTACACGACAACTAGCGCTATACTGCCCCGGATTGCTAGCAATTCTTGCTAACCTACAGTCCATGACGAACGGTAATCCTTCGTGTCACACAGACATTTCAAACTCAGTCGGTGAGCCGTGTAAAATTGTCTTTCTTTGTGCAAACGGCCGAAATAGAGGCTACCTGTCCCGGCTGGAGACACATACAGAAGTACTTAGCCACTGAAGGTCATAGGAGAGCGCTCAATCGTCAAACTCCGTCATTGTTCAGAAAAGTTGCACGGACCACATAGCGGTAGTACACGATTTTGACGTCATGGTTGTACGGACGTATCATGGTAGTACACGGTTTTCCCAAGATTTCTGGGAAATTACGCGCATGCGCAAACAGTGGATACCAGGCCCTAGCTTTCTTTCTCGGGCGGTTGGGGCCTGGGTACGGATTATACCATGCTCATGTCTATGTTAGGTAGTGAAGTGGAGCACTGGGATATTGTTCTCCCTCAGAGAGAAGTTTCAAGTTTGCACAGCAAGCCCCACTAGCTGCAGATTCCAGAGTTTGAACCTTTCAATCATTAAAAAGAAGTACCACAGTGGCACTGTTACACAAAAGTGGCACAATGCTACAGCTGTGGTTGAGTAGCAAACATACATGCATTGTCAAAAGCAAGAACACAGATGCTTTCTCACACACGCACACGTACACACACACACACACACACACACACACACACACACACACACACACACAACACACACCTGACTTCTGTAATCTTTCTATCCACCTGCTCTACGGATGGGGACAGGATTCCCAGAATTCTTTCTTTCTCACACACGCACGTACACACACACACACACACACACACACACACACACACACACACACACACACACACACACACACACACACACACACAACACACACCTGACTTCTGTAATCTTTCTATCCACCTGCTCTATGGATGGGGACAGGATTCCCAGAATCCCAGCCGCAAGTAGCTCCTCGCGGTACCTGGACATCTTCAAGAAATTGACAAGAATCAGATCAGTCTTGGTGGAACGTAATTATTACGTCATTGGGATAATGAGCCCCACCCAACTATATTAGGGTCCGCAACTCAAAAAAATTACATCCGATTTTTGGGAAACTCAGTAGCTGCACATAAAGGACTCACTGCTACTTGAACAATAGCACAGAGAAACTCCGATTCTAACCTTGCACTTTCGAGCAGCAGACTTTTTCTGCACTGTCAGCATTCTAAAAATCGATGACGTCATCAACAACTTGTTGCCAGCTGCCAGAATTCAAATCGCCCGGCCCGAAAAGTTGCCACGCGGCTACTAAGCAGGCAAAGCAGCCAAGAAGAAGTCTTTTGAAGAGCCAACAGCTGCTTTCTGACAGCAAGGTGAGCTAGAAGTAGGTGACCTATGGGGAATCTTTGGTTATTGAGGGTCAGTGATCATGGTGACATGAACGCTCCTAGGTGGCTTTTGTAGGGCATTAGTAAAAGCAATCCTCCTGCCAAGTTCGACTGAGCTTAGGTGATGTTTGCCATCTGGCTGAAACAAATGACCCTGTGGGTTGGTATTTAACCACAAACCACATTGTTCACATAGGCTTTTCTTCCCCATAGTGTTTGGATGATGACTGCTCCAACGTATCAGCAGCTTATTGAGCTATTGGAAGAAGCTGAGAAGCTAGCATCACAGCCAGGGGCTGTACTTTCGGCTGCTGAACTCCTGAACACAAACTTCTCACGCCTGTACCCCCATATAAAGATCGGAAGGCCCGGACGATTCCTTGAAACAGTGCGTAGGATAAATGGTCCTCTCTTAAAGGGAAAACTAGAGGGATCTTGCCGTGAGTCGTATCTTCGTAAGGAGTGGAAGCCTCGAATTAGGAACCCATGCCCTTCTCAGTCTGGAGGTACATTGTGTCACTAACAGTACAGGGTTATGCATGGGGAAGGGGGCTGGGGATCTTGCACACACCCCTTCCATGCTATTCCACAGCTCCTCTCTTGAGTATCTAACTAACCATGTACATATTACAGGGTTTAATCCAAGGGGCATTGCCCCCCCCCCAAAAAAAAAGTTCACTTGACCCAGCCCATGTCCTAGTACATATATACTGCACTGTTTACCGCCCCCTCAAGTGAACATTTCTGGATTAAACACTGATAAGCAGAAGATGAACTGTGACCAAAATTAATGATGATTCCTAGTCAGTCACTAATTGTGTTAGTACAGGTACTAATTGTGTTAGTACAGGTGTGTGATTACTACACACAGAAGCTGATGACTTGCAGTGAGCAAAACCATTCCCAGAAACCTGTCTCTGAGCACCGTCAAAATTTCTGGAGGCCTCAGACTCCCCTAAGGCATTTCTCTCACTATCACAAACCTCTAGATGAAACCTGTAACCCTATACTGTGTACTGTGTCGTACATGTACGTATGCTGGTGTATTTCCCATTGTACATGTAAGCACTATACTCGTACTTCTTACAAGGTAAATATTTATTCTTCATTACTTTTGCAGAGCCTCAGTCATTCCCTGCCGAACTTACCCGCAACTATGGCCTGACAATCGAATTCCTCAACGAAATCTTCCAAGCAAGCGAAGCACCGTCAGCTCACTGGTCCCTCCATGGTATTCCGACAGTGCAGTTTTATAGGCAACTGCACCCATTTCTAAAGAAGTGGAATACTACTCGCTCACTCCCAAAAGCATCGTTAGGGAGATTCTATCTTTCCATTGACAGCCAACTGCAAGCTCGAAACAGCAGTCCGTTTAACACGTACAGATTTGTAGAGCGAGTTGTCAGTTCTGACACTCCCGATTCTGCCATCATGCCATATGGTGACAAGACAGTCAGTATTCTCCAGGCAGAGATTCGCAGCTGTAGCAAACAAGTGCGAGATCTGGACTGCAAGGTAGCCGAGCAGCAACAAGAGATCAAAGAAATGAAGCAAGAGATGGAGGCAACCAAGTCCCAGCTGGCGGAATCCAAGTCTACAATACAACAAGTGGAGCTTGATAAGAAGCATCTCGGGAGAAGTCAAAATTGCCTCAAAAAGAAGTTGCATGTTGCCGACAGGAGGTACGAGTCAACCCTTAGTGACCTTCTCCATATCGACGAGGAGTTATCAGGCAAATGTGAAGTAGAGGTTAGTGGCACAGAGGAAGCAGAAACCACACAACAGTTGGTACCCTTCGATGCACAAACCAAAGTTGGAGGGAGGGTTTACAGAGAAGAAGTTCATGAACTATACTATTCGCTACTTTCGGATCAAATACCACCAGCAAAAGTGCCCCAGACTATCAAATCAGTCTTGAAATGCTTTGCACCTTCATTCGACACTGACAACTTGCAGTTACCCCAGGAACGTTGTGCCGGGTACATGCGGCGTGAGGAGCTTAAGACAGTTAGCATGGCACACAAAGCCTATACGGTTCATGATAGTGACTCTCTGAATGTCAACTCCGATGGCACAACAAAGTTCCTGAGAAAAATCAATGGAGTGTCTGTGAATGGAACTGTGCTATGCTTAAATGAGGTTGCTGATGGTTCTGCCGACAGCATAGTGAAGGATATTTCATCAGAATTAGCCAAACTCCGTGATACTGCCAAAGCACTGGGGTTAAAGAATCCTGAACGTATCAACTGGACACTATTCGCTTCTTCTACTTCCGACTCTGCATCTACGCAGAAGAAGTTTAACCGCCTTGTTGAGCAGTGCCGTAAGGAAGATGAGGCTAAGTTTGGATCAGCAAGTGATGAGGCCAGTGAACTTGTTGAGAACCTATGTGCCATGCACCTCGGAAGTAATTTGCGGAAAGCGTTCATTGAGGGCACGAATGATGTGTTCAAGGAGGACACTACTGTTGAGTCTGGTGCAACAAGGAGACACAACTCCACAGATACCTTGGTGCATGAATTTTGCAAGCTCTACGGTACTCATGGTGTGCCAGAGTATGGTTGTGGGTGCAATTTTGCGGACTTTTTGGCTCTGATGATTGAAGATTCCCGACCAGAGTGCCAAGAGTACTACCAACTGTGCACCAAGGTGGTTCTCGACAGACAAGTGGGCAGTCGATACTTTGTATCCGCTGCAAACGCTGCAAAAATCCTTTTCCTGAGAGAAGCTGCCATCGATTTCCTTGAGTACACTGGAAGGGTGGATGGAAATAACCTGGAGCGTACATTGTACCAAAAGTTGAAGGACACAGAAGAAGTTGCACGGCTAAAGGCTGATGGGATCATGTTTTACTTGGTCTACGCTGAACTTGTGATGCTAGCAAAGTCAACCAGCCTTGGTAAGTCTGCACTCGATATGAATGGGCACTACCTAGAACTCCAGCTATTTCTCCAGATGGTTGAGAAAGATGGTAGTGAAGCAATGAATAAAGTATACAAGGTTTTTTCATCCGAAAAACGCCTATATGGAAGTATTCCGATCACTAACCATCGTGTACGTGGAGGGAATGTACCAGTATATGCTCGACTTTTCCGTTCGGATGATTGGGATACCACTCATCTCTTCCCACTTCTAGCTACAGGTGCTGCTAAGATGAATGAGAAACTATATATCTAGCTATGCAAAAAATCAACTTCCAGGAGGAAAGTATTGGAAGCCGGCTCAGGATGTAGAATCAGTTCTACGGAATCTAAAACCAAGTAACGATATTTGTGAGTCGATTCTGGGCTGTAACGATTATTTAACTACTGCAGTGCCAAACATGCACCAGATGACAAGATCAACTCTAGTTGAAGTGAAGAAATTTTAAAACAAAACTGTCAGATGGCTTCAGGATCTTCCCAAAGACGAGAAACGTGCTGTTGAAAAGTTGGCTCGGGAAAAGAGAGGTGAGGTGATGCAACAGTATCGTGAAGAAGAGAGAGCACGTAGTTCACAAAGACAGGCAAGAATGAAGGAGTCCCATGATAAAAGAGAAGCATTCCGAGCAAAATCACAGAGGGAAAGAGAAACCCTGTCTAGACAGCACCTTATATCTAGTCCTAGGGAACTCAAAGAGTCACTAGAGACAATTGATTCACAACCGCTTTCAGCATCGAAGAAGAGAAAGGAGAAACATGACCTCCTTCGAACTCAGATAAACATCCGAAAGAAGGTACTTGGTCAGAGTATAAGCATTCCTTTTACCCATCATGGCAAACAACGTCCTATGGGAGTAATCGTCAAGGAACTTGGTGACTTCATTCAAGGTCATTCCCAACCCACTGATGCTCGCATACCAGCAGAAGTGGACCTGAGTGATCCTTTGTCCCTTGTCGGCAAAGCAATCCTGCACAAATTCTGCCTTGAGTCTGGGGAGCACATGTGGTTCCATGGTGTTGTGATGAGCTACAATCCTGTGGCTATAGGACCTACGAAATTGCCTATGAAGATGAGCCAGAACACCAGCACTATGACCTCACTGAAGACATAAGTGAAGGGGATATACAAATTGTTGACGAGTAACAATTCTTTTCACTTTTCCTTTTAATGCACAACATTACACAAACAATTGAATTGTTCACCAACATGCAATCTAATTGCCACATCAATGCAATCAGCATTGAAACTTTTCTCAATTGCAACATCCTAAATTTACAAAATATAAAACGAGAAACTAATTGCATGTCTTACATAGTTCCTTTGTCATTTCCATCTCTCGCTTCATTTCTTTGATCTCTTGCTGCTCGACTACCTTGCGGTCCAGATCTCGCACTTGCCAGAATCGGAAGTGTCAGAACTGATGACTTGCTCTACAAATCTGTATGTGTTATAATATGACTGCTATTTCGAGCTTGCAGTTGGCTGATACGTTGGAGCAGTCATCATCCAAACACTGTGGCAGTCTATGGGGAAGAAAAGCCTATGTGAACAATGTGGTTTGTGGTTAAATACCAACCCACAGGGTCATTTGTTTCAGCCAGATGGCAAACATCACCTAAGCTCAGTCGAACTTGGCAGGAGGATTGCTTTTACTAATGCCCTACAAAAGCCACCTAGGAGCGTTCATGTCACCATGATCACTGACCCTCAATAACCAAAGATTCCCCATAGGTCACCTACTTCTAGCTCACCTTGCTGTCAGAAAGCAGCTGTTGGCTCTTCAAAAGACTTCTTCTTGGCTGCTTTGCCTGCTTAGTAGCTGCGTGGCAACTTTTCGGGCCGGGCGATTTGAATTCTGGCAGCTGGCAACAAGTTGTTGATGACGTCATCGATTTTTAGAATGCTGACAGTGCAGAAAAAGTCTGCTGCTCGAAAGTGCAAGGTTAGAATCGGAGTTTCTCTGTGCTATTGTTCAAGTAGCAGTGAGTCCTTTATGTGCAGCTACTGAGGTTCCCAAAAATCGGATGTAATTTTTTTGAGTTGCGGACCCTAACTATATACATGCAAAATGATAGTATTGCCTCACTGATGAGCATAGATTAAATACACCGTCCAATCCGCACCACTCGATCGATCACCCAGTAGTCTCGACCCCCGCCCCCGGCCAGCCAGCAAGATGAGCTGGAGACTGCACGGAGCTACTCCAGTCTCGATCTCGGAACCAGATCCTCGCCGTGGGTCTGGTTCCGAGACTAATCATGTGACGCTAGCAGCTAGTCTAACAAGCTAGCCCTTCGCTTTCTCCAGCGCTCGATCGCTTTCAGTATGCGCGCGCGGAGAAGTAAGGTCTAGAAACTTTGGACCACTTTACTCGGTACGAAAGAATGCAATTAAACTTACATCACGTCCGTTTACGTCATAATATTCCAATTAGTGCAACTGCAGTCGGTCGATTCCGGCCCGCTAACCTCGTTGGCTGCTTGTACTTCTGTCTGTTTGGTCGTTGTGCAGGAGAACAGCAATCGCAGGCAACTTCAGACAGTCCTCAACGCTAGTTCTGAGCGATTTGAAAGATCACCACGTGACAGCTGCAATCTGATTGGCTCTACCCGATTTCGAGTAGAGCCCAAGCAAAGTGGTCCAAAGTTGCTACGCCCTCGAAGTTGCAAAACACCATGACGAGTACTTTCCTTTGACTTTCAGGTGAGTTGCACGATGTAATATTTGTACCATCCTACGAAGGTTTCTGGCATCATAGTCTAACACAAAGACATATCGCTGCTAAGTCATAATTATAGATCTATGTGCATGTCTCGCCATGCATCGTTAATACAGCGTACGTGAGCATTCTATTACGAAGTGGATATTGGTCCGGCAGGAAGTAACTTAAGTATAGGTACAGGTACCGGACACACATGTGCGTTCAGAACTGGCCCTAGCCCTAATATGTATGGTGTGCCGTTTGTCAAAACTCAGATTTCTTCTTTTATGAAACCACGTGACAGTCTACACTAAGTTTGCTATACATGAGGGCATTAAACATCAGTCAGCATTAATATTTTGCTAACCATCGATTGACATAATTTTACTAAACACCGATCGATTATACTAAACATGGTGACATCGACCAGTGTTTGCGATTGATGTTTAGTAGCTAAATGTCTATCGGTGTTGAGTAAATGTGTTTAGCAGATGTTAAGTGAAGATCAATCATTGCTTAGTGAAATTAAATTGATGACGATATAGATGTTTAGCAAATGTCAATCTACCCTGGCTCTGTATATTGTCAGCATCAAAGAAGTCCCATCTGAGGCTAAGAAGAGCTGGACTACCCAGAACTACCCCATAGCTCTTGTTCCCTCTGTAGTTCCGAACCTGTATGAACCACTGTAGAACACAGGGAACCAGGTCAATGTTTAGCAAATATCTAGTGTAGATCATGTGGTTTAATAAAGATGCCTTAAAATCCGAGTTTTGACACAAACGGCACGCCATAAATATGTACCCTGACCCATTGCCCAACTGACTTCCTGCCGGACCAATAACCGCTTCAAAACAAGGTCTCGCATAGCCAGACTACTTCTTGCAAGAGTGTGGCTATGCGAGACTAGCCATGTATCTCAAATCATGGCTTGTAATCAGTTACCTCTACGTTTAGGATCCAAGCATACTGTTCATGGCTCTATGGTTTAGTTAATCATTCTTGATGAGTAATTGAAAATCCCATACTTTCTCAGAGACTACAAGGATTTGATGGTAATGTGTAGGTAATCATATAAGCATTCAAGTTTTGGTAGTACAAATTAAGTTGATATGGAAGTGCAAAAGAATCCAATAGAACAAACTTTAGTCACCAGCCCTCCAACACTTAACATAGTTGTTTTAGGCATGCTTATGGTACGCTATTGATGATTTTTTTTTCAATCATTCTGTTATCAGCTGACAGCAAACTTGGATCCACTGCACCCGTGCCACTGTCAATCCCAATAAAGTGCCGTGATGGGGAAAGTGGACTTTTGTCTTGTATTCCTGACAGTTCAACTTTTCCTGTGCCCTTCCTCTGCTGTCACCTACTATGTCACCCCCGACCCTGACACTTCCTGTCCCACGACATTTCTGCCCTGCCTCACTCTCTCCCAGTATGCCCAAGCTGCCGATCAATACTTCACCTCCAATCGTACCATATTTCTGTTCCTTACTGGAGATCATGTTCTTAGTGAGAATATCACAGTTTCCAGCATCTCTCACCTGTCTCTGATTGGTGGAATCAGGAGCTCACCACCTTCCGCTGAGACTAGTACCAGAATTGTTTGCAATGAGTCCAATTACATTTCCTTCTCGGCCATCTCGGAGCTACGAATGATTGCGCTGACAATTTCGTTCTGCGGTACCAACAGTCTTCCTGCAATCACTGTTACTTCAGCCGACGATGCCATGGTAACAAACTGTGCTTTTGACCACAGCCTGAGCACAGCTTTTGTTGCTACAAGCAGTGACTTAGCTTTTGAAGGAACTACCCTGTTTGATCACAACACAGGTGGAGGGCTAGCCGTATCTAGCAGTAATGTCGAATTGCTTGGTAGGAATACCTACCAAGATAATATCAGAAGTGGTATTTCTGTAGATGGAAGTGACTTGAGAATATCTGGAGAAACATTTTTCTTTGGCAACTCAAATCCCTTGTCGCCTCAATTCTACAGTTGCTACAGTGCAGGTATTCAAGCCCATAACAGCATGGTTACTATCTTGGGACAATGCACTTTTTCAAACAATACGGGTCCCAACGCGATAGGGGCAGTCTGTATCCAGCGAACGACTCTACAGTGGAATGGCATAGCCGAGTTTGTCAACAACTCTGGAAATTACGCCGGTGGGATCTTCGTACAAGACAGTGTCTTTAACTTCACTGGTGTGTGTAAGTTTATCCAAAATTCTGGACCAAGCGGAGCTGCCATTTATTCTCTGACTAGCACAATTAATATGGATGGCAATGCTCTCTTCCAATCAAACTCGGTACGGGGTGATGGAGGTGCTATCTCTGCTACCAGCAGTACCCTCATGTGGACAGGCACTGGAACCTTTGTGAATAATTCTGCAGGAAGATGGGGAGGAGTGATGCTCCTAGCCAGAAGTTCACTCACTTGCACTGGAGTGTACACCTATACTGATAACGTTGCTATCAGCGAGGGTGGTGCCATAATAACAGTTGGTGATAATGGTATTAACTGTTCTGGAGTAGGGTCATTTGTCCGTAATTCTGCACAGAGAGGAGGAGCCGTTCGTACACGTGATAGCAGCTATCTCAGCTGGAACGGTACTATTCACTTTGGAGACAATTCCGCTCGCTACAATGGCGGTGGCATTTCTGGCCAGGTTTACCTTGATGGTGTGAATATGTTCACTAATAATTCTGCAATCTTAGGTTCTGGTGGTGGAGTGTATGCGTCACAAGCAGGTTTGAATGGAAACAACACTTTTGTTGGCAACTTTGCTGGAGACGAAGGCGGTGGCATCAGCATATTTGCAAGAACAATAAGTGGTCAAAGCAACTTTACTGGTAACCGCGCAGAAACAATGGAGGGGGCTTGTCAATACGTATTTCTGGTACATCAGAGCTCTTTGGAATCAATTTGTTGAAAATAACTCAGCCCTTTATGGTGGAGCAGTGTTTGTTGCCATAGCCGCTATTCATAGCATCAGCTGGAACAGCATTTTCAAGAGCAATACCGCCAGTTTTGGTGGAGGAGCAGTCTTCGCATCTCGCTTGAGTAGAAGCACTATCAGCGGAAATGAAACAGTTTTCATCAGCAATTCTGCAAATTTTGGAGGAGCTGTCATGAGTTTTGGTGAGGTGAATATTACTGGAAGTAGTGTACTGTTCAACAATACAGCTCTCTTGAATGGTGGAGCAATAACTACTGCAGACTCCAACCTTGTTTTTGGTGGAGAAGTGGAGGTTTCCGCAAACTCAGCTTTGAGTGACGGTGGCGTTTACTCAGCATCATCCACATTGTACATTCTACCAAATACTACGGTATACTTCCAAAACAATCTTGCAATGCAGCAAGGAGGAGCGATTTTTGTGGAGGATCCGCTGTTTATTTACTGCAGCAATATGGTCTTGCAGGATAGAAATTCCCACAAACAATTGGTGTTAATGAATGCTTTTTTCAGCCAACTTCTGAGCCAATACATCGTGGTGAAACTTTTGCAGAAGCCATTCAGAATATTTCTCTGGTCTTTGAGAACAACACAGCAGAGGAAGGAGGTGATGCTTTGTTTGGTGGCATTGTGGACAACTGTGTTTACTTGGTCACGGATGCCGTTTCGGGCATTGAACGCCGTGCCCCTTCCAATGTAATATTTGATGCAATATCCAACTTCCAAGGTGAGACTGACAGTGTCTCAAGAGTATCGTCATCAGCATATCGCATTTGTCCATGCCTGAATGGAAAGATTGACTGCAGTAAAACTACCTATGACCTTGAAGCGTATCCTGGTGAGACATTATCAGTCCCTCTCGCTGCTGTTGGACAGCAAAATGGAGCAGCCTCTTCCGTTATCATAGCTTACCTTAATGCACCAACTACTGCAAGCTTTGGTTAGCGTGAGGATGTCCAGGCAGTCACAGCACGGTGTAGTCTAGTTCCCTATACACTACTCTCAAGAAGCAGTTCTGAAACTTTCCTACTGTATTCTGAAGCTCCATGTGGTACTTTAGGAGTGCCTCTTAAAGTAAATGTTAACCTTCTCCCCTGTCCTACTGGTTTCCAGTTATCTCAAACTTCTTCATCGTGTATTTGTGCAGACAGGCTCCAGAAATACACACAGAGCTGCAACATTGCGGACGGAGAAATAGAGCGTGATGGTGATTTCTGGATAGGAGTAGAGTATACAAATGGCTCGGAGGCACTGCTTCTCAGCCCCCATTGCCCCTTTGATTACTGTAAATCAGCTCCGATTAGATTCAGTCTGAATAGGAGTGATGTGCAGTGCAATTACAACAGAACGGGGATTTTGTGTGGAAGTTGTGCTTCAGAACTCAGCCTTACTTTAGGCACCTCACGATGCTGAAACTGTTCCAATGACTTCCTGGCTCTACTGATTCCTTTCGCTCTGGCTGGTATTGGGTTGGTGCTCCTGCTTTTCTTGTGCAAGCTGACAGTTGCAATTGGAACAATCAATGGAGTCATTTTTTATGCTAACATCGTTGGAGTGAATTCATCAGTCTTCTTCCCTGCTGGCCAAACCAACATTCTCACCGTCTTTGTAGCGTGGGTAAACCTGGATCTCGGGATTGAGGCCTGTTTCTTCAGTGGCCTGGATGCCTACACAAGGGCATGGCTGCAATTTGTGTTTCCACTTTACCTTTGGGTATTGGTAGGACTAATCATTCTCTCCAGCCATTTCTCCCTGAAGATTGCCAAGAACCTTGGCACAAACCCGATTGCAGTTCTTGCAACAATTTTCCTACTTTCCTACGCCAAACTTCTTCGTACATCATTTGCTGCTCTCTCTTTTACCATTGTGGAATACCCTAATGACACTCAGGCTGCAGTGTGGCTCTATGATGGTAAATGTGGGATTTCTTGAGGGAAAACACATCCCTTTTTTTCTGGTAGCCACAGCTGTACTTCTTTTACTCTTTCTTCCTTACACCATCGTTCTCTTTGGCGGACCGTGGCTTCAAGCTCATACAAACATCAAAGCTTTCTCATGGATCGAAAACTACAAGTTGAGAGGAATTCTAGATCCTTATTATGCCCCGTACAAGACTGCTAACCGATATCGAACTGGATTGCTGCTCATTGTTCGTTTACTTCTGCTCGTTGTATTCGCTTCAAATGCTCTCGGTGATCCTAGTGTGAATCTACTTGCCATTGCCTGTATTTCCTTGTGCCTAGCCACATTTACCTGGCTCGCGGGTGCTGTCTACCGAAAGTGGTATCTGGATGTGCTTGAAGCATCGTTCTCCCTCAACCTCGGTATCCTTGCTGCTGCTACATACTATGTGAGGGGAACAGGAGGCAGCCAGGCAGCTGTTGCATACACATCAGTTGGAATAGCTTTTGCAACCTTCACTTGCATTATTGTCTACTACCTGTATTTCCAAATCAGAGACACTCTTCGCAAGAGGAAAACACCAGGAAGCAGTGAAGATCCTGAGAATAACATTCAGTATAGCCCTCACAGTGAAGAGCTTGATAGCCTGTCCACAGCTGAAGAACAGCCAAATGTGCCTGTATGGCATTTGAACGTTGCGGAAATTAGAGAACCACTTCTCGAGGAAAGTTAATCCTCATACAACTTTCCAATAATTATTGTTGCATGGGTGGCAACTCCTATTATTACGCCACCACCTTGTGGAATTTGTACTCGATTGTTGGCAGTTCACTGAATTGGGTTATACATTATTGATATCGATGTATTGTATGTATCATGCACACTTCTATGCATCTCTTTCTAGTGTTTCCATGTATCTTCCAATTGTTGCTACGTAGTGTTTTCAGCTCTCCAATCAATCGATCTCCAGTTCATCCCTGCTAGAACCTTCATCTCCTTCCCGTTCTAGGGCCACCTCCCTCAGACATTCCAAGGAATCACTGTGCATGCTTTCTTCCACTGCTCCTGCTTCGTGTAGCTACATGCAGTCTCAACCTTGTCAAAGCATGACCTGTGAGGGTGACACTGGGTTCCATCATCATTATCCTACTCTTCCTGAGAGAGAGGGAGAAACAATGGGATGATGGTGCTACAGCCTGCCAGCATTCCACAAGGGTTGTCCAAACAGTCTAATAGCTGCACTACTTGGTCATGCACCTACACACTACAATCTCATCTTTAGGCTAGCTCACGATCACACATCTACACACTACATCTGCAGGCTCGTGATCATGCCCCTACACACTACATCTGCAAGCTCGTGATCATGCACCCACACACTACATCTGCAGGCTCGTGATCATGCACCCACACACTACGTATACATCTGCAGGCTCGCGATCATGCACCCACACACTACATCTGCAGGCTCGCGATCATGCACCCACACACTACATCTGCAGGCTCGCGATCATGCACCCACACACTACATCTGCAGGCTCGCGATCATGCACCCACACACTACATCTGCAGGCTCGCGATCATGCACCCACACACAACATCTGCAGGCTCGCGATCATGCACCCACACACTACATCTGCAGGCTCGCGATCATGCACCCACACACTACCTCTGCAGGCTCGTGATCATGCACCCACACACTACATCTGCAGGCTCGTGATCATGCACCCACACACTACATCTGCAGGCTCGCAATCATGCACCCACACACTACATCTGCAGGCTCGTGATCATGCACCCACACACTACATCTGCAGGCTCGTGATCATGCACCCACACACTACATTTGCAGGCTCGTGATCATGCACCCACACACTACATCTGCAGGCTCGTGATCATGCACCCACACACTACATCTGCAGGCTCATAATCATACACCCACACACTACATCTGCAGGCGTGATCATACACCTACACACTACATCTGCAGGCTCGTGATCATGCAAAAACTTGTTGGCACATGCAAGGACAGGAACAAGTAACCATTTTAGTTAAGATCGATGACTTGTGCTCCATGACGGCAAACATCATCACTGGTAAAGGGCTATAGTAGACACCCAGTAGACTCTCTGATACGGCAAAACCAACTTTTGGCTCATTAAGTTAATGTACCCTGCAGGAAAATTTACATCGGAAATTCCCGAAAATGGATCCATCAGACTCCCTAAACACCAAGTCTTGTAGTTCTCTCTGGGCGTGGAACACCGAGCCTGGGGCAGGTGGCTAAAATTGTCATTTAGTGTACTGTGAAAATAACTCATTAGTATAACTCAACGTGATATAATCATAATAGTATACGTGATGTGCTACCATGAAAGTAAGAGTCATCATACTGTTTCCACAAATCAAATCACTATAATTCTAATTGCTAAACTCAGTTGCACTTCTCCCTATGAATTTTGTCAGCAGTCTCGTTCTGGGCCACTGATGGATGCTTGAGTCCTTTCACCAAAGCCCCCCATGTGTGGCCTCCCCTCCTGCCAACGTCGTCCTGCCCTTGCAGCCAGGAAGTCAGCATGTCATAGAGGAAGGTTGGGGAGTCTTTTATGATATCCAGAGTGGGAACCGCACGGAGTCCCAACACGAGTCCTAGTCTGAAGATCTGCTCCTTCTTCAGGTTCACTAGATAGTCACCGGTGTCTATCAGATCACCAATATCTGGAGCCAAAAGAGAATAGCACCTAATCAATAGCTGTAGGTTGCGCAATGATCCTCAAACTGTCATCAGGGGCAGCTGGCCAATTAACAAGCACAGTACCTGTTTGGAGGATCAACGCAATATCCTGCACAATGGCGAACATAGTGTATTCTATACATAACCTACAATCTCTCCCTCCTTTCTCACAATACTACAACGTGAAATGTGTATAGTATGTACCACACTGAAGACATTGTCCCAAATTATCGTACCCAGATCAGCTGTCTCCACAGTGGCCGTTTGTATCTTTGCGAGTGGAATCCTTTCCTCAGCAGGCGAAGATTCTGCAAGTATCATGACCAACAGATGTGTTCTAATAGCAGACACTCTATTACCTTGGGACATGTTACAGTGTAATAGGGCAACTACTGTACTGTCCCAAGCAAGCATGTATGAATGGTTGAACGTAACCACACCCACCCTGACTTCTTCTGGGGGCGCTATAACGAGTCAAACTACCCTGTGCAGGAACTAGGCGGAAAAGAGGGGGGGGGGGGGGGGGGGGGGGGGGGGGGGGACGGGCGTATTTTCGAAGGGGGCGAGGGGGTGTATTAGCGGGACACTACAGTAATTATACACTCCTTGTACATGTAGGGAAACATTGTTCCTCCCACCCCTTCCACTGACTGACACACCAAAGGGAATGCCCCTAGTGTGTGTGATCATCACACGTGCATGACACTGAGATAGACAGCACAGAAGTGGAATTAAAGCAGTAGCAGGGCAATGGATTACATGAGAGCCCTTCCTCATGACAAAGGTGAAACAAACTTCTGTGCTTTGCGCAGTTCCTCCAGTGAATACACACCTACCAATGGGTTTGTTCTGAATGCAAACAACATATGCATCCTCTACATAGGGGTCCTCTACATAGGGGTGGATCCAGGAAGATGTGGGGGGGGGGGGGGGGGGGGGGGGGCTTTGTGCCTTCATACTAAGAGGCTGTGAAGCAGAACGCAGAATTTTGGTAGGTGTGTATTTATCTCCACCACAACACATTACTAGTACTACACAAGTAACACTAAGATATACCGTGTTTAGTTGTAGTATGTGTAGTGGTGTTGCTGCTCTTGTATTCTGACGATGGCTAGTGAACATGGAGAGGGAGGGGCAAAGAAGTGTGAATGGAACAAAGTGTGTCACGATGGTACACACCATATGGATGCCACAACCAAGTTGTCTATGGTGTATATGCTTCTGAATATCTGCATGCAGAGAGAGGATGCACCACTAGGACACTGGTCTTCTCAAATGCTCATTGCAGGGAGAACAAGTTCAGATGCTGTCCAAGGCCAATGAGGACTTAGCTATATCACTAGTGACACACACTTACCTCAAACCAGACCTTCTCAGATGGAGAGAGAGCCATGTAACGTGATGATGTCTGTGTGCATTTCATTGTCTCTGGACATGGGTCATTGTCACAGACTGCAGTGTGCTGAGGGTTTCCAGTGCATGAGGGATGGGTGCATTGGAAGCCAATCTGGAGTGCGGCACTGCTTGTGTAGTGGAGGGTTTTGCTGACGGCCACAACTGCTTTTGTTAGTGCCTTTCGGATGGAGGTACAGAGCTCGTGCGGCTTGGTCTTCCCTCTGTGTTCAGGGATGTTGGTATCCCCTGCTGAGACCTCGAGGTGAGTGAGCCACATTCGGATAGTGACCTCATGTCGAAACTTTCCTACGTGGAAGTGAACCTGATCTCGGAAAAGTGCATCCTTGTCTAGGTACCACAAGAGGTCAGAATCCTTCTGTGAGAGGAGGTAGGCTATAAGGGCACTGAAGATGCCTTTGGGGCAGTAGCCACCCCTAAATGCAAGGATAAGATGAGATGCGGTAACTTCGCTTCCCAGAAATATGCCTTCATGTGATGGTGCCTTTAAAGGGCTGCAGTAATCAGCATGTGACAGAACGCAAGGGAGAAAGTAGTCCATACCATCATCTGTCTCAATGGGGGCTAGGATATGCAGATGCTCTAGTAGCTTCAGCATCTTTTGAACAGGAAGCAGATCATTGGGCAATTGGGCAAGCCGCTTGATGGCACTGCTGGAGAAGATCCCGTTCTTCCTGAAGACATCCTGTGCATGCTGACCTGTCTTGATGAACTGGAAGGTTTCAGCAATCAGCTCGGTTATTTTGCCATTAATCACCTGTGGCTGGAGAATGATGACATCTTGGAGCTCAGGAACGTCATGGAAGTAACGTATAAGACCAAGCTTGACATGTAGGAACCACAGGGCCTCGTTCAGCTGCTCTTTAGAAATGCCACAGTCGTAGCCAATGGAGAGGCACTGCTTGTAGGGAATGACTTCAAGTCCAAGACTGCGGAGGGCTATGCCGAGGACTAGCCAGGGAGCTGGAGTATCAACCTTGCACCGTTTGGTGGCGATCCTTTCAACTGCACTTTTAATGCGCTGATGGTCATCCTCATTGTTGGACAGGTTGTTCACAATGAATGCTGGTGTGTTTTCTTCAGCAAACTCAACGATTCCCTTTTTGAAGAATTCAGTGGATATGAGCAGTTCCATCAGCTGTCGTTGTAATTCTGGAATTTGCTCTGGTGCTGCCTGTTCTACCTTGTCTTTGTGAGTGGCTATTAGCAGCACTGTAGGTCCGATCAATTCCCCATCGTCCTTGTCAGTGGTGGACGCAATGCTTGCTAGAGACTGGAGGATCATTTCCCTAAGCGTGAAGCTGGATGTGTAGGATACTGACTTCTGGTCAGCAGATTGTACGTACTGGACCTCAATCATCTTGTCCAGCTGGTCGGTGACACGGAAGACAAGCATGAAGACACTGGGGCCAGCAATGAGTGCAGGGAGCACCTCCTGGAACTCCGGCTGGCCTCCAGTGTCTGTGCAGAAGAGCATTCGAGAGTTGTCAAGGATAGAACGAACTTCATCCCAGTTGTGGTCCTTGAGGGCTTCTTTGAAGGTCTCTTCTGGAGGTGTGTGGGTGGGAGGTTGGGTAGCCTCACTGCCTTCTGTCTGTGTGAGGTCAGGTGTTGAGGGCGGCTGGTCACTAGTGGTTTCAGAGAGAAGGAGAGAGAGAGTCAAAGAGAGAGGGGCACAGAGAAGAGAGAAGCTTAGTCAGTTTGGATTGTATGTGTTACTACTGAATATTGGCTTCAGAATCTTTAGTTCACAAACCTCACTGTAGCAGGCAGTGCTGGATTGAGACCCATCGACATACCCATTGCCTTCAGCAAGGCAATCACCTCTTCCCCAAGAGACACCCTTGACCATATCACAACCCCCTCCACCTCAAAGGCAACGCCGGGTTGTACCGAAGTCTTCCTGATTGTAGTGAGCTGGATGACATTGTCAACTACTCCAGTGCTAAGTACTACTGGGTCACCGCCAGAAGGTGGATACTGGATACTGGGTGGTTTTTCCCCCCGCAGACGAGCTAGTAGTGAGGATTTGCCCATTCTTGGACCACCAGTGGCCATTAGCTGTACGATGGAGAGTTGAAATGTCTTCTTTTCTTTGATGAAGACATGGTAGGCACGGAGGTGCCTTTCTTCCTCCTCTGCAAAGAAATGCAGATCTGCAAATGCAGATCCAGAACGTTTCATGACACACTGTAAACTTGGGAGAATAACTACCCATCAATTACAAGTACCCTATGATTATAAGTACCTATCAAAATTATACCCATTTCCTGAATAGAAGTACCCATGTGAACATAAGTACCGTATGAATAATACTACCCATCACTGTCTCCCAAGGGCCGCGGAGTACTAGACACAATGCGTGCAGCATTGTGGCGTAGCCCAGCCAACTAAAACATGGATACAAGGTTAGCCTAGCAACAAGACTTTCACGCAGCCTCTCAAGTGGATCTCTGGTCTGTGAGTTATTAGATGCTAGTATTTTCTGAATTATGACACTTCTATCCTGAAGTAAGCCTTCAACAAGGCCTTCATTGCTCAAACTGCTGATTTTTGTGTGCTCCACAGACACAAACCAATCACTCTACAGGGGCGGATATATGCAGGGCTGCTGCCGAAGGGAGTGCACAGAGGTGTGTAGCACGGAAATTTTTTTCGCCTTTATTTTTTAGTTACCAGGATGGGCTCTCGTGGCACCTTCGTGCTTTGCACTGCAAGTTCCAGGGATGTAAAAGGATTACAGGACCTGGGGCCGCCATGTGCTTCCGTTTCTTACTCAAATTTCACTCACGTAACGTAATACGTACGTACGTACACGTAAATATACTAGATCGTGGTCTCGTTCCCAAGCCGTTCGGTTTCAGCCAGGAGTTGCAATGTAGCGGCAGCTAGTTAGCTAGTAACTGAGCGCTCAGTGTTGCCCTCGATGCTCATCACCGCTGCCAAGCAAGCGCTTGAAATTATAGGTTGAAAGTAAGGTAAGTTCTTCATTAATTCAACTGACCCTTGATCCGCCACTTCCTAGAATCTGTAGTGCACTACTAGCCAGTACAATGTTAGGAGATTACACACATGAAGATACAAACATGCAGAGTACAGTACTGAGTCTGTAGTGCACTACTAGCCAGTACAATGTTAGGAGATTACACACATGAAGATACAAACATGCCCAGTACAGTACTGAGTCTGTAGTGCACTACTGGCCAGTACAATGTTAGGAGATTACACACATGAAGATACAAACATGCAGAGTACAGTACTGAGTCTGTAGTGCACTACTAGCCAGTACAATGTTAGGAGATTACACACATGAAGATACAAACATGCAGAGTACAGTACTGAGTCTGTAGTGCACTACTAGCCAGTACAATGTTAGGAGATTACACACATGAAGATACAAACATGCCCAGTACAGTACTGAGTCTCATGTCATGCACCAGTTCACCCAGCACACAACCGATTATGAAATGGCACACATCATTGGAAATGGTGGCCACAATAGCCAGCCTCAATTGGCACTACATACAGCAGATGTTCACACAATGGAACTTGCGTATCACGGAAATGGCAATGTTAGGGGTGTGGTCAATGATACTACTGCACATGCTCAGAAGTGTGACGTACGCATGACAACCACAGATGTCAATAAGGTTACGGGATACTCGTGCGCGCGCGTGCGAAATGTATTGGGAAATGCATACTTAAGCTCGCTAACCAAGAATCTCGAGTACGAAGAGCGTGAGCAACTTGATTCTGGCAGTGGAGGTGCACTGTCACAAGGTGCAGGGCATGACGGAAGCTTTTACCGATACGCTGTATAGCCGTGCAAAAACGAGCAGTTCAGTTCGCCAAAAAGCCGTGTTTACCGCTTTTCTCGAGCGAGACAGCAGATAAATTGGCCAGGGATTATACTATCGAAAAAAGCTTCCGTCATGCCCTGCACCTTGTGACAGCGCACCTCCACCGCCAGAATCAAGTTGCTCACGCTCTTCGTACTCGAGATTTTTGGTTAGCGAGCTTAAGTATGCATTTCCCAATACATTTCACACCGCGCGCGCACGAGTATCCCGTAACCTTAATAGAGCTGATGTCTGCACAGATCAATCTCGCAACGCAAAATCAAGTGAACAGTTACACTGCTTTGTCCTCCACTTATGATTACAGTTTCACAAGTCACCACCGAGGTTTTCACTTGCAGGACAAAAAATGGAGTAAAGTCTGGAATATAGATAGCTCTTCAATGTGTACATAGTCACTGCTTCACTGACTATCACATTCTTTACTTAGCCTCCCGTTCTCATGACAACTAAGCTGTTTCTTTTTTTGATCTTGACCAGTATCCGTGTATCATCTTAGGTACGCTCACATGCATCCAACTTCTTCAAGTGACTACTTATGGTTTCCTCCTAGCGGTCATAGCAGCCTTCAACCAAGGTTGTTGGTGAAAATCAGAGGCTTGATGTTTACATGACAGTAAGTATAGAGAGAGTGAGATCTGTTGGAATTTGCCTGAGACCTCAAGGCAATGCTGCTTAATGCAGCTTGTCTTTGCTCCTCTGCCCAGGGGTTACAGTGTTGTAGTAAGAATGTCTGACTAGAAGTCATGAGGTGCTGATTACACCACACCGGCCCCTCCAGCTCGTCTAACTGATCCATGGTGTCCGTTGCTAAACACATGTTGACCAGGATGTACCATCGCATGTGCATTAACCTTAAGGTTACGGGATACTCGTGCGCGCGCCGTGCGAAATGTATAGGGAAATGCATACTTAAGCTCGCTAACCAAAAATCTCGAGTACGAAGAGAGTGAGCAACTTGATTCTGGCGGTGGAGGTGCACAAGATGCAGGGCATGACGGAAGCTTTTACGGATACGCTGTATAGCCGTGCAAAAACGAGCAGTTCAGTTCACCAAAAAGCCGTATTTACCGCTTTTCTCGAGCGAGACAGCAGATAAGTTTGCCAAGGATTA
Source organism: Axinella damicornis (assembly GCA_963931865.1). NCBI lineage: Eukaryota > Metazoa > Porifera > Demospongiae > Axinellida > Axinellidae > Axinella > Axinella damicornis. The sequence goes on from OZ007508.1 coordinate 16,652,842, forward strand.
TGCTATCAAAAAAAGCTTCCGTCATGCCCTGCACCTTGTGACAGCGCACCTCCACCGCCAGAATCAAGTTGCTCACGCTCTTCGTACTCGAGATTTTTGGTTAGCGAGCTTAAGTATGCATTTCCCTATACATTTCGCACGGCGCGCGCACGAGTATCCCGTAACCTTAAGGTTACGGGATTCCGGTGTGCAGATACACGTACTGTGATAATCCGAGCGAGAGCAACTCTGGTACAAGACTTAAACAACTCTGATTATACTCTTGCACCGATGCAAAATACAAATGGCACAACTTAAAAAGGACCAATACAGGAAACAGAACCATACAAACACAGGAAGTAAAGCCACAGAATTAGGCTTGCATGCACAACTAACATCTACACATATGTAGACGGTTCAAGGTACAGTGTAAATATGCCACACGCAACGTACACTTTATTAAGCGCTATTTCTTATCTTTATATGTAGGCAAAGACAAAACCGTGTGATCCAACTTGCACTTAGAAGACCGTATTGAAATACGTAGGCACAAACAGTGCAGAAAGGGCCTGACGAAGCCTATTTCTAAGTAGCGACGACCGTTCCAAAGTTATATGGCACTGTATTCCAAAGAGGGGAGTCATGATGGCGGTTATTTGCACTCAAGGGGGTCATTCTTTAGAGGACTGCTCAACCTAGCTACAAAAAGCATCCTAAAGCTTCCTATGGCATGTCTCCCAACAGTAGAATCAAATTTCTGGTGGTCTTCGTACTGGTGAATAGTTTGCTGGATTGATTTAACCAGCATACAACGGCTACAGTGTGAGCTAGTATAATGATGTTTAGTCTGCTTGTTGACTACCCTCCCTAATTTGTGTCGATTTCGCCTTCTTTGCAAGAAAAATGGGGTTGAACAAATTGTCCGGCCATTGAGTGTGAATCCTTAACCGGTAATTGCAGTCTTAAGCATGACTTACTATTGTCTCATATATATACACAAACGGACAGACTAGTTGCCTCCTGCTAAGGTGCTCAGCTATTACTGTAGATTCAGTTCAGTTGAATGTTGCGCAATGCGCAACGTTATTCATACACACTATGTATAGCATAGCGCAGCTCGTACGTCGTAATGGAATAGACCTTATTCGGCTAATGCGCATGCCGACAATGGCGGCAGAGTCCAATTACTTGCGTGGGTGTTCCGCACAGCTGCAACTGTTAGCTATAAACTATCTTTGCGAGCCCCCTGCACTTTTCTAGGTAACAATCATCAGTGAATACAGTACTTTGGTTTGTGTAGGTGATAGAAGACTACATTGCAAGAGAGACCAGCACGTTTACAGCAGCAGGTTTTAACGTTTGTGAAAGCGCTTAAGGACTGCTGCAGGATTCCAACAGCAAGCACTCAGCACCACCATCCCAAGGCACTCTTGTGGTGTTTCTCCAGTGGTTCTGGAGTGCAGCACCATGGACATCATCCTCTGTAAGCACTAGCTGATCAGAGCGGCTGTAGTAGTACCGTTCTCCATGGGCGTGGCTCGAGGTGGGTGTGCTTTGAGGGATGTGGATCGCCAGCAAGTTGCTGGACGTGTTCTGCAAGGCAGCTATGGTGAGGCTAGTGCCTTTTCAGTAGATAAATGCGCTCGAAAGTGTGGCTCAGCTAGCGCCGACTTTGCAATACACTCTTTAGTGTGCTTTCAGCCCTATACGTCTGTCCCTGAGCACCTTCACAAATGTTGAAACTGGTCTCTCGTGAATGAGCTCTCTCTTGCAACGAGTCTTCTGTCACCTACAAAAAGCAATGTACTGCATTCACTAATGATCGCTACCTGAAAACGTACGTACAGTTAGCAGGAAGCTATTTTATAACAGTTGAAGCTGTGCTGAACGCCCACGCAAGTAATTGGAATTTGCCGCCAGTGTCGGCGTGTGCGTCAGCCAAATAAGGTCTATTCATGGCCATGGCAGTAAGTGCTGATGCCATACGCAGTGTCGTTACACATTACACATTATGCAACGTTCAAACGGAACTGAAATCTACAGTACTGCCATGACTATTATACCGTGTAGCAGGTTATTTACGTGGGGTGCCAATTTTCGTTATTTTCGTGACTCATCGACAAGTCACAAAATTTTCCACCCACGAAATTTTCAACCCATAATCGCGCTGTGCAACACGTAGCTAGGTGCCGTCGTTTAAGTACACTGTACGGCTCTTCGTAGCTGTACCTGCGTGACTGCGTCCCGTTGACAGTGTCCTCGATTGACAGGATCCTCTATCACCAGCTGTCCCTCGCGTTGTGATCAAGATGACTGGACCCCGGCGACAAAAAACGAAGCCAGTAACTCACCGATCAACACGGTTGCCATTCTCGCGTTAGCATGGTAGTTCTTCTCCAACACCGGGCCTCCCACACGTCTTTTACTGACGAAGTAGCGTCGCACTCACGTTATACAGTGAAGCGCAATGTCGTTGAAATCAGTGTACTTCGGCATACAAGCCACGTGTACTAATTTTCATATCACGTGATCCACGCTGATAGCAAACGCGGGTGCCACGAAAATTAATTCTGACGACCGTAGCCAACATTTCACGAAAATTTCCACCCATGAAAATAACCCGCTATACGGTACTAGATGAATACAGGACATTGTGGGGCGAGCATCAGCAGCTGCATCATGCTCACAGTGTGGGAGTCATTCTTTATACCTTTAAGTATAGGTCATATGGACCTACTGAAGTTGCATAGCATGTCTGAAATGGCAAACTGTGGACATCATAGTCGCAATATTCACACCCTCAGTTCCATTCCACCTGTGTAACAACTAGATACTTAATGTGTGCAAGGGGACCCAGTAGAGGACAGGAGGACGAGGAGCAGAACAAACAGCAGGGAGGGCCCAATAGGAAGAGGAGCAGGAGGAAGAGGAAGAATGGGGAGGAAGGGGAGCGGGAGGAAAGGGAGGACAATAGGAAGAGGAGCGGGAGGAAGGGCAGGAGGAAGCGGAGGAGCAGGAGTAAGGGGAGGAGTAGGAGGAAGGGGAGGAGAAGAAGGAAGGGGAGGAGTAGGAGGAAGGAAAGGAACAGGAGGAAAAGGAGGAGCAAGAGGAAGGGGAGGAGCAGGAGGAGTAGGAGGAACAGGAGGAACAGGAGGGAGGGAATGAGAGGAGTAGGAGGGGAGGAGTAGGAGAAAGGGGAAGAGCAGGAGGAAGGGGAGGAGCAGGAGGAGCAGGAGAAAGAGGTGGAGGAGGAGGAGAAAGATGAAGAGGAGGAGCGAGGATGGGACGGACAGTGGATATGTAATTTCCCCTTGCTTCTTTTCATGAGGTGAAGTAGACAGGCCATAGGCCATCCCTATAACACCTATGTGGGTATTTCCTTCCGGGGGGAAGGAGGATAAGGGTGGAAGTCTATATATGCACTGTAGGCATGCTCTACAAGATTTCAGTGGAGTGGGACCACATACACAGAAAGGAGGGGACACTCTGGGTCATGTCATCACAGGACTTGAAAAGAATCTTAAATGCTGTGACTTATGGTGGCAGCCCTAGATACTTGTATCGGGACTTGCCAATTGCAGATTCCCAGAAATCTTGCGCACTAGCTACTACCGTAATCTCCCGATAATACACCCATGGGCAATGAATATTAGTGGCAACTCAAAGAGGGGGGTGGGCATATTTCTCAGATTCACTGCACTCGGAAGTAGGCTCACTGCACTCAAAAGTAAGACCAAGTCACTGCACGTGCAAAATAGTGCCATGAGCCACACTGCAACAGTCATTCTCGCACTACTACTCCCTGGTGAGCACGAACAATCTCTTCGTGTGAGTAGCTGCAGGAACAACAAACGAGATCGAGCTAGACACAGCAGGAGTGGTTGAAGTACATGGAGTGCAAAGACCATCTTTGGGACTTGCCAATCGCTGCTGCTTCTGAGAAATCCGTACTGTGCTGCTAGTGTTACACTTGGTGATTGCACACACGAAGATACAAACCAGCAAAGTGCAGCGTGTGCAGTCTCATGTCATGCACTAGTACACAGCTGATTACACCATACAATGATAATGAAATTCATTGGAGATGGTACCACAATAGCCAGTCTTCATTTCTTAGTCTAACCTCTTTCACAGTACTACATGTACTTCCAGAGCCAGTCCAGTGCTTTCCTGTTCAAGGTAATAGGGTGGGTATACTTTCAAGTAATACAGTATTCTCCCACTAATACGCCCCCTCCGAAAATACACCCTCCCCTCTTTTCACCCAAGTTCCTGCACAGGGTAGTTTGATTTGTTCTAACCCTGGTGAGCATCTTCTGGAATACATTTGCGCAACTTCGGATCGTCCATACAAGTCATCTCGTCGCCACTCTTCTGCAGGAAGTACCAGGAAATGTCCTGTTGTAAATGACCGACAGTATTGCTGTTCTGGATGATGGCTACAGCCAAGTCGTCGTGAATGTTATGGCCCTCGCGATTAAGTGGCAGCTCTTCTTGCCGATATAGGCAGTCCTGTCAAGTCTCACGCATCCTGCGTGAGACACACGCATTTACGTGTCATCTCATGCTCACACGCATATCCAAATCTCACCATTTGCACAGTGCATGTTACTGATTTTGGCTCCCTTTGAACACTGAAGCACAAAGTAGTAAGCATTTCATTGACTTCCCTAAGTGGACACTGACAGGTTTCTCAACCGTTGATTCAATTATACCCACTTACATGACAGTGTTCAAGTTCTCAATGCAACTAGAAACTGTTTTATTCAGTCATGAGGTTTCCCAAGGGCGCTTAAGTCGGTTAGTTTCCTGTAGGGAGGGGTCTATCTATCTTAGACCATACCGCTAATTGAATAAGGTGACACTAATTGATGATACTAATTGAATAAGGCACATGCAGAGCAGGGTGGCTGTGACCATATATGGGCTTTGCTGAACCGTCGCATAGCTACAGCCAATGATATTCGAGAGGACCTTCATTTTGCGTCATACTGCAGCAAAAAAAAGCGCGATACAGAGGTTTCCGGAGTCCTTGCACTTTTCAGGCCAGAATGTAACACCGGAAGTCACGTGAATGCAAATTCAAATCGTAAGAGCTCGAGCGCTCTCGATCTCACAGAAAATGGCTTCGTGTGAACCAGGGCGGACAAGCGCTTACAGCAAGACTTACACCGGGTCCTACAATGGTATTCTGTACACCGATCACCGGTAGATCCATAAGGCTGACTAGTAAGAAGGCGCGATTGGGCGCTTTGCGGTCGAATCACTTGCTGAAGCTGTCGAATTAACTTCCTGCGGTACAGCATTCAACTGTGAGTCATAAACGCTGCCTGGAAATGACTGAGTCTGCTAGTCTATCTACTGTACTTAGCTCGCATGCATGACAACTTGTGACTACTAGATGCTGATTGGTCAGAGAACTGCTATCATGTGACTTCCGTTCTACAAATTCAGTTGCAAGATCTTTGAAAACCTCTGTACGCTCAGTTGGTGAGTAGGCTAGTGGTGAGGTAGCTAGGTAGCTAGCTAGCTGGTGCCAGTTTGATTGTGTTGTCGAGTAACATCCCTGCCGCGCCATGGAAGGAGAAGCCTGGGGGTTTAATGCGATCGACTTTGAATCTAACATCGAGGACTCAGTAGCAGCGAAAACAGCAAACTGTGCAATTTGGATCTCCCTTACCTGAGAAAGCATTGGACCAGGCTATCAGCGATCGCTTACCTGCAAAGCCACGAAAGGCAACACAATGGGTAGTCAGTGTGTTTCGTGCGTGGTGTGATGCTCGCGGCGTCAAGGATGCCCCTGAAAAGCTGCGGATCTGCTAGCTACCTAGATTCGTAATGGAAGCTCGTCGCCAAGACAAAACCCCATGCCCCCCAGCCATCCTGATGCAGTTTGTTGCGGGAATACAACGTCACTTTGGAGAGAACGACCAGCCATGTCTGGCGGTTTACGGTGATAAAGACCCTCGGTCCTCTGAATCGTAGAAACCGCCCCTGCTGATCGGAGTTGACTTCGAACTGCTCACGAACTAGGGATCTGTGCTCATCTTCACCTCTAAGGCCAAAGAGTTTGCAGTTGTACCAAAAGACGGTGTTGCATGGCGAAGCTCCAAGCAGTACACAGCGAAAAATGCGTAAGGCACCACAGTTTCTCTTCTTGTTCCGGTGTCAATGGTTGAGCTTGCATAGTCTCTGTACCTACACCCTCCTTCGTCAGCTTCTTCATTCGCGCATCGAGAGCACCACGAGTCAGTGTAAAGCGAACGCAACTCCAAGGCTGTGTAAGGCGGCATTGAACAGCGAATCTGAAGATTTATGCTCGTCCAGACCTTGGGGCCATGGGGAGAGGTGTGTTGTTGATGTGGACTCGTTGAAAGAGATGGGTAGTCAGCTGGATTTGCTGGCCGCAATACCTGCCATTCTGGCAAAGTCCCTTGTGCTACTGAATTGTTCTCATGTCATATTTTGTCCTGTTTCTCTACTAAGTTCAGTTCATTTGATGTCAGTCTTTATATCACCTCAAACATACTGGTATGTTTGCTTGATTAAAACTTTAATTTGATTCTACTAAACTACGTACCTGAACTAACCGGCGACTTCAAAGCGCAAGCGGGTGACTAACCTACTTAAATGCCCTGAACTAACCGGCAAACTTCAAAGGAAAAAGCTCATTAATTATTCATGTTTGGTCTAATTCGTCTTTGTGAAGGGTATTTATTGTGTCATGAGTTTAAATTGAATGGGTCTCACTCATTTTGTGCCAATCTCACTCATTTTGAGGTGGGGTCTCACTCAAGTGACGCTGCCGACCTTGACAGGTCTGTATAGGGAGACCACGCATGATGACCACGAACAGTACGGGAGATCATTGTACTTTTGTAACTGTGAACATGAACTGTGGCAGTGTCATAACAGTGTTGTGTATGTAGCAAAAGGGCGTATAATCGAGACTAATTGCATAGTCGAAAATACGCCCCCTCCCCACTTTGCGCTGGATGTAGTGCACAAAATGGGGGGAGGGCGTATTAACGGGAGACTACGGTAAGCAACAACTTGTTCCGAAAATGGGCGGTGGGTGTATTTTCGAGGGTGGGAGTATGATATCGGAGATTACAGTAGTACTAAGTGATGGCACACATGAAGACACAAACATGCAGAGCACAGTATGCATGCAGAGTCTCATGTCATGCATCAGCTAGTCCAGCACAACTGATTATGTGCAGTGGCACACAACATTCAATGAAATGGAGTCCACAAATAGCCAACGTCCATTTGTTAGTCCACCTTCTTTCACATTACTCCTTCCCGAGTTATTCCAGAGTTATTCCAGTGCTTCCCGGTTTGAGATAACAGGATGGGCTAGCCTGGTACCCAGGGTGGGGCCTGGTACCCAGGGTGGGGCCTGGTACCCAGGGTGGGGCCTGGTACCCAGGGTGGGGCCTGGTACCCAGGGTGGGGCCTGGTACCCAGGGTGGGGCCTGGTACCCAGGATGGGCTAGCCTGGTACCCAGGGTGGGGCCTGGTACCCAGGGTGGGGCCTGGTACCCAGGGTATGGGTTAGCCTGGTACCCAGGGTGGGGCCTGGTACCCAGGATGGGCTAGCCTGGAACCCAGGGTGGGGCCTGGTACCCAGGGTGGGGCCTGGGTACGAGGCTAAGGGTGGGCATACGTTCATGCAATAAATGACCTTGTAAAAATGTACACATATTTTCGAGAGTGGGTGTACTATCGTGAGATTACGGTACCTACACATTTATACATTGTACCAGCAGACAAGCTAGGTGATATCGTATAGTGGAAAATATTCGTAAGTACAAATTTTGATGAATTACATGTTAGAATGTGACTTTCAATTTCGCGACAAGGGGTCAATGGTGACCACACCCCCTACAATTCCCACGTGTAAATACTTCAGCATACAATCTATGGCAAGAGGCTACCACACTCATCAAAAGCATTTGGACTGCTGCCTTTTTGGGAAGAACCACCATGCCAAAGGGAGTGGGTATATAATGGTGAGGTGGCATGTGCAGCTGTCTTCCCAAGTGTCAACATTTTGCAGGCATGTACAACATTTGCGTGTTAGCATTTGCTCGTGATGATCTGTACCTCACAAATATTTCCAGCTCTACAGCACACGTACACACTGTGGCTAATGATGAACAATACATACATCAACAAACATTGATGTGGCACAATAACAGCAAGTACAGTCACGGGCAGTTGAGTCGTACTTGCTTCCAGGGTTGACACAACCCGGGGGCAGAGCAATAGAAGTCAATGTTTACTACTTAAATTTTATGTCCACAACAATCTATCATACCTTCATCTTGTTGACGAGATAGTCTCTGGAGTTCCTCCTCATAGACATTCACACTCTCCTGCCAGTATTCTTCGACCCTCTTTGCCGTTTCCATCTCCTGCTGTACAGAAATTAGGCTCTCTTCTACTTGTCTCCTCCTAGCCTCCCCACACCCGTCACTCAGCTCTTGCATCAGTGAGGCCTTCTCCTACACAGGGAACACATAGTACCATCGAAATGTGCCCCCATCCTCACAACAGTTGGCTTTCATATCTCATGATTGATATACCCATGCAGCCATCTAATTTCTTGAACATCAATTGAAGCATGTAGAGTAGTATAGAGACACTCAGTGTTACTGATGAGGGCAGTGAAATGTAGACGTTGGTCATGCTCATGCTTCAGCTCATGCAAGTAGGCACTCACAGTTATTATGGTTAGGTATACATATGGTATGAGTCTAAAAATGTTCCTATTAATGTAAACCTACTTTGCCAAATCTCCACCACAAATGCAAGACCAAGACAAAGTTCCAGAAGACCTAGTGAAGCTCCAGAAGGTCTAAGCAAAATTCAAGAAGACCTAACGAAGCTCCAGAAACTCTGAAAGCCAACATTTGCCAAAAGGTTACCCTTTTCAACCCTGTGGATGAACATCCCACACTAGATACGTGATAGGTGCTTGATATGTCCCTCTATGGTAGGTAGGTACAATTACAGAAACTCAGTGGTCAATGGCAGGCTAACTGTGGCAGTGTGTATGAGGTGAATGGAGTGAGGTACTGTATAGTTTCCCACTAATACCCCTCCCCCCACCCCATTTTGCACACTACTTTAAGTCTAAAGTGGAGAGAGGGGGACGGGGTGTATTTGATTAGTCTCGACTATATGCCACCACAAATGCAAGGACGACTTCTTTGCTGTAGCTATCCACACAAACAGCAACAACGTTGGTCATGTACCACGAGACATTGCCCAAGTCGGCTGGTACTACCAACTGAAGATTGGCAGTAGATAACTTGCACCGTCAGTGCTAGGGCGACTGGATACCAAGACTGGGTGGTTCTGACGAGGGTCTATGGCTTCAGGGGGCAATGAAAACACTATGACAGGCTTATAACTTTGTTCGCTAAGACATGCAACAGCTTACTAAGTTGGGGGGGGGGGGTATTTGAAGGAAGCGTATATTAGTGGGAGACTATGGTAATTTACAAACTGGGAGTGGTTGACATAATGGCAGTAACTACAAGCATATTCCAGAAGCATGCACAGGAAATTATTGTTGAGAAGTTGAGTGTAAGTGAGAAAAGTATCCCAGACCCAAACCAACTCCAGCGCAGATCGCTTCCAGTATCACACGTGGGGACTGGGAAGCGATTCGTGCTGGGGTTGGTTTGGGTCTGGGGTCGAAAATAGTGTGAAATGTGTCCGACGCATTCAATGGGCATGATCCTAGTCATGACATACTCACTAAGTACCCACCACTCGAAGTTTTGTGGGTACATACTTTTGAATGTTGGAAATCGATTGGGAAAAAAAAAAAATTGCACAGTGAACTACAGTGATCAAGGCCATGTGGTCAGAATCTTCGTGTATCTTTCCTAAGGGCTGCACTGCTAATGGAAGAGAGCGCTCGAGCAATGGCGGCCGACGGCACGACAAAAGCGCTTGTATCTCCACCACCAAGGTGAGTTTCAGTACAATTATTATGCGTTTGTGTCATTGCATGATAGCGATCACGGCGTATCTTCGGAATCTCTGTAGACCTTTCCTGTGAGCTGTGAGGTTTGATTATTTTAGTTACGCGGCACAACTTTTCCCCTACCAGGAGTGTAATAGCCTGTCTATTCTCTACACTGTCTGATGTTAATACGCTAGCAGCGCAGCAAGTAAAGCCATGGTAGCACCGAATATCTCCATGTCACATTTCTGTTATAAAGAAATAGTGCACTTTGAGACCTTTGTGAATGTCATCAATGACCAGAGAATTTCTGTAGTGGCCACTTGGTTTGTAGTTTGCTAATGTGTACTAATTGAGGAATGACAGAATGTCATCACTAGCTGTACACAGCACAAATCACTGACATCATTGACATCAGAAGAGTTTTTGCTCAAACACACTAGCGCTTCAGTGTGCTATTGATGGATACAACAAACTGCCATGGTGTTGGTGTTGTAGTGTATCATTATGGCAGTGTAGAGGTCGACGTACTTTTACAGAGTTTGTACTTGCATGTGCCTTTAAGCATTGTTCATCGTATGATAACTAGCAAGAAATGTAATTACTACTAGGAGAATACAGGGCATTGTGGGGCTCGCCTGATCAAGTCATATAGGCTGCATGTATGGGAGGCCTGGCGTGGGCCACGTGGTGCAGCATACATAACTTGATGGGAGCTGGAGGTGGGGCCTGAGCTAGCTAGTTAGTAGCTTCTGTCCGGAGCAAGTGTGTGGCGCTGCAGCACGGGTCTGGATGATGACGGTCTGCAGTTTCAAGCTCGTGCAGTTTCAAGTTCGTAGCTCATCCTCCGCTCAGTCTGCAGCTGCAAGTTATCCTGGACAATGCACTATACTTACGCTAGTAGTGTATTGTCCATGGTAGTACGTAGACTACGTTGAGTCCATTGATTCTCGTTCATGCAGTCGCTCATTCGTTCACGCAGTCTCAAGTTCGTAGCATATACACACATGTAACACGTAGTTAATCTTGTAGGCTCCACCCCCATCGTGCAATTTACCAGCACGTGCGCGTGGTACAACATTACGATTTTCCACCAGCATACATGGAAATACACTAAACGGCTAATACCTCACAGACAGACAGAAATCCCGAGAACACGACTATGTGGGCTCACTCAGGCTAACATGAGATCTGTCAACAGCTAGCTACATATACCGCTCAGAAAGCACCTCAAAATGTGGAAAAATGTAACCTCCAGAACTCCCTAGCAATGCGCGTTTTGTGCACAACCTACAAATTTGCCGTAATCATGCAGTGCCCAACCAATTCTACATCCTGGCTACACCACTGGATATTGGACTGCCCAAAACTAAATTCTCACCAAAATCACAATTAGCTATGCAGGCGGCCATTTGAGTGTAATAGCCAAGCTGGCTGGACGTCCTCATGATGCTACCATAGTCTCCCATTAATACGCCCCCTTCGAAAATATGCCCTCTTCCCTCTTTACTGTCCAATGTTCCTGCACAGGGTATAGTTTGACTCGTTTTAATGCCCCCTGGTGAGCGTCTTCTGGAATATCTGAACTACATGTGCTCAGTATGTTACGTTGCGATACAAGTCATATTGCTGCTACTCTTCCGCAGGAATACCAGCAGAGTCTTGGAAATTTCCGTGGTACTGTACATGACTGACAGTATTGCTGTTCTTGGAGCATACACCGCTATAGCAAAGTTGTCGTGAATGTTATTGCAGCTCCTTCTTGTCAATGTAGGGAGGCCACACAGCTTTGAAGCAGCAGCTCTTCTTGCCAAGGCCACACAGCTTTGTAAACATGATGACCACAAACAGTACACTAGTCCTTTTGTAAGTCTGTTGTTATGTGAACACAACCTTGGTAGTGTCATAATAACTTGTGTACATAGCATCCTAGCACTTGAGTAAAAATTATTTGTGGGGGCGTATACTTGAGACTAATTGCATATTTGAATATATGCCCTCCCCTGACTTTAGTCTCGTTCCCAGACGTTCACGCCCACGGCGGAGAACGTCTGGTCGTTTGAGTTACATTTCTTGTCACAGAGGCGTGGCCAGCGTAGGTGTAATTGAAGCGCTGATTGCGCTAAGAATGCAATTTATCAGAGAAATGTGAAGATAAACGCTCCTTTCTGTACTGTTTATCATGCAACCCTACCTTCAAGCACTCAGCGATGTCCCCTAACCCCCAAAACATCCGCTACTAGCAGAAGGGCAGTGGACTTCTTCGTCATTCCGGTGTTGCCGTAAACCGTCGTTTTTCAAAGTTGGAGATGGCTGAAAGGTTCTTAGAAGCTACGAAGGGGTGTCATCAACCAACAACGAAGTAAGTCCTCGTTACGAGCTGTTCAAACTGAGCTGTTTTTGACTCCTCGATCGATTGGTGACGTAATGCACGATGATTAGCAAATTACGCGCGCGCTCTTCGATTTCATTGGCCATCTCAAATTCCAGATGGGAAAGGTGTTAGTGACAAGAAATCGCACTCAAAAGACCAGACCCTCTCCGCGGCGGCGCGCGGGACAGGTCTGGGCACGAGACTACCCTGACTTTAGGCTGGATGTAGTGTACAAGGGGGGGGGGGGGGGGGGGGTTAACAGGAGACTACAGTACTTCTGCGAGAAAGACAGGCCCATTGAACCTCTCTCTTCAGAAGGGATATTGACAGAGCAAACGAGGGTATGTTCCTGGGATTAGCTGTGCTACAAACATGAGTTACACACACGTCCATGAGGCCAGTACAGTGACTTATACACCAGAGGAAAGGGCACAGACAGGAAGTACAGTGCCGATAATGCTACTAGTGACTTCTCAACTCTGTTTGATCCCCAAAGTACTCGTGTTCACCAGCATGTACTGGGTATGCCCACTGCCACACACCATGCAGTTAAATCTGCAAGTCACCATGTTAATTAAAAAGATTGCCAAATCTTGGCAGGCAGTTGACCAAATTCAATCCCTGCCCTACTTCCTGCTATACGGTAAACAGTAACATTTGTATCAAATTCTAGCAACTATGTCGGCATGGCCTCAGTGATGACTGTGTGTATACCAGCATAGTCTTCACTGCATGCATGCATGTAACACAGGTACAATGTAGCGTCATTGCACAATACACTTATCAATTGGGGGTATGGTCCGTCTTACAAACCTCAGCCCTCTCAGGAGCACATACTCCTGTTTCCAACCAAGCCCTGGCTCACCTTCTCCAGCTCTCTTTGCTCTTGCTGAGCCTCTGCTACTCTCTACAGTGGGAGGTAGTGAAGAGGTGGAGATGGTGAACAGTGAACAACACACACACGTACATACGGTTACATGTTCTACTTTCCAATGACCAATAAATGACTTCTTCACTTTAGACCGCTATGTATATGTCCGCTCATGCATGCATTTCACATCCTCAGTAGCTCTGAAATGCTTCAGTGACTGCCTCTACAAGAAACTCTTCCGTTCTAACATTGCGAAAGTTAAAACTGTGAAGGCATTACAACTGTGCATGCAAGGTTACGGCAGTTTATGTCAATTATAGTCGTGGGCTACACAATTCTCTCTATTATTAGCCTCAATCTGCTGCTCACTGGAGCCTGCATTACACACATTGAACACGTCAATCCTTCAATCAACTCCGAACCAATGCTACAGAAAACAATTCCTTCAGAACAATGTAAGTGGCTATAGGTAGCTTCCTATACAACTTGCAGCAATGATAACAGGGTGAGTACTGCATACGCAGCTGCATAGGCAGGATGTAAACATCATGTTTCCATTCTGTGTCAACCTGGTACTGCCAAAGGATGATATGCGATGACTTCCGTGAGTGGATCGAGGTTACCAAGAAGAAGCATGTGTAAATCATCAATACGAACCTACCCACCTCCCTCCCTACCTACCTAGCTTGCAGTTCGCATTGACTGTGAATTATCCAGCTATAACCATTTTGATCAACACGATTCCTCTTCACCTGTCAGTCTTGGGGTTACATGTAGCTCCCAGCTAGAAACTATTGGAGTGATTGCCCTGATGTGGACATCAGTTGGACCAGAGCTAGTGAGGTTGGTGTATGATGACTGGCTGCTGTCAATGATTATGGGATTAGGAGAGTCTGACTATGAGCAATCATTAGGTTGGAACCGACTACAACAAACGGTACAGAACATGTTCTTGGAAGCAAATATGGTGACTACTCTAACCACAGCCTACGTACCACAAGCACCACTACCCTCCTTATTGCTGGTGTGCCTGCATGCAGCAATCATTCAAAAGGGGACAGGCCATTGCTCCACCAAAGTCTGCATATGTATACAACAGGATGACAGAAACTATGCCATCTCACACACACCAACATCACAGGAGAAAGTAAATTTCAATGCTGCAAGAGCCCAAGCTCAACCTTCTGGAGCAACCAGCAACCCTAAAGGGCCATCATTTCAACCAGACTCCCCATTCCCAGGAAGAACATAAATGCTGTTGGAGCAGGTGCCATAAGATCTTGTTACAGCATTGTGCAAGTATCACATTATCACAGCATGCACTGGCTTCTATTCACACAGCTATTGTATTATGTTATGAACTTTCTATAGCACATTTTGTCCCAATCATAGTAGGACCCTGTCCTATCATGTACCATGAACCACTTCCTTTTCTGGGGGCGAGCCTGAGTGGGCCCCACATAGCCATGGTCTCCATCCCAGCTTCAGGATGTCTGTCTGCTGTCTGCATGCCGTTTAGTGTATGACTATATATCCAAGTACAGTAGAAAATCACAATGGTGCACTGCGAGCATGTCCCAGTCGTACCGCACTGTGCTGCTATGCAAAAACTGGCATCCCACGACCAGGATAGAGCCTGCTACATGAGCTTGAGCATGGGTAAACGCTAATGAGCAGATGATGAGCTATACTTACTATAAACTAGCCTTGTTCCCAGGCTCCTCCCCCTGCGTGCGCTGACGAAAAATGCGTGCACAGGGGGAGCCTGGGAACGAGGCTACTATAAACAACTTGAAAGTGCACACCGTCATGAACAAACCAGGCTCAAGGTAGTCTATACTTGTCATGCAGCACTGTGCCCCTGCACTGGACACAAGCTGCTGACTAGACTTATACCCAGGCCCCACCCCCAGCTTCCCTCTAATAGCGCTACCTCAAGTATGATCAGCAGTATTCATTCCCGGCTGCAACACAGCTTGATGAGGCGAGCCCCGCAATGCCCTGCATTCTAGTAGTAATCTACATGCCACAGGTTCCATGTGTTCTTTGATGCTCTGCATGCACAATTCTATTCCAGACTGATTTCTATCTGACAAGTAAATGGGTCCGCCTATACTGTCCTGTTTCCAGGTAAGCAGACACAAAGCCACCGTTTAGCTAGCTAGTCACACCACAAGAGTTCACACTGACAGACATTTAGCTGACTTCATTGACTGAGACTGACTGACCGACACACAATAATGTACAGAAGTGAATTTATAGGGCTAGATTAGAGGACATAAACACAGGAATAAGCAACCTGCAATTGTCCAAATTGTCTCAATACTAACAGCCCAAGCAGCCCTCAAACTTGAGAGGGGTCTGGGCCTATACATCCCTGATACCAGTATGCTAAATTCCAATAGAAGTTTGCAAGTGACCTTCTCAGAATTGGATGAAACTTGGTTTGTAAGTATTACTTGTGGTTTTATGAAGCCAGACAAAATCTTACTCTCATATGTTTGCATGACTTCCAGATTACGTATAGCCCATCCTTTTTCCCCGATTTTGCTGCCATAGCAACTATTCAAATCCTCATCACTTTCCCATACTTAATTGTTTTGTAATATCGATTGCACCATCTTGAAGCATGAAGAATGGGCTTTCATATGGTATGGCTTCATCCGACAAAGTTTAGACTTCCATCACGTTGGCATGTACGGCATGTACCGTAGTCGCGCGTTATTAGGCGCATGCGCCTATAACTCCACAGGAAGGAAATATGCACCTATAAGCGAGATGCGCCTAATTACACTCCTGGTATAGAGAAAATTGTGCCGCGTAAATATTCAAACCTCACAGCACGCAGGAAAGGTCTACAGAGATTCTGACTACACCATCGTGATCGCTATCATGCAGTGACACAACCACACAATAATTGTGGCGAAACTCACCTTGGTGATGGAGATACAAGCGCTTTTGTCGTGCCGTCTGCCGCCATTGCTCGATCGTTCTCTTCGACGTTGGTTGCCAGTACAGTCATATGAAGGGCCCACAAAGATTCTGACCACACAGCCGTAATCGCTGTTGTTCACTGACGGTTACATACCGAAAACTCACCGTGCTGGCAAGGTTGTAAGTGCTGTTATAATTTCGTGTCTTCCCTTTGGTCGCGTCGTGGTTGCCACGTGGCATGTGCGTTAATTGGAACGAATTGCAATAATTAGCTTGCGCTACTGCGAGGCAACCGCGGAGTTGCAACGGCTAGGCTACCAGGAGTGCGGTTGCCCCTCGTTACACTCCTGGTATAGGAAAAATTGTGCCGCGTAAATAATGTAAATAATGTAACATAAACCTCACAGCACGCAGGAAAGGTCTACAGAGATTCTGACTACACCGTCGTGATCGCTATCATGCAGTGTTACAACCACACAATAATTGTGGTGAAACTCACCTTGGTGATGGAGATAGCTACAAGCGCTTTTGTAGTGCCGTCGGCCGCCATTGCTCGATCGTGCTCTTCGCCAGTAGAGTCATATGAAGGGCTCACAAAGATTCTGACCACACAGCCGTAATCGCTGTCGTTCACTGACGCTTACATCACCGTGCTGGCAAGGTTGTAAGTGCTGTTATAGTTTCGTGTCTTCCTTTAGCGTTCGACTGAGCGTGGTTGCCACGTGGCATGTGCGTTAATTGGAACGAATTGCAATAATTATTAGCTTGCGCTACGGCGAGGCAACCGCAGAGTTGCAACGGCTACCAGGAGTGCGGTTGCCCCTCGTAACACATATAAAAATAATGACATTCCTCGAATAGGAAGCGCGCTTCAATTCGAATATAGCTGTTTTGCACTCCAAAGGATCGAAAATGGCCGAGTTTCTGGAAGAAGACTGCAGTGCTTACCTGGGACGAGAGTTGAACCTGTGCCTAACAGCGAATATGCGCCCATAAGTGAGATGCGCCTAATAACGCGCGACTACGGTATGTGCCAAAGTGTTGGTTGGTACGTAAGCAACATGAAACTGCTAATTGCACAGTTGATTAAACACAAGTCTGAAGTGCCATGGAGACATGTGCCTCAAAGCAGAAACCATTGCTGAATTGAACTGGACTGCTCTCTACCGTACCATTGTGGGTTTTATGTGGGCAGTACTATTTGTGGGCTGCACCTGAGACTGTTGGGTGAATATGGTGTCTGAACTCTTCGGAATAGAACACAGGGAAGCTTGAATAATTAGAGGGTTCAGAATCACTATGGTACCACACCACTACCACTGCACCACACACACAAGAGGAACATGAACAGTACATACCTGCAAGCGCTTCTGTTTCAACTGGAGGGGAGATGAAGGCAGTGATTAGGTCAACAAGTGGTGTACATTGTTCACTACATCATGTGTACATGCTGTCATGTCATCTAATGTGATGCATATGCACAATTTACATGGTTTTTGGTTACCGTTGTATCCACATACACACACACACACACACACACACACACACACACACACACACACACAGAGCACTCAACTTGAATGGTTACAGTACTGGTGTTCCCATAGAGAAACAGAACATCACTATACACACATACGAGGTGGTGCTTTACAGCTTCCACCCACACACACACACATGAACACTACACGTGCCAAAGATACACAAAACATACACCAACACACACACACACACACACACACACATGCACACTACACGTGCCACAGATACACAAACATATATACTAGGCGAATGCATTGCATTGTGGGGTGAGCGTGAGCGAGTGCGTGTGCAGTGGCCTTGTACCCAGGCCCACATGCGGAACGTGGACCGCGTGAGGGCCTGGGTACGAGGCTACAGTGTGCAGCCTGCAGCTGAATGTTGAGCATTTGCATGCACATGACTGTCACAGAACGTTAACTGAGAATAGCACAACCTCAGGCCACAGAATACTATCATACAGGTCTTCTCGTTCTCTGCTGACGCCAGATCTGGGCATCACTGGTCACACATGTAGCTAGCCTAGCTACATGTACATGATCCCCCCACCGCGCGCTATACCCTTGTTGAGGTAGACAATCTCCGGTTCCAAGTCGACGTTGCAATTGCGCAATGGTACATAGTGAGTTCTAGTCAAATTAACGCATGACGCAATGACACGCAAAATACGAGAAGGAAGTGATTTACGGCATGACGTACGACAGATATATATATATATTGAAATTTTCAGCAAACTCGTCTATGTGGGGCTCGCTCATACTCGCCCCAACCAACACACACACACACACACACACACACACACACACACACACACACACACGTACACATATACACATCATGAGTTGTACAGTTACTCGTGTACAATGTTACAGTAGTTGTTAGTACATGAGTGGGAGGGTAATACAGGGGAACAGAGGGTTCCAGGCTGGCAGTACGATCAAGTTGGACAAGGACAACACAGAACTGAGAACTGAATGTTCCCTTGATTGTCGGATAAAGGTGTAATGCTTTTCCGTGAAAACTGCAATGACACACCTGTACCCAAAGTCGTCTACCTCCCATGTGAAGGATTTGAGAACTTCGTTCATGACACAATTATAGTTGCTTCTGAATCATCCACTCTCTACCCCCAAAAATGTTCTGTTTCATGCTGGAATTGACATGCACCTACAAAAGCTGTGGCTGGGAAACAGTGAAGCCCATTTTACCGGCTCAATAATCAAGCAGTTGACTTGCTTATCCAACAGCATACTCCAAACTTGTCCATGTAATTACACAAATACACCCACACACGTGTACAACCACTTGTCTATACCACATTTTAAGTAGGTACATGTATGCAGAGACATGTCCCCTACAGGTCATTTTGACAAATGAAGAGTGGGCGGGGACAAATACATACTACCTTAAGGTCACTATTATTTGCGGGTATTAAATTTAGCAAATTTTAGCGAATTTGAAAAAATGGCTAAATTTTGACCCCGCAAACAATAGTATTAGCAGCATGTGACGTCACATACGTGTGCATTAATTGGAGCGAGTCACAAGCTAGGCACCCCTACGAAGTGATCTGCGAAGGTAGTTAGCTGTATCAGAGGCTATCTACGAGACCTTAGACATCATTCTGAAAAGTGAGTTTGTCCTACCTGTTGCACTAGGCTTTACAGCCTATTTGAAGGAGTCTAATAGAGGTTAAAGTAGAAGGCGGAGCTTGGTGGAAACCCATCAATGACACATTGTCATCCAAGCACGCACGCCGCGGGGACAATGGCTGCAGGGCGTGCGCAGCAGGACAATGGCCACGGGGCGAGCGCAGCAGAGGGACAATAGCTTTTGTAGGAACATGTGGCCGATATATATATAGCGTCCGCGTACAAGAAGCGCCACCAGTGTCAAGTGACAGCTCACAGCACTGAGAAAGTTCACCCACCCTCTTTTGTCATCAGTATCACCTTCATTGGCGGCGGGGGTAGTGCCCTATGGGCTATCCTTTCAAGGCCAATTTCTGACTCCAGCGGGCCAGACGGTGAGGCCTTGGAAGGGGGTTCCGGGTGCTGCCTCCGTGGGCCCCTTTAAAGGCCAAATTATAAAGTTTTGCACCCAAAGGCACAATACTAGCTAGCGCAACATAGAGGCTGTTCCATGCTGCAAGCCTTCGGACTTTAACAGCAGACTGAGCCATGCTGAGCAGTGTGGTTGCCTCTTGAACAGATTAGCTGCCAGCAGCTCTGGTGAGTTAAAACACTAAAATTAATACTCGCCAAATCTGCTACATGGCCAATTCGCTAAAATTAGTACTCGCAAATAATAGTGACCTTAAGGTAGCTCACAAGGTACAAGGTTCTATGGAATGTGGGGGTCCTAGCCTCATACCCAGGCTCAAGAGGAAATGAGCCTGGGTACAAGGCTATATATGGGGGTCCAGGGTCCCCCCCCCCCCCCCCCCCCCCCCCCCCCAACACACACACACAAAAAAAAAGTCACTTGATTTGGTGCAGAGATCGTGGTCAGGTACTTGACTTGAAACTAGCCAAGCGCAGGGAGCACATCAACGGCCTTCCAGACTCCAGTGGACCCGTCTACACCCGTTAGCCTGCGACGATAATGAGCCTGTGGGAAGTGCGACAGATGAAAGTAAGCCAACTTCACTGAGCAGCTAGAGTATGCCGCCAACCAGGTGGCTATTCGTTATTTTTCAAAATTCCTCGCCAACAACAGAGGCCCAGATGTCAGCATTGTAGACGTGGTACCCTCTCACCATTGTGCATTGCCTCAACTGAAAACAACACCATCGACACGTTACGTACGTGTAATGCTTCTGAAAGCATTTCAGCCGTGTATACAAAGAAATTCCCGCTATCTCATCTTTTGCCATACTGCAAGCAGAGAAACTGGAGATTTGAGAGTCAAGTCAAAACACACACACACACACAAACGAGTACGTAAGGGAGAGCACAACCAACTGCACATACATACATTACACAAAACAACACACACACACACACACACACAACAAACACAAATGAGTACATGACCAGGGAGAGCACAACCAACTGGTAATGAATGGTATCACATACGTAGTGTAGGCACAGTGGTGAACAATTGCAGTACACTCGTGTGCATGTACATGTGCAATAATTTGGTGTGGTGCGGACCACACAACGTGAGCCCCAATACCACACCACTTTACACATGCAAAACACTGGAGTTTGACACAGCAGCTCTATAGGCAAGCTTACGAGAAGGAACGGCTACAGTACATAGGAAACAGAAGATTGAGTCATGGCACAGACAACAGTTGACCAACTGGTACGCTAGTATTTCATTGTTTGTGTCATTGATAATACAACTTGCCCCACGGTAACAAATGCACGGGTGTGCATTAATTGAAGATTGCACCATTCTAAGAAGTCAAAGTTTGATGGACAACACATATTATATCTGTACATCCATAACTGACTGGGCCGTAGTGAAGGCATACATGTATCACCGCATGGCCTCATGAATTGATATTCAATATACATCTAAGGGTGCTCTGGGTGCTCTGAATATTACATGATTAGCATTGTTCCCAGACCCCGCCCACCTTTTGTCACTTGCAGTATAGAAAACCCGGACAAAATCTGGGTAGCCCCGGCAACAAGGTTATTCACCATGTACATGTAGCTGTATCAGTGGTCTGTGTGAGTGTGTGTTACTAGCCTCATTCCCAGGCGCTCGGTAATTGGGTGCCTGGGAACGAGGCTAGTGTGCTACAAGCTGACCAGGTGGTAGGACAAGATCATGTGCGGCATGCATTCTAATGCATCGTGCCACAGGATATAGCGCACACCGCTATACAAGAAATACGCAGAATAGTAACAGCTCTAATGCTGACGTTTTCCGGCCGGGGCACAATGTGGCGCAAATGCTCATACTGATTTCCTACCTGCTGCTAAACACTTGAGTGCAGTAGACAAGTCTGTACATAGTGGCGTAATTCACTTGTAGTCTTTCATGGAGGATACTCCTCAGGATGCAATGAAAGCACAAAGCAGTCTTCTCCCACGGAGAAAGAGGTAGAATGACTTTGACAGCACGTGATCCTACCCTACCCTCCTTGCTAGATGACACTGAAAACAAAGTTAGGTCAAGAGGTATGATTACTTGAAGGTCACATGACTATTGGTGGCTCTTCATAGGTCATGTTAACACAGTGCATTCACTGCACATGATCCTAGGAGAACAAAACAAGCTAGCGACAAACTGTTGTTTCAACATCAGCTGTGAAGCTGATGCAAGTACCACACCTTAGTTCTGGGGTGAGGGGGTGTGGCACATGATGGTGTGTACTTCAAACATCATGAGATGTGCCTTATGAGCTATTGTCAAGTACACTTACCCATGCTGTAGCTTCTTGTTGAACCTGGAGGAGGAACAAGTGAGAGAGAGCAGGTGAAGCAGTCGAGTATATGAATGACTCTAGTCTTCCCAGACCCTCCACAAATGTGAAAGGAGGGGTTGGTACTATATAGTACCTCACCAACACCCTCCTCTCTACATTAACCAGACTCTCCTTTCCTGGAGAGGGTCAGGGAACAAGACTAGAACGGCCATAGCTCATCCCAACCAGCAGGCATGAGACTGCCTCTCAAAGTCACCACAAGGTACGAGACTAGCTACATGTACATAAACATAGCGTACCGGTCTCTTTTCTCTTAGCATCTGAAGCAGTGGAGAGAGAACATGGAGAGGAAGAAGAGAGACATGAATAATGTGTTGTTACCCCGTACGCATGAGCAGCAGGGGTAGAGTGATCGGTTTGTCCGTCCGTCCTGATTATTATGCTCTTACACTCACTATATGGTAAGGATGCGAATGTATCAGAGGGTGGCTGCTTTCAAACACTTATTTGATTTTCTGTCAAAATATTGTTAGTAACTATTGTATTGGCATGTGAATGAAAATTGCATTGCTACTTGAAAGGTAGATATGGTAACTTCTTGATGATTACCAACACAAGCTGTAATTACCACAACACTGCAGTGTGCTGACCCAAGAGTAAGTAGTTTTATATGCTCCCAGAACATGCACCTGCACTACGTACTCAACAAGAGTCACGGTATGCAATAAGGCCTGCTGAGCACGCCACTTTGTTTGCCATACATTGTACCAGCTGCCTCACACCAAGAAGGCTGTAAATGGGTATGGTATTTCGTATTGGTGCACTCACTTTGTGTGTGGTGTGTATATGCCTACAAGAAATAGGTCCAACCCTTGAATCTTGTAGGTAAACACTGAAACTAAACTCAGCAGACAAACTCTAGGTTGTGCAAACGTTCCTCGCTCCTCAACAAACAACTGAAGAGCACTTCAGAAGCTAGTGCACTCAGGGTAGGACTGTGGACGGGTATACTCGCCCAATAGTCCACCGAGTGATACAACACAGCAATGGGCCTATACTCTATCAGGTATGGACACAATGCCCACACACAACCCCAAATACTGGCTACCTACACAACCCAAATATTGGCTGCCTACACAACCCCAGATACGTATTGTAATCAAATGCTGCCATCATACAGTAGCCACTCATGTCAGACCTCTCAACTACTGACTGGTTTTCATTGTGAGATGGCCATAAGAGTAATATAAATGTTCCGCGCAATTTAGGAATTTGCGCAATCTCGAGATTGCGCAGCGCATTCTCGGAATCCCGAAATTGCGTGCCAATCTCGAGATTGCGCAAACAATCCTGAGATTGCGCAATACATTTGCGCAATCTCGAGATTGCGCAAACGTAGTGCGCAATCTTTGAACTTTTGACCTTAGCCATGTGGCCATGGTTGACAGCTAGTGATTGGCCATAGCTACGCTCGCGGGACGGAAACCGTTTATATAAGCGGTCTCCTGCTCCCGAGGTGACATAATGCGATCTACTACTGTGAGTGATGTCGTCTATCGATCAGCAGCGGGAGGTTTTTGAGAGATTTTGTTCGGAGCGATTCGGGGAGAATGGCTGCCAAACCAGCAAGACCATACCACGTGAGAAGGGCCAGAAGATTATCCACAGACTACGGAACGACCCCATAGCAGATAGCTATGGTCCCAGATTCAAGTTTTGGGTGAAACAGCGGGGGTTTAGTCTGATCAACTACTCTCCCCTCGGCTTAAAGGATGTGCTGTGTCTTCCCTCGAAGAAGCAGGTCAGTCATAACAAATAATTGTTGAAAGTAGCTCTGCTCCGCTTTGTCTACATGCTTACTATGCTAAGCCCATGTGCACTACATTTGTCTCTCTGTTGCAGAACCCAAATGATCCTACCATCCTTGCCAGTTGGAGACGAGTTGCTTTTGTGGAAGAGTTTTTTGACATCATCAAAGAGATCCATTGCAAGGAGAAAGGGCATGTTGGGTCCAAGAAAACCCTGGAAGAGGTATTCATATTCATCTCCACATTCCAGTAATACATGGCCTACAGTAGTTTCTTGCCGAGCTTTGCGACATCCATTACTCCTTTGTTACTGCTTGTATATGGTAATCTCCAATGCAGGTTTCCAAGGTGTACGATTGTGTGCCCAGGGCTGCAGTTGACCGTTTCATACAGCTTTGTCTAGTGTGCCATGCCCGCAAGCCGCAGAACACCCGGGCTCCACTGAAGCCGATAATAGCATCTGGCTTCATGACCAGGGGGCAGGTATGTACCTTCATTGATGTTACTTATAATAATAGCTCGAGTTTACCCATTCACTGCTTTCTCTCCAGATTGATCTCATTGATATGAGGCACAGGCCTGATGGCACATTCAAGTGGATTGGTCACTACATGGATCACTGGGCCAAATTCCACGTCCTATTCGCTCTGATGAGAAAGTCTGCTGAAGAGGTTGCCCTCAACCTCCAGAACCATGTCTTCGCAGTCCTTGGAATTCCCAGGATTCTCCACTCAGACAACGGCCGAGAGTTTGTGAATCTAATCGTTCACAGCATTGTCAAGGAGTGGCCAGGACAAATCACAATCGTGAATGGCAGGCCACGGAACCCGAAGTGCCAAGGCCTAGTTGAGCAAGGCAACCACCAGGTTGAAAAACTACTGGGAGCCCGTCTGCATGAGTATGAGGGGAATGATCAACCAACCTGGACTGAGTGGTTACCGTTCATCCAATGTAAGTTTCCTTATGTGGATGGGATAGGAGTTAACTTTGTTCATACAGTACGCACTGGACAGTATCCTGAATTCTCTATGCTCAATGTGACTGATTTACTGATTCTACTACCCTGCAGATCAGCTCAACACGACTGTTCATGGAACGATGAAGACGACTCCGTACGAGTTAGTGTTCGGGCAGCCTCCTCGACAGAACGTGTTCCCAGGTGCATCAAGACATGACCTAATGGAAGAGGATATTGAAGACATCCTCAGGGAAGAGAAGGAGAAAGAGGAGGAGACAGATGAGGAAGAGACAGATGAGGAGGATCACAACAAACGAGACGAAAACCAGAACAGCAGCAATCAGGATGAGGGCAAGTATCAGGATGACAAGAGTGGTGCCAAGAATCAGGATGGTGATAAGAATCAGAAAGACAGCGATCAGGACGACAAGAGTGGTGTCAAGAATCATCATGGTGATGTGAAACGAGACGAGAAGAGCGATCAGGATGACAAGATACTGGCTACAACAGAAAAGCACCGCCAGCTCCGTGAAGCAGCTGATAAACAGTATCGACTGAATGCAGAGCGTATGAAGCTAAAATACTGCAAAGCAAAGCGGAAGAAGGTCTTGACCTTCTCTGAAGGTGATTTTGTCAGTGTGCGGATACCTCGAATTGATCGGACATCTACTGACTTTCACAGACTGACATGTGTTGTGGTTGAGCGCCTGGGGTCCAACTTCCATCTTTACCGGCTCAGATGCCAGCATGGCGTCCTCAAAGTTTGCTATGGGGAAGGGGACCTAGAGCCCTTTCAGGGAGGCCTGGACCTGATGGTTAAGGGCTGGCAAGATGAACGAGTGCTGTCTTTGCGGGAGGCAGCTCATCTGCTTAATCCCCAGAATGAGTTTCAGTCCAGCTGCTGCAACTGCAAGACAGGGTGCACAACTCAACGATGCATCTGCCAAAAGAAAGGGGCTACCTGTTCCTCCAAATGCCATGGGGGGAGAAAATGCAGCAACTGCTCTGAGTCGGCTGATGACGGTGACAAAGAATCTGCTGATGACAACGAATCTACCGATGACGGTGACAATGATCAGCCTCTTAGGAGAGGCAAGAAGAGGCACGGCAAGAGCAATGGTGACAAAGACACCAATCAGCCCCAGAAAAAGAAGCAATGAGGCAACAAAGGGAAAGCAAAAGCGGTGGTGATATCTTCGGATGAAGAAAGTGATGTGGATGATGGAAAGTGGCTGCCAGATTTGTTTCTAAGCAACGATGACAGGAATTTGATTGAAACAGGGGATTGGCTGACAGACAGACATATTACAGCTGCGCAAACACTAGAACGACTTCCCTCATGTGGATGGACTCCAGTTGACAGTCTTGGCGGCAACAGAAGGGTGGAGTATTCTGACCAAGGAAGGTGTTCAGATACTGAATGACTCAAACAAACATTGGGTTTGTGTTTCAACAATTGGATGCCCCCGGAATACAGTTGATATCTATGACAGCTGGAACAATAATGTTACCCCCCACATCGTCAAGCAAATTACCAGCTTCCTCCATTGCCAGGCACCGTACTTCACTGTCCGGCTCATCAACAGCCAGCTGCAGCAGGGCGACAGTGACTGTGCTCTCTTTGCCATAGCCACAGCAACCTCCTTGTGCCATGGAGAGTCGCCTAACTCTGTCCGCTGGGACCAGAAACTTATGCGGGCTCACCTGTCAAAATCATACGTGCAAGGAAAGATGATGCCATTCCCTGGGTGGAAGCTACAAAGCAGCAAGATCGGGTCCGAAGAAATAGTTCGGGAGGTGAAAGTCAAAGTATACTGCTCATGCAGGAAGCAACAAGACCGGATGGCTCAGTGCATTAAGTGTAGTGAATGGTTTCACCAGAACTGTGAGAACATTGTAGATGCTGTATTTAGGAAAAGAGCACGATTTACTTGTAGTTCTTGTACAAAGTAATATCTGTTTATATGAGAACATCATTGTTTACACAAGAACATCACCGTTAACTTTAGATTGCGCAATCTTGACACTGCGCAATCTCGAGATTGCGCAGCAACACTGCGCAATCTCGAGATTGCGCAGCAATATTGCGCAATCTCGAGATTGGCACGCAATTTCGGGATTCCGAGAATGCGCTGCGCAATCTCGAGATTGCGCAAATTCCTAAATTGCGCGGAACATAAATATGTACTAGACAGCGCCGGCGCGAGCTATTTTTGAGTGGTACGGCCACTGCCGAAGGTAGTGAATAGAGGTGCGAAGCGCCGATCTGTCCACGCGAAGTGCGGGAAAAATTTTTCACCTTTATTTTTCAGTTGTCTGGATGGGCACTCGTGGCACCTTCGTGCTTTGCACCGCACTGTAACTGCTTAACCTACTAATTAGGGCGAGCGTGATAAACAGTCTACTTCAACAAGGCCACAGCGACTTGGATCTGGAGACTGACTAAGACACGTACCGCAACAAGAGACACGAGCTATGAACAGTCCACAGTACCTAGGCAACTAAAAAGTGGTACGGCCAAAACCTTACCGGCCGTACCGGCCGCGCCGGCCCTGCTAGATAAGATTGATATAAATTGTGCAATAACTTTAAGGGCTAAAATAGTGAGTCTCACTACCAAATAGTGAGAGTTGAGAGATCTGCCATGTATCAGTGCCACAAGCTGACCTGCAGTCAGTGTAATAGTCACTGCTCTCCTATAAGCACCACAACTGATACACATCCCTGCCATTTTCAAGGCAACCTGCTGACCACTAGGCGAACATGACACTAAACTGGGACAGAAGACCCACTGGCTCTAGCTGGCCAACTTAGCATGCACATGTGTACCCAGTAGTAGCCACCCTCAAGTTGTGGTGGCTCTTGAATTGTAACCATACTACTAAGTCACGGCCATTACGTAATTGATGAAGTATAGTACAGTAATACAACAGAGATGGTACTGTCCACACTTGCCCACCTTCCTCCTCTCTCTCTCCGACAGCTGCTGCCACTGTGTACACAGGGAGACAGAGGAGAACATGAAACAACAATGAGACGTATCAACATATCCGTGCAAACTGGGGGCTGGGTACTGTGTACATGCAAATACTTGGGAAGCTTCAGTATGTAATAGCTGAGACCTGGGAGTTACACAACCACTGTGCCATTAGTCATACAGTGGTACACATTCTGCAGTCACAACTCCTCCCACACTGGAGGGCAGTATTCTCCACAGGGTTTGCAGGACAATGGGCACAATTCATTATTCATGACTAGCACAAAATACACTAAAGCCATCCCCGAAAAGTACATGTGTGCAACGTGTGTGATTGCAATTGATGGTAGACATGATGCATACAATGACCATCTGTTCGAGATGGCAACTGTGTAGAATCCGAACACTCCATCCTCCTCCAACAAAATGACCATCACGTCTTCAAAGGACATATGGAATCCACAACATTACGTACTAGGAGTAATTTTAGTTGGTAACCAAGAAGCAGAAGCGGCACTCATGACTGACGAGTGGTTGCTTTGCTAAAGCTCATGCAGGTTTGGTTTCTGAGGCAATAGTTCTGACATAACTACACTGACTAATTGGCACGTACAACTCATGCACTAATTAACACATGTCAGGATGGAAGCATGCAATGTCACGTAGAGGCCCTTATTATCGCCACTCACCAGCCATTTCTGTTCCCACAGACTAAGTCCCAATCCAAACTGAGGCTTCAGAACGTCGGCGTAAAAGGAAATTGCCTTTACAAGCACGAGGCTGCAGCCTTTCACTGAGCATGCACAGAAGTGAATAAAACCCACGCAATTAGAGGTGAACGTTGAGTGGTGGTAACAGGAGCCCCACGTGGTGTGGTGATAATACATAGGGGACTCTACGCTAACAGTGAGGTACGCTTAAAACCAGATTTTGCGGTTTTGGAATACCAATACCTAATCAATATTCACTGAGGTCAAAGGTTGCCACACAATATGTGGTCTGCAACTGGAGGAGTACTACCAGGAAACCAAATGGGGAGGGTAGTTTCTTGTGTTCCAGGAATAAACTGCAACACACTGAAACTATATAACTGACATTCACTTTCCATTGGGTCTGTAATGGTCACATGACCTAAACTGAGGAGGCAGATACCTGGAGTCTACTGCAATGTCCCAAAAATGCGACCCTGACCGTAATACTATGGGTTCCCTATATCACGCCCCAAATAAATTATTTCACAGCTAGGTGATGGACAATTGGAAACTGTATTTCTTAAGCATCAGTCCATGTGAGGTAGCTACAGCTAGGGTCTACCGATTTTAATACAGCTATGTCAGGATGCAGAATGAGATACCATAAGTTGTGGCAGTAATGTTAGAAACAGGGTGTGGTCAAGTTGTATAAATTAGATCAGGGCTAATTGTCGACTTTCGCGCAAATTTTCTCAGCCTCTCGAGTGGATCTCTGGTCTGTAAGTTATGTAGATGCTGAATTCTGACACTTCTATTCTGAACTAAGCCTTCAACAAGGCTTTCACTGCTCAAACTGCTTCGGACAGACTGACAGACAGACAGAGAAACCGATGACTCTACACCTGCTGCGCGCATGCGCACGGGGTAATAACATGCCGTGAACGTGTAGGTTAAAAAAAGGCTGATGATGACTGACAAGCTTTTTTGATGCACTGCTGCCAATTTGTTGCACTCCAGGCAATTCAATCGTCCACAGAACCTCGAACACAGCTGTCTGCTGGGACAGATGTCGATCTTCCACTGTCAGAAGCCATTGCCACTTCTCTGCATGCCTCTACATCGAAATTGTGGCTCGTATTATAAGGCCACCTCTTTGTTCGTAACCTGACAAGAAAACAATGATTCTTCGTGAAACTTGTCGCAATATAACATTAGAAGCGGCCGTAAGCAATTTCAAAATATGACAATGCAAAACAGAGCAACAAAATTTAGAGTGCCTATGGTGAGGCTGTCCCCCATGAACCAAGGGAACCAAGGGAACCAAAGGAACCATGATATAATAGGCTATAGCTCTAGTGTCATAGTGCACACTCAGCATATTTCGTGATTCTTATATGAAGAACTAACCGTAAATATTCTCCATGTCCAAAGTGCAATCAACAGTGTTACTGGACGCATTCTGTGCAACCCGCTCTATTTCAAAGGTTGTCCTCACACCCACTGACTAATGTCTACAAAATTTATGGTATGTGTATTCCAATACATTTCTGTATATGCACAGTAACAAGTTTACACTACTCACATACCCTCTTGATCTCTTCTTGTGCTCGTGCACGGTCGGAGGCATTCTGGGGTGGTAGGGAGAGGGCAGTGACAACATGAAGGACACACCACCTCCCACACATGGTAGAGTGTGCCCCACCCACATGCAATATAGACCACACCAGGCTAACCACACCCCCTCCCCTCCTTCCCAGGTTTCCACTTCACTCCAGCATGAGGACATTATGAACTCCACTCGTGCATCTCTCTACCAATACCACCACAAAATGGAGGCAAGGTGACTAAGACTTAAGCAGCTAAGTGCTACAATATGCATGCACCTCAAACTGTCATTTGAAAGTCTTTTGTTTTGCTGAAAGGCAACTGTTGCAACCTCTATCTTAACCTCGCTCCAGACCATTCCTCCCTTCAGTTCTCCATCACTTGCAGTATGCGGCCGTACTACAAGTGATCCAAACCTGGAGGCCTGGGAATGAGGCTACTCAATCTCCCAGACACAGAAACTCCTAACAATGAAATGATAAGGCCAGCTAGTGCACATGTAGCAATGTCAGCATACCTTCTGTATACGCTCAGGAAGGGAGGCACCCTGGGACAACAGAGAACAAAAGTGATCATGAATCATACACACAATTATGTATTGCACAACACACATATCTGCCATCTGACCTACCGGTTTGCTCCACTCCTCCAGGTAAGAGACATACTGTGGTAATCATTGAGGGGAGGGAGGAAGGTAGAGACAGACATAAATCACATGTACATGTACACAACAACAAACACAGCCAGCAGAGGAGGTGGTGATGATCACAGACATACAGTCTGGCTGACTCATTATTGAAATATCAAATTATAGCTTATTTCTCAGACAGTTCCCACCTTCAGTTTTGGAACACTTATAACAGATACTGCAAGTGATGGGAGGTGGGAATGGCCTGGGAATGAGTGCACACAAACGATACATGAAACAACCCAGATACCCGTACCCTGTACCACTGAGGTGTCCCTGAAACATGACACACACAAACAGTACATGTGCCCTCACAGGAGTGCATGAGCCATCCAAATACCACATACTCAGGTGATGAAGACACTTAGTCTCATGTAGCCAGACTTTTAGCGTGCTACAAGTGATGATGGGCTTGTTATCGTTGAGACTAGGACACAGTTGAATGTACTGTTAGGCTACGTACATGTATGTGTCGAATTGCTCACTATCAAAAATTGACTGGCTAGTTGCTATGTCGAAATACGTACGTGGCTCAAATTATAAACAGAGACCAAATCAATGATTAGCCTCGTTCCCAGGCTCCCCCCTACACAGCAACGAAAGGTTTTCATCACTGCACAGGGGGAGCCTGGGAATGAAGCTAATCAACAATCACTATACCCTGCAGATAATCAGCATTCACAAGCAATCTATGCACTCCAACACTCTCACAACAGCTGCTTCCCATACATATGAGATGATTCAAACACCATTTCCTCTCATTTTCCATCCTAATTCCAGTGGTCTGAACAGCGTACAGTCTTTCTCTACCTAACTAAAAGCTGAGTTCATCCTCGTGTGCATGTCCATCCACTGATAATGTACTGCCACAACAAACAACACACACTGCCCACGCAGGGAGACAATGGCCTCACGAACTAGCCATTCTAGGGTATGAACGATTAACTGAACTACGTAGTCGACTAATCGACTGGTTGTCAACTAGATTTCCTGCATGTCCACTAGTTGAGAGGGCCAGCTTTACTCCATAGCATGTAGAGACGCTAGTGTGTTTGGACCCCCCAAATCACATGTGTGTCAATAAGTGAAGTGATTTGTGATAAGTGATGACATACCAAATTAGTACTCAAATTAGTCAGCCAGGAAATTCTTGAGCACTACTACTCCCACCCACAAAAGCTAACACTAAGGACCTTCAATCTGGAACATGAGGTTATTATGAGTGTTTCCTCTAGGGCTTAACAATTTACGCAGAAAATAATATCGGACCCCTTGACAAATTATTGGATATGGTATGCTCCTGGATAATTGGTCCAGGTAAGCCTAGGCCTGGCCTGTCACACGTAGCTAGAGTGATGACATTCGCATCCTGCAGGCCCATTCCCATACTGTTCTCTAGGCATAATAATGGCTAGGATGACATCATCTTTCAGCCATGATTGGGAATGAGTGAGAATCTGCCCTTCAGCACCTGAAATGTTAAGTTCTTTCATCCGGAAGGAAATGGAGGGCTACTCTACCTAGCTATTCACGATCACGTACCTGGTACTATACAGAGTCCTCTATGCAGAACTGCACTCATACAATTGCCTGGCCATCAATCCAGGGAATTTGTGGTGCGGGATACCAATTTGGTCTCCCAGAAATTGCTGGACCAAAACCCCCATCACAGATCACTTCTCTGTGTGCTCATACTGTAAGCAATGAGTGAGCAGGTGCTTATGTGGAGCAGGTCACACCTATTTCAGGTGATTGCTCAAGCAGGCCGTTTTTCCCCTGCCCTCGAGATTGAGGCAACAGGTCTACTCATAAGAGGCTACACTAAGATGAACTAAGGTCACTCCATAAAGTTCTTATTTCCCATCCATCACCACATCAGCCAAGCTGGAGGCAGGACTGCACGTCCCCATTCCTATACTGACATCACACACATCAGTTCACTTCCGCTATACAACCATGCCATTCATGCTGTCGACCTTGTAACTGCTGAACAACTCTACTGTCATGGATTAGCTCTACCATATCACATCATCATTTCCAGAAACGTTAGTCCAGAAGACTCATCGCACGAGGTACTAACTCCCTTAAGCAACAAAACTGACAGTCACAATTTCTTGACTAGGTTGCAGCTGTGACTAGTGTCCATGGGAGTGGTACAGATACAAAACCTTTTTTCCTAGCGGCTGATCATGAGTAGCTAATCTATTTTTATAGTTTTCCTCACTGTTCTGTTATTGCGTACAGCAGTGACTGTCTTTGTGCACGTTGGGTCACCAAAATGACACAAGTATTACATGCTAATAATGGCTACCCATTAACCCTTTACCAACCAATGACACCATATGCCATCATGAGATTTTCAGCTTCATGATGTCACATCCGGCAATGTCCTTGGGACTTAGGTTCTGCATGAGCAGAAAGGGCGGGACAGGGGGAGGTGGATGGGTGCACCCAAAGAGTGCAAACAGCTTTGCTGCATCTGGGCTAAGCCGTGAATACATAGCCCCTGGTTAGAGCCAGGTGGGCCTTAAGGTTTTAAGCACAAAATGTGCCTAGAAAACACTGCTCTCACCTTGTAGAGCCTCAAATTCCAGTGTTCAAGGCTGATTTTTCAGCTAGAGCGAGTTACCATTGCTCGAGCATCTTGATCGCGAACTCATTAATGAGTGGGCGTGATGAAATGTGGAAAGCATGGCTGTGTGCAGTTCTGTGTAAAGTTTTGAGCATGAAAACTGATGGGAACTTTATCTAGGGTATGTTTAGGTAAATAACATGCTATAGACCCGTTGCAGTTACGTCACATTTTCCGTGGAATTTCTGCATACTATCCGGAAGCCGCCATCTTGGTGGACCGAAATACATTGGCTCTATATGCAGTATCGATCAAAACGTGTCCTGCGTCACTGGTAAGCACTTATATGGTTTTAATGGCCTACGTAGCAATCACATTTCGTGCAATTCAACACATACTAGAAGCATTTTTGGTGCACGATTGTGAGATCGCCATAGAAGCTGCTATCTCCAAAAACGCTAAATAGCCACCATGATGATGTACCCGCCCGTATACCCGCGTATTCTCGAATTGATGACGTCAGCTGCAACGGGTCTATAAAACTGACCTCCAAAGTCTGCGGTTGGTAAAGGGTTATTAAAGTGTTCAAGTTCAATATTTCTTGATCCAAATCACAGCTATCACTACGGCGTCTGACACCACCTTGGCCTTGAATAATACACACTATCCATGGCCTGACCCCTTGCCAGTTCTGGCACGTGTAAGATCAGGGAGACAGCTAAGAAGAGCAGAGTTAGCTATAACCAGATGGGAAGTTATTGCAGAGCCGCTTACATGCGCATTAATATGCTACATGCAGTTCTTACAGTTTCAAACTTGGGCGCCGCTCTAGACTCGGCAGATCCGCCACGACCATGATCAGGGCGTTGCCCACCGCCGGTAGCCATCTTGATGTTTACCGCCCACAAGCGCTAACTAAGCAGCCCCTCCCCTATCACGTGATGAGGACGTCCGTCATGCATCTAATTTCAGACAACTATTGTACAACGTATACAGACCAAAGGACACAATAAATCTATGGCCAGTACATTAATAGTAAAAGTGCAAGCAAACAATAATATTTGTAACACCAGAAAAATTAAACTAAGGTTCGTGAACAAACTAGCAATTGCATGCGTCCTGCTTTTGTTCTCTTGGTTGCTTGCGATCTTGTGGAGTGACAGTGGATTTTAACTGTACACCGGTGTCTGCTGCGTTCAGGTCGACACTGGAAACAAGAGGGGGAGACACAGCTAGAGTCACTGCATACACACACTTCAAAGTGGACAGTGTGCAAGCACAGAATAGTGCAGTTCTGCACATGCTCTACGTACGGGAGCACATGTTCTATGTACGTATGATTTATCATACACCTACGTTTGAATAATGTACAGTAGTCAATGGAAGAGCCTGGTACGCAAGCGCAGTTGATAAAAACCCGTATTTTGTACAGTAGGTCACGTGAAAAATCCGTATTAGTACTGTTGGTCACGCGAGAGATGCGTATTATGTACAGTAAGTCACGTGCACTACAGCAAATCTGTGATAGTTTCGTGTCAGAGACTACCTGGACTAGCTAGTACTGACTACCTTTTGGGTTCCTGAAGAGGGCTGACTTACATCTCGATACTTCCGGAAGTCGAGGTTGAACTCATTCGTATACTCGGGCATCCCGTTTGAAATGGACCGTACAACTGCCAGTCATCAGCGTGGACCGACCGTACAGCTGCCAGTTATCGGCGTGGCTCTGCCTTGGGCTTGGTACGCAGGCCTTCTCGCCGCTTGCCGTAGTACTAACGCGAAGGGTGAACCAGAACTGAAAAATATTGTCGCCAAGCAAGCTATGGTAACGCGCATTCACTACGTTCATTGGTAGAGGAACGTGCAATGAAATTCCAGGTTTGTATGATAAAATCAGTATCACCATAGTACCAAGCTATACCGGAAACATATCACTCGTTTGTCGCCTTCGGCATTGTTACTCGTGCTTCGCACTCGTAACAATACTACGGCAACAAACTCGTGATATTTACCGGTATAGCTGGGTACTATGGTGATACTATCACCTCCAGCTATTTACATTATGGCAAAAACCCCTTCATATCACAAGTGGATGGGAATTAATAGTTAGTTGGATGAGCGGCAGTGTTACATTTCACTGGTCAGCTCTGCAGTGACTTACTTCCCGTCCTGAATATTCTGGTAAATCTTCTTAGCTGTCTCGATGAAGACATCTTCAACGTTATCTCCGCTGAGGGAGGAACAAGATAGAATGTAAACACTGATGTGGTCCACCTATAGACCTGTTGCAGCTGACGTCATCATTTTGAGAATACAGACGGGTACACCAACACGGCAGATATTTTGTGTTTTTGGAGATAGCAGCTTCTATCCGTGGCATTTCCGTATACTATACATCCGGAAGCCGCCATCTTGGTGTATCAAAATACATTGGCTTCATATGCAGTATTGATCCAAACATATGCCCTACATCACTAGTAAGCGTGTGTATAGCTTTAATAGCCTACATATCAATCACATTTCAACACATACTAGAAGCATTGTTGGTGCACGATTGCATTTGCCGAGATCGCCATAACGTGACATCAGTGCAACGGGTCTGTAGCTTGGCCCTTCACCGGGCATATTTAGCATGTCCACCATGCTTTCTAGGGATAGATATGATGGCTCAATTTCTCTGCAGAAAGTGTGTTCAGATATCATGTTTACTTACGGCTTTGCACTGGCTTCCATGAAGAGCAAACCTGCAAAGAGGGGACAAGATGGTGGACTATAATGTTTGGCCATGGGATGGCTAATAATGAGAGCAGTGGTTCAAAAGAAGAGGTGCCTTCAATGCGTAAGGAAAATGAGATGAACAGAAAGGAGAAGACTACAGGAGGCAATTGGTACAATACGAGCGAAGAAGAGACCAAGGGAGAAAGGTTCAACCAGCACGGGGCATACAGAATCAACTGAAAATGGCTCAATCCAAAATGCGTGCTGGTAGCTAATACACTAGTGATACTGCACCACCTACCGTTCTCCTCTGCAAATTGCTTTGCCTCATCATACGTCACATCACGCTGAGCAGAGAAGATACATGAAGTGAGCATGCAGTGTCAAGTGAATGCATGGTTAGCCTCGTTCCCAGGCACGCGGCCTGGGAACGAGGCTAATGCATGGTTTACCCTTTACCCTGTCACAACACGTATACTACTTGTTGGTAAGTTGTCACTACTCATACATACCTGTCCTCAGTGGCGTAGCCAGGAATGTAGAATTGGGCGGGCACTATATATAGGGGCGGATATGCATGCTGCCTAAGGCAGTGCATAGAGGTGATTAATGTACAGAAGGCTTCCCATAGCTATTGTAAGCTTGACAGGTACTGATGAGATAGGCTATTTCAAACATTTAATCATTTGGGCTTTCAAGGGGGCCACCAGGTCGGCACCCAGGGAGTCCTGGCAACTGCGCCCCCAGCTTGCTTGTGCTGGAGGATTGGCCTAGGAGGACAGCCCGTAGGGCACCGCCCTGGCGCCTGTGACTTGTACAATCAGAGTGAGCAATAAGAAAATGTGGAGAGGTGGGTGGGAGTTTTCCAGTTGCTTGTCGCAGTCTGCTCGCAGATCGAACAAAGGCTATTGTGAAGCATGCTCTGCGCCGCATGCGCACTCGTGGCAGGAAGTACTGCGCTAAGCGCCATGCCGCTTTGTGAGGCTGGCAAGCTATGGTCCGGCTTCCACATTAACCTCTATTTACCTACCTAAATAGGCTATAATGTTGACCAGTCCGCGCGTAGCGTGGAAAAATTTTTTGGCCTTCGTTTTTCAGTTATCAGGATGGGCTCTCGTGGCACCTTCGTGCTTTGCACTGCGCGTTCCAGATGTATGAGGATCGATGCTGCAGAGAGACGTTCTGGTGAAGGCCCATCTATCGACAGCACGTCTGTCGACAGGTCAGTCCGTGCCTTCTGCAGTCATGATGTAGCTCGGGCTCTGATCCACTTCCGATCCTGAGATGCACGAGTTAACTGAGAAGCCTTATTGATAGCGCTGAGTTTGCTCTACAAAACTGATTATGGGATTTAGATTCATGAATATAGACTTACTACACTTACTATGCTGTAATCAGGACTATGAATACGCAAGATAGGCTTCAGCTGTCTGTGTTCACTGTGTGGCTTCCCACTGCGTGTGCGAAGAACAAGATAGGATTGGCCGGGCACGTGCCCGCCCAGGCCCGCCCTTGGCTACGCCACTGCCTGTCCTTCCAAATCTGACTTGTTCCCAATCAAAAAAATAACCTTGAGAGAGGAGAAAATGAAGTCATGTTCCCACACAAGACCAATGTACCAGCCCCACCCCTGCAAACGCAGGGTACACTAGTCTCGTGCCCAGCCGTCAATGCACGCCCCGTGGAGAACGCCTGGTCGTTTGAGTGAGATTTCTACCTTTCTCATCTGGACTGTAAGATGGCCAACGAGATCATAGACCGCACACGTAATATAGTGGGCTACTTCACCAAACAATTGAGGAGTCAAAAATAACTAGTTCGTTAGGAGGACTTACTTCGTAGTTGGTTTATGACCCCTCTTCATAGCTTCTAAGAACCTTTGAGCCTTCTCCGACTTCAAAAACAGTTTAGTGCAATACCGGAATAAGTCCACCACCTTTTTTAGCCAATGTTTCTGAACGTCGCTGGCTGCTTGGTAGAAATCTCACTGCTTGAGGGTTGGGCTACGCAACAGACAGTACAGAAAGCAGTGACTAACTTCTGATAATTGCATTCTTAGCACAAATCAGTGTTCAATTACACCTTCGCTGGACACACCTCTGTAACTCAAGCAGCCAGACGTTCTCCGCCGGTGGGTGTGGACGTCAGGGCACGGGACTAGGGGTACACACTGACAGAGTACATGTACGTACGTATCCCTCAACTCTGAAGGTCTGCACATACATAGTATGATTCCTAGACCACATCTTGCTGGTCTGGAATGGGGCTAACATGTGAACAGGCAGCCTAGCTGTACAACTGACCGTGTTGGGGTTGGTGAGATTTCTTGCATCCGTGAGGCCACTACTGAGGTGGTTGTATGTGCTCCTTCTGTGATGTCAGAGACCATTAACGCTCCAGCAGCCCCTCTGTAATAGCTCCGGGTCACAGCTCTGGGGACAGAAATTCAACAGATTCACTTACATATGTACAAGCACAGGCAGTCAGCTGTTGCCAATAAATCAGTTGCAGTAGTGGAATACAGGCACTGCTACATGGCCGTAGCAAGCGGTCCGGCTGGTCCGGTTTTGGCCGGACCACTTTTTCACTCAAACAAGAAAAAAAAAGTTCCTTCTTGGCTTCCATCAGTGCTTTACGGCATGGCAGAGAAAGTCATCGAAGTGCAGTATTCACTTTCCTCATGCTTTCACCAGTCCACGCGACTCGAAACTCGATATTCAGGGGAGACGAGACCAACACACGGAATGGAGACAGGGCTAACGCGCGCCGCCTTACTCGCGAGTTCGAGTGGCAGAGATGGCGATGGTCTAGCTACGTACTAGCGCTGAGAATGAGGTGGTGACAGAATTGAAAAACAGAAAGGTTAGAAGTGGCAGTGTAGTGCAAAGCACGAAGGCGCTACACGAAGGCGCTATGAGAGCAAATCCAGATAGCTGAAAAAGCGAAGGTAAAAAAAAAATTGCCGCGCTTTGCGTGGATTAGATCGCCGCTACACGGGTCTGTGCGCAAGTGGCTGTACCACTCAAAAAATAGATTGCTACGGGCCTGTGCTAGTAATATGGATTAATTGCACTGACATAGAGAAAGTTTGGGGGGGGGGCAATTGAATAGTGCACGACAGTGCGCTATTTAGGGAGTCTGGTTTTGAAATCTAAGGGGGGCAAAACATTTTCAAGGGGGGGGGGGGGGGGGGGGGGGATGCAGCTTCTCGTTCACAAGAAACCCTGCTCGCCTTATGCTCTGAAATGAAGGTGGGTGGAGACTTGTCCAGTATACTGTTGGTCCTTGTACCACCCACTCACCTAAACCGTTCTTGGCCTGCAGTATCCCAGATTTGCAGTTTGATCTTCTGGCCAGAGACCTCCACTATTCTCGTGCCAAACTCCACACCGATAGTGTGAGGGCAGTCGGCCATGACTGGGGAGGGAGGAAACCAACTGCTATAGTCAGTTACACTTTTAGTGTAAGTCCGTCCGAACTGGGATACCGTAAACTCTGATGAAAAACCATAAATGCTTATGGCTCTGGCTGGTTAGCAAACATATGCGACATGTGCCAAGTGGTATAATAGAAGTTACGCATTCAGCGAACACCTGTTCGAGATGGTGAGCATTCTCATACATGCAGGATCAGAGGACTCCAACCTCTGCAAAATGAAGTGGCCATCAACTCCACGTGAGCACATGTAGCTAGAAGACGTTCACAAAAGTGCATTTAAATGAGTGGAACATAAACTATGTATGCAAGAACTTGCCGGGAGGTTAAGAGGGAGGGAGTTCACTTGAAGGGGAGGTAATAGCGAGAGACTACGGTATTTGTTGAGGTTATGGGTCTCCTCTATTACCAACTGAACATGTTGGAAACTCCCATACAGTCTCAGTGCTGGGGCAACAGTGAAACATGGCACACTCGTAGAAATCAGTGAACAGTCGTCTTTAGGCTTACAGTTTCATAAAACAGGGACTACCTGCCAACTCTACCAGCACTGTAGTTGGGCTCCCTACTGCCTTGATAAAGGGAAGGCACACCAGAGCAAAGTAAGGTTTGGGGCCCATCCTCCATCCTCAGACATGACTGTATGTGTGATAGTTAACTCATTGGCAGAGTGGAGGATGCAGCTTTTCGTTCACAGGCTCTTCAGGATGGAGGAATGACTCGGAGGCGGAGCAGATGATTATTGTGTTGCAGGATTGCTTCCTACTTGCGCTCTCGGCATCTTTGGACCCTGGTGCTCATCTTGCACACAATCAGCACGTACTGGACTACCACACTATGCATAAACACCAGGCTTGCACCTTTGTGTTGCTGAGGACCTGTACACTCCACTGATATCTGTACTGCAGCACTGGATCGTACCTGTGAGTGGCTACACCAAAATTTCACTGCCCGATATAGACCAGTGGCATATCTAGGTTAGGGAAGTTAGCAGGGCCCCAAAGGGGCACAGGGGTCTGCTCTACCACCAGCCCTTAGGAAGCGATTTTTTGGTTGGTCCAACGGTAAGAGCTTGAACAATGTAGCTATGCTCCGTTCATGCGTTGAAGCATGTGGAGCCTACAGGTAGGGGATTGGGGGGGGGGGGGGGGGGGGGGGGGGGATTCATGGCTCCCAGGAAATTTTGCTTGTTCCAAGATTGTTGCTGGGTGCAATCTCGGGATGCCAGTGAGAGTTCTACAACTTACCACCAAACCTAGCCAGTGTGTCTCAAGCGCTGCTCGTGGCAGTGTGACTCGATCAGCCATGGCTCCAAGTGGCTGCTTACTATGTCGACAGCTGCTGGGGTCTCAAGACTGACGGCATTCTACTATTGGCAGGGCGGGCATTTTGAATGCCAGGTGCCCTGCTAGGCCCAGCCATAGACCCAGAGGCCCTGGTGAACCTTCGGTGACATCCCCCAGTGCTCGAATCAGCCACGGACACAACCAGTGAACTTGTAGCTCACTCTACCGATTCTCATATCAAGTCACAACCGCACTGCTGGTGTGCTAGTGCAATATGTTGGGAAACCCACATTTCAGAATCTCTCCCCTCTCCCCTCTCCGCGGGGGTGCGCATAGATGAGGCTGGGCACGAGACTGGGTATTCCCTTGAATAAACACATGCCCACATTGTGGTTTTGAATACACAGCTGGTATAAGTCCAGTACTACCACAAATTACTGTCAGTTCTCCAATAAGTTAACACTGTACACCAAGCTGGGGACGGCACATATTGTACACGTGAGCTTCACTGCCACCACAACGTTAACGTTGAAGTGAGAGAGTCTCACTACATGATGCTAAAGCTAAAGGCAGTGGAAACAAGCAGATGCCCTGGCTTGCCATGCCAAATTGCATGATAGGTGATGCACACCAGATATACAGACATACATCTTCCGAATATTTGTCAGAAGTATAATATTAAATTCTTAAATACCATTCATAGTCCTATAGACCACATCAAAGATTCCCGGAAAGTTAATTTGGTGTTTATTCAAGGAAATACGGAGTGGTTGTTAAATCATTGGTGTATTTACGTACTCTACACTACTCACACACCCTCCTGATCTCCTCTTGTGCTCTAGCTCGCTCAGAGGCATCCTGGAGAGGTAGGGAGAGGGCAGAAACAATGACTATTCATAGCCTGAATGACACATGACACACCACCTCCACACATGACAGTGTGCCCCACCCCCATGGAGTACCACACCAGGCTTCAATCCAGCACGATGAGACATAATCATTGTTCCTTTACCTTGTGAAAGACAGAGCATGACAGGCCAGGCCATCGCTTTGAATTTTTGAGAGAATACATTTGCTTTGTAATTTGTTAGTACATACTTTAGAGCGCACCCATCCCATTTATTAAAAAAAAATGTAGAATTTAGGGATGGGATGGGACTGAGTCTGGTTAATGGCATTTCCTCTTGTTTCTTAGGTTTTTTGTGAGGTGCATGGACTGTGACAGGCCATCACTAAATCCCCTTGCATTTTTTGGAAAATATTTTTGCCCCTTGTTTGTGCACTTTTTTGAGCGCATGAAATGCGTAGCTTATTAGTCATGGTATGTGTAACATCACCATAAGGGTACAGGCATTGGGTACAGGGGTACTGGATGTAGCTATGCCCTGATGTCAGATTTTAAGGTGTTGTTACATGTACCTAATCACCATGTCAGCAAAGAAAGCTATGACAGTCTCTCATGATGGCAGTGATGGATGTGGACCTTCTGCTGGGCATTGAGCAGGCTTTGTTGCTTCTAATTGTTCTACGCATGTTGCTCTTGGCATTCACCCTTCATCCCATCAGAGAGCTTGAAGGGCTCATCAAGCATGAGTGTTCTGGCTTTTTGGCTAACGATCCTGGTTTTAGAGTCCATACCTTCTGGAAGACGGGCTGGTATGGATACTACACTCTGCTGAGGAGGATGGAGTCCTACACGAATGCTCGAACATGCAGTTAGGCTGTTGCACAATCGGGCATGCTAATTGCATAGTCACGTGTCACAACACTTGTTGGCATGGCTATGATTGTACCTTTACAACACACGTCCCCTATTTGGTAGACACCTTCCCAGACCCCACAATTGTATGAAACAAGGGAACCTACCATATTTGGTGCACAGCTGCTAGAGTCATGAGCACGTGGCTTTGAATAAATTTACGGTTTTTCACTTCGCTCACCAATGTAAACAATGTAAACAAAGCTGAGCATCTGTGATGAGTGTTTACAAGGTTATATAGCCTACTGCGTGGGTGTATCAAAGTACTGCCAGAGCGTAGTGACCACATCCTGGGTGATATCTATATCATCCCCAGCTGTGATTGACTGTACCCAAATATGGGTGATATAGATATCACCCAGGCCAGGCACCTTTATGTCGACATACCCTCCTCTCTGCAGTGCGTACTGACCATAGAGTGCAGCACATCCATTGCACGCTGGGATGTACAACAAGAGTTGGGGGGGGGGGGGGGGGGGGGGGGTACATAAATCAAAGGGAGCATGTTTGATAGATATTGGCACTAGATGAAAACATGAGAAGTAGCCCATGCATGCGTGCATACCTAGCTAACAGCGAATGAGCGGTTATAATTATAAGCAAGCTGCATTGACGCACGATTATATACGATACCATATTACCCAAATTCTGGTATCGAAGACTTGTACCCTGTCCTGAACATCCACACTTGCTCCCGTCAAGTGCCAAACTGCATATGATTATATCAACCCCTTCACAAAGAAATTTACTGGGGGTGAGGGGATTTGGGGGGATGCAGTATGTATATGCTACGCAGGTCCCGGGAGGGGAACTGCACAGGGGCATGCCTTCCTTTCCAGGGTGAAAAT
The DNA here is from genome assembly GCA_963931865.1 of Axinella damicornis. NCBI lineage: Eukaryota > Metazoa > Porifera > Demospongiae > Axinellida > Axinellidae > Axinella > Axinella damicornis. Next base: position 16,696,248 of record OZ007508.1, read on the forward strand.
TGGCTGCTCTTAGCGTATACAGATCATGAATGAATTTGAAGTAGCTGCTTGAATGTGCAAATTACTGACTTCTTGCCAGGTGCTGCCGATTATACCTAGCCTCGTACCCAGGCCCCGACCGCCCGAGAAAGAAATGGCCTGGTATCCACTGTTTGCGCATGCGCAAAATTATCTAGGCCGAGACGAAGGGGGAGGGGCACATGACGCAGGACATGGCGATGCTGTGACGCTCTACCAGAACAACATCGATCGAGCCGGGATATCACCAGAACTACACGACAACTAGCACTATAGTGCCCCGGATTGCTAGCAATTCTTACAGTCCATGGTGAACGGTAATCCTTTGTGTCACACAGACGTTTCAAACTCGGTCGGTGGAGCCGTGTAAAATTGTCTTTCTTTGTGTAAACGGCCGAAATAGAGGCTACCTGTTCCGGCTGGAGACACATACAGAAGTACTTAGCCACTGAAGGTCATAGGAGAGCGCTCAATCGTCGAACTCCGTCGTTGTTCAGAAAAGTTGCACGGACACATAGCGGTAGTACACGATTTTGACGTCGTGGTTGTACGGACGTATCACTGTAGTCCACAATTTTCCCAAGATTTCCCCAGAAATCACGTGCATGCGCAAACAGTGGATACCAGGCCCTTTCTTTCTCGGGCGGTCGGGGCCTGGGTACGAGGCTAGATTATACCATGCTCATGTCTATGTTAGGTAGTGAAGTGGAGCACTGGGATTGTTCTCCCTCAGAGAGAAGTTTCAAGTTTGCACAGCAAGCCCCACTAGCTGCAGATTCCAGAGTTTAAACCTTTTCAATCATACATTCTGTGCTGGAATTGGGAGGTACCTAGAACTGATCATGACCTATATATCGGATTCTTTTCCTCCCTTCGCTTCTGGCAACGTCCCCTACCACAAAAACAAGTCTGTCTTGCCAGACTACTAGCTACTTGTTATTAGCTTGGTGCGCATGACACTAACCAGACAGCCATGTACACCGAGTTTCCTGATACCACAGAATACTGCTCCGAGCTCCAAGTCACCCATGCACAACTCTACCAATACTTTCTACGTCTGGACCACGTAACCCCATGGCATGCAGTACAGCTCCACAGCTTCCTTGATATCAAGTGATGCTGAAAGCAATCCACACTGGGGGTTGGTGGGCTTGCAAGAGTAGATCGACTTCTGTAAAAACCCTGGTAGTGGCCATGCAGAAGAAGCTATAGGGGACCATGTATGGTATATACCATGCAAGTTACCTGCAAGCTTGTTCACTGTCCTTGTACTCTCTGCATACATAGACAGTCTGGTCTCTGAAATATTCTCACTGTCACGTGGTATATTGCACATGGCTTTCATCCACACCTCCAAGGTTGTATCCTGCCTAACTCGAAAATAGTAGTCTCGTTCCCAGACCATTTTTTGCAAAATGGTCTGGGAACGAGACTAAGAATGATCTCATGCATCACAATAACCATTACTTCAGGTATATACTCATACTCCTGCTCACATATGAATTCATGCAAGCTACAGTACGTATATAGTACTAGTCATAGCTCTCATGTGGGATGTCACAGCATGCAGACACCATGCACTCTCAGAGTTCAGCTCTCCAGCTACGGCAATACCAGGCAGCAAAGTCTGCTTGCACGGCTTTGCATTACTGCGTGCGCACGAAACTATTGAAGGTATAGTGCATTATAACAAATAGTTTGTACAACGAACAAAGTACAGGAGTGAAAGTAAGTGCGTGACCAATACTGCACATACGTACATTTAAAAAAACACATCACGGCTTTGATGGTGGGTGACTGAAGTGGGGAGTCCAATTGTCTGGTGTACTCGACGGATCACTCGAGGGAATATGTGGTCCATAGCCGGGGTGATACTGGGGCTGCTGATGGGGAGGAGGGAAGCCTGGGAGTTGCATGGACGCAACAGACTGCTGTTGGATGACATGCTGGGGGTACTGGACTTGTGTCTCTTGCGGTGCAGGCTGAAAGCCACTTGGAGGAGCCTGTAGTTGCACATGTGGGGTGGGCGGCTGTTCACCATATTGATACTGGGGGTGTGGATTGTGTGCCCCATGCGGCATTTGAAACCTGCTAGGAAAGTGAGGATTCGGCATTGGAGGGATCGGGTAACCTGTAGGAGGGAACGAGCAGAGATAAGTCAGGTGTCAGTACACATTCAATGTGGGTGCTGCCAAGAAGTACGGAATTTTAATTATTGCACTAGCTACATTCACCAATTTAGCAATTTAGCACTTACAGTACGTTTGCCTCAGGGTTTGTGCAACATCTGGCCGGCCAACAAACTCGATCGCCTCGGCAAGTTCACACCATGTCGGAGGAGGATTGACTCGTGGTAGCCACTTCTCCGTAAGAACAGCCATGAGGCACCTCTGCGGCTCCCCACGGTGTTGTTCATTTATGGCACTGAGCTGGGCTTGGGGGATGTCTAGGTAAACACCAATCGGCTGCCACTTGTCTGGGACAGTGTGATAGAGCTGCTTCATTACTTGCTTCTGAGTAGGTTTGGACACATCTAGAAATCAAAGGCAAGACCACAAGTAACCATTGCCCAGATGTACAGGGAAGTTGTAGGTGAGCTAACAAAACACATTACAGACTTGGGAACATAGATTTTAATTTACCTTGAAACTGATAGTGGTAAGTCACTTGATGACCATACCGCGGTTGATATGGTGAGGAGGGTGCATAGGATTGCTGATATCCATGGGCAGGTTGCAGTGTGGGGTGTAGTATAGGAGAGCCCTCCACCAGCTTTGACAAGCTCTCAACATCACTTCGTGGCAGCAGGGGAGACGACGAGGCATGTACTGCGGCACTGGCTGTCCGAGGGCTTTTCATCTGGTACTCTGTGCATGTAATAGAGGAACAGTAACAAGCAGCTGTCAGCCATGAGTATAATCGTACCATCTAGCATGTTGGGTGTGTTCCACATTCATACTAACCCTATTTTGCAGACCACCAAAATTGGCATGGTAGCTATCCACTGTTTGCAGTGGGACGGGAAGCTGCACATAACTATTCAGTTACACTAAATGACTTTCAAGATCCTGCTCTGTGTAAAACACAATCTGGTGTTTGGAGAATACTATTGTTTAGCAGTGGTAGTCTTATGCATTGTGTGGTGACAGCTGACAGGCTTCCTACAGACTGACTGGCTCAGAGAGGTTAGAGTAACACAGTATATAGTCTCTTTCCCAGACCCTCATTACGTGCGGAATATATAGACTTTACACCTTCTAGTTCTCAACAGAAAACCTGTTGAGCTGCACACTGCAGACAGTGGGAACCAGACCATGAAGAGTGGTCTGGGAACAATGCTATTTACATACATCATAGAACTGTATATCTGCAAACTTTCATGAAGCAAAATGGTAACTTTTGTGCTGCACAAAAATAGTTTTATTACTTCAGATCATATATTTGTGGACTGGGAATACCGTTTTTACAGCGGATGACCTATGATCTCTGACACATCCAGAAAAAGATGGAGCTGATTGAAGCATGAAAGGGCTTGTTGCCGATGAAGCTACTACGTTTGCTTTGGTGAAGTACTTGTGTGCGAAAGAAAATTGAGGAACACTACAGACTGGTACGTTGTTGCAGCAAAGAACGAGACACTTTTTTTCCCACCGTCCCTCAGTTACAGGTATCTCAGAAGAGTCATCTCGCAAAAACAACGTGCTACCATTGCATGGAAATAGTAAATGTAAAATTGATTATGTGAATTAAAGTTTCACGACCACAAAACAACTTCCTTTAGCTGGTGTACAACAAGGTAAACAACAATGAGCTTGTCACCTGAGGTTGTTGCCTTTGTCTTCAGCCACACTTTCTCCCTCTCCCCTAGCTCCCCAAACCGGTCAGCATCCCGGCTGCACTGCCAGTACTCTTGGTCCTTGGATAAGGTGGCTACATGCAGTGGAGAGGCAGGCTGTGTGCTGGTAACCTGACCGCTGTCACTGCTACTGTGGGGACAGAAAAATGCTTCAAGAGGCTTTGAGTTGTTATACTTCAAGGTTTTAGTGGCTGCGTCGATCCCTTCAAATATCGAATTCCGAATGGTGGGGCAGATCTTGCAACATGCTGACGATGGTGCCCTAATGTGGACCTCAAAGAAGGCAAAGGAATCAACTAGGGTGACCGCGCAAGCATGGTCAGGCAACCTGAACTTGATGATGTTTCTTGCTATCAGAATGGGTGTACCACTACTAGGAAGCAAGACTTCCCACCGGCAATGACTCATTAGGAATGCAGCCAGGCAGGGAAAGACTCCAGCACGTGGCCAGCCATTGGGGAAGCGAAGAATGAGTGGAGCTGCGGCATCTGTGAAGATGCGATGCTTGTCTAGCTCCTCACGAGATACCATGTCCAGAAGTGAGGGCATGAAGTACTCATCCCCTGATACCGGGCCAATGATTAGAAGGTGTTGGAGAAGCCTAAGAAGATCAGCTGCAGTAAAAAGGCCAGGGACATAGTGCTCGGGAAACTGCTGGAGAAATTCAAGAGTGACGATGCCCTGGTCTCGAAACTTAAGCCATTTACTAGTGACAAATACCTCAGACATTGCACAGTTCCCATCACCTTCACTGGCTTTGAGAAGCCTCTGCCTGTGTTCTACAAGCTCAGAAAGTTTGTCAACTGGGATCTGAGGATCAGTGAAAAGCACATTGGGAAGCACATCTGGATAATAGAGGCAGATATTCAACTCGTCAAAATATTTCAGAGCTGCCTGGAAAGCTCCAGTGCTGATTTTAAGCGAGTGTGCTACGTCAAGGCATTCTTTTGTGCTAAGGACCTTCCTTACCAATAGGCTAGCCATCCTTTGAAGCAACAACTCCAAGATGTACCATATGATCGGAATTTGGACCTTGGGTGGGGCAGAGCTCTCGATTACTTGCCTTAGTATTTCGGCAATTCGTCTATCCTCTTCTCCAGGCTCTTTGGTGTTGACCGGAAAGATAGGCTGATTAAGTCCTCGGTTGTAAAGGACAAGGTCATCGGGGAAGGCTGGGTGGAGAAGATCAAAGAGTGTTTTGTTCTTCTCAGCCCGTGTTTCAGATTGACACTCATGCTCCTTATCTCTGTGAGTGCCAACTACGGCGATCGTTGAATTCCTGCCTTCTGTTGGTTGCGATTGCAGGGTACGAACCATGCACATGAGGATCTGAATGTTGGTGAGCAGCGAAGGGTAAGGTGTACCCACAAGCTCACCTGCTTTGAAGTATTCTACAATGGGGTGATCGTTGAGGCTCTCACTCAGCCGCTGCACGAAGATGGTGCTGCAGGTGTTGCGAATAAAGATCGGAAGAAGATCATGGAACTGTGGCTGGCCACCAGAATCGATGATATGTATCCAGTCAGAATCAATCAGTTCTCTGGATACATTCAGACCCTGACTCGAGATTGCTTTCGTAAGTTGGTCGAGTAAGCTAGTGATGGCCAGCTGTAGAGCTTCTTCGGAGGTAGAAAGGGGAGCGTCCTCTTGTGGGTTAGGTGTGGTCTGTGTGGTCTGATCAGGTTGGGAAGCAGCGTGTTCCTGATCAGCGGTTGTCTCCTCCAGGGTGTTGTGCTGGAGAAGGGATTTGATTATTTCCACTCCTTCTGGAAGGCTATCACAGAGGATTGGGATGGCTCCCGAGAGCATTTCCAATAGCTCTTGCTCATTCACCACCTTCCACCCTCCAATGCAGAGCTGGATCCGGGTCCCGGAGACAACTCTGACTCGAACAGGGCGTTCAGCACACGGTGTGCTAGTCCGGAGCCCTGGCGGAGGCCTCCCAAGAAGAAGGAATTTCAGACTGGTTTTGCCAACTCCGGGTGGCCCAGTAAAAACAGACTTGATAATTCGTGCATTTACATAGCCACGTTGCATAGCCTCATTGATGTACTTCCTGGATTCTGTGGAAGAGCAAACAGTGAGTGGGTAATCAACACTGGACAATACTGGTTGGTTAACTTGGATGGTTCCATATCTCTGATAACCATTAATCAACACTGGACAATACTGGAGGTTGGATATCTTAGCTGGTTCCAGATTTCATACCATTAGTATGTGTAATAGCATGGTTTGCTGTGGTAGTTAGGATTAATAGCACGAGTAATGCAGGAGGTAATTGCACGAGACGAAGCCAAGTGCAATTTACTGCATTATGAGTGCTATTAATCCCTAATACCACAGCAAACCATGCTATCACAGATTAATCTTCATAGCTTTCAGTACAACAATAATCTCGGTATAATGCATGCAGGTTAGCTAGCTAGCTACGTACTTGAACAGCAGATGGAAATGCATGCGCAAATAATACTAGCTAGCTATTCACAGTCCAAGAGAATAGTAGCTAGCTATGAAGTTCTGTTTTCCAATTATTGGTTCGCCGTGTTCCGGTGATTTAGTGTGCGGATCTTCGGTTTCAGACTGGTAGACGCTCAATGTCTTGCAGTGCGCTGTTGTTGAATGAACGAAGAGTGGGATTCTCGGGGTCCAGGTAGCTACAGGAGCGGTTGAAGGAGGAGGCACAGCCAGTGGAAGTTCTTCGAATAGCGAGTCATTGTCGTCAGTTTATAAAGACCCTGCCAAGGCTAGCGCTGCCATGCTGTGCTCGCTCTCAGACGCAATAATGCTGCTTAGTTACGACATTGAATGGCCACACCCATGAAACAAAACTGCTGAGTAATACAACGGCTGTAACTTGGAAGCGCTTTATACTGTTCACTCCGGGCAGTGGGCCATCACTCTGGGAAGTACAGCTCAGCACTACTTCGAAGGTAAGACTAGTAGCTTGGATAAGCTCGGTGTGGCTCTCTTCTGGCCATTGACCTGTCTTCATATGCGATCGTAGCTACTCTGTATTGTACTTGTCTTGAACGTGTGAAATCTGTTCAGGCCTAGCGCCTTCACCCTGCTTTTCATACTGCAAGCGACAAAAGCTGGCACGGAGGCCTGGAAATGAGGCTACGTCCCAACTTCTTCCAGTGACTAGACTATATGTGGTTAGGCAGAGCAGCCTTTGAACAAACACACACACCTTTACAATGATAGGGTAATAAGTAAAAGGTACAAGCACTGACCCAAATGATGATTATTGTGTAATGGAAAAATGGTGACAATAAGCACTTCAGTGGTTATCAACTGCAAAACTCAACTACAATCTTTGCAATAGCCTTGTTCCCAGGCTTTCCCACTTGCGAACAAAAATTGAGAGCGACGAAAAGCTGGGCTGGGCCTGGGAACAAGGCTATCTTTGCAACATGCCAACCAGTTCATTATTCTTACAACAACAGTGCATGCTGTACAGTACCTAAGATTTGGCATACTGAGTAGTGTTTAAAACAGCACTGTGATAATCCATTCAGTGAAATACAATGCATACTGCATTTTAAGTGGCTGTAGTAAACATGAAACTAAGGACATGGATTATAAACAAGAAGCCACACCCTAAATAGTTAGTCTTGCATGAGGCTAAGCTTCGTACCCAGGCTATAACTGCAGTATGGAAGGCAATAAGGTACATAGCTAGCTCTGCTATGACATGTGACACTGTCAGAATAGAGTAGTCAAAGAAATGTATGATCTGACTTTCCTGATTTGGTAGACTCAACGCACCAGTAGCTACAGTATTGGCAACAGCTTTTAGTGCTACAGCAAACATGGAAATCCCTTGGCTAAACCTTGTTTATACTTGTGGCACAGGGATGGAAAGGACAGTAGAAGGTAGTTAGAACAGCTAGGGTACCCTGGATTTCAGAACAGTAAATACAAAACGACACGCATAACCCATTTGGCAAACATTCCTATACTAGCAAGACCCCCCCCAACGTGTGGTATACCTGGTGTACACAGAAATGGAAATGGAAGTCTGGATGTTTCCGTCGCACTGTATGGAAACTCACATATATTACTGAAATGTCAATGTAAAAGGCATGGTCAATAAAAGATGGCTGCACAGTATGATCAAGGGCTGCTGAATGTAATCACGTTACCACGGGAGACGTCCCAGGAAGTCTCAGGACTTCACTGGGGTGTACAACCACGAACTGTGTGCATGTAGCTGAGTACGTGGGACATCCCAGGAAGTCCTGAGGATACCCTAGCACTATACCCTGAGGACTGCGGTGGAGTGTATGACTGGGGCTGTGTGCAAGTAGCTGAGTGGGACATCCCAGGAAGTCCCGGGGATGTCCTAGGATTTCAGTGGAGTGGGACCACATACACAGAAAGGAGGGGACACTCTGGGTCACCACAGGACTTGAAAAGAATCTTAAATGCTGTGACTTATGGCAGCAGTCCTAGATACTTGTATCGGGACTTGCCAATTGCAGCTTCCCAGAAATCTTTGCGCACTAGCTACTACCGTAATCTCCCGATAATACACCCATGGGCAATGAATATTAGTGGCTACTCAAAGAGGGGGGTGGGCATATTTCTCGGATTCACTGCACTCGGAAGTAGGCTCACTGCACTCAAAAGTAAGACCCAGTCACTGCACGTGCAAAATAGTGCCATGAGCCACACTGCAACAGTCATTCTAGCACTACTACTCCCTGGTGAGTACGAACAATCTCTTCGTGTGAGTAGCTGCAGGAACAACAAACGAGATCGAGCTAGACACAGCAGGAATGGTTGAAGTACATGGAGCGTGCAGACCATCTCTGGGACTTGCCAATCGCTGCTGCTTCTGAGAAATCCGTACTGTGCTGCTGGTGTTACGCTAGGTGATTGCACACACGAAGATACAAACCAGCAAAGTGCAGCGTGTGCAGCATGCACTAGTACACAGCTGATTAATGATAATGAAATTCATTGGAGATGGTATCACAATAGCCAGCCTTCATTTCTTAGTCCAACCTCTCACAGTACTACATGTACTTCCAGAGCCAGTCCAGTGCTTTCCTGCTCAAAGTAATAGGGTGGGCATACTTTCAAGTAATACTGTATTCTCCCACTAATACGCCCCCTCCGAAAATACACCCTCCCCCTCTTTTCGCCCAAGTTCCTGCACAGGGTAGTTTGATTTGTTTTAACCCTGGTGAGCGTCTTCTGGAATATCTAAACTACATGTGCGCAACTTCGGACCGTCGATACAAGTCATCTCGTTGCCACTCTTCTGCAGGAAGTACCAGGAAATGTCCCGTTGTAAATGACCGACAGTATTGCTGTTCTGGATGATGGCTACAGGGAAGTCGTCGTGAATGTTATGGCCCTCGCGATTAAGTGGCAGCTCTTCTTGCCGATATAGGCAGTCCTGTCAAGTCTCACGCATCCTGCATGAGACACACGCATTTACGTGTCATCTCACGCTCACACGCATGCATATCCAAATCTCACCATTTGCACAGGTAGGCCTAGCACAGCACATGTTACTGTTGATTTTGGCTCCCTTTGAACACTGAAGCACACAGCATTTCATTGACTTCCCTAAGTGGACACTGACAGGTTTCTCAACAGTTGATTCAATTATACCCACTTACATGACATGTGTTCAAGTTCTCAATGCAACAATGAATTTGATAGTGAAGTTGTTTAGAAACTGTTTTATTCAGTCATGAATTTCTGCCTTGCCCTTGACCTTCACAGGTCAAATTTGTCATTGTGAAGGGTATTTATTGTGTCATGAGTTTAAATTGGATGGGTCTCACTCATTTTGTGCCAATCTCACTCATTTTGAGGTGGGGTCTCACTCAAGTGACGCTGCTGACCTTGACAGGTCTGTATAGGGAAACCACGCATGATGACCACGAACAGTACGGGAGATCATTTGTACTTTTGTAACTGTGAACATGAACCGTGGCAGTGTCATAACAGTGTTGTGTATGTAGCAAAAGGGCGTATAATCGAGACTAATTGCATATTCGAAAATACGCCCCCTCCCCACTTTGCGGTGGATGTAATGCACAAAATGGGGGAGGGCGTATTAACGGGAGACTACGGTAAGCAACAACTTGCTGCGAAAATGGGTGGTGGGTGTATTTTTGAGGGTGGGCATATCATATCGGAGATTACGGTAGTACCAAGTGATTGTACACATGAAGACACAAACATGCCGAGCACAGTATGCATGCAGAGTCTCATGTCATGCATCAGCTAGTCCAGCACAACTGATTATGTGCAGTGGCACACAACATTCAATGAACGTTTGTTAGTCCACCTTCTTTCAGATTGCTTCTTCCCGAGTTATTCCAGTGGTTTCCTGTTTGAGATAACAGGATGGGCTAGCCTGGTACCCAGGGTGGGGCCTGGTACCCAGGGTGGGGCCTGGTACCCAGGGTGGGGCCTGGCACCCAGGGTGGGGCCAGGTACCCAGGGTGGGGCCTGGTACCCAGGGTGGGGACTGGTACCCAGGGTGGGGCCAGGTACCCAGGGTGGGGCCAGGTACCCAGGGTGGGGCCTGGTACCCAGGGTGGGACCTGGTACCCAGGATGGGCAGGTAAGGGTGGGCATACTTTCATGACCTTGTAAAAATGTACACATATATTCGAGAGTTGGTGTACTATCGTGAGATTACGGTAGCTACACATTATACATTGTACCAGCAGACAAGCTAGGTGATATCGTATAGTGGGAAATATGCGTAAGAACAAATTTTGATGAATTACATGTTAGAATGTGACTTTCAATTTCACGACAAGGGGTCAATGGTGACCACACCCCCTGCAATTCCCACGTGTAAATACTTCAGCATGCAATCTATGGCAAGAGGCTACCACACTCATCAAAAGCATTTGGACTGCTGCCTTTTTGGGAAGAACCACCATGCCAAAGGGAGTGCTTTGCACAGGTCGGAAGTATTGCATCTAGCTGAGAGGCTACCATTGGCAGAGCACAGAGCACAGCATGCATGCAGAGTCTCATGTCATGCATCAGCTAGTCCAGCACAACTGGTTATGTGCAGTGGCACTTCGATGAATATTGAACAAATATGTTAGAATGTGATTTTTAATTTCGCAACAAGGGGTTGATGATGACCACACCCCCTACAAATCCCACCTGTAAATACTTAAGCATTCACTCATCAAAAACATGTGGACTGCTGCCCTTTTGGGAAGAACCACCATGCCAAAGGGAGTGAGTAATGGTGAGGTGGCATGTGCAGCTGTCTCCCCAAGTGTTGGCATTTGCTCGTGATGATTTGTACCTCACAAATATTTCCAGCTCTACAGCACACATACACACTGTGGCTAATGATGAACAATACATACATCAACAAACATTGATGTGGCACAATAACAGCAAGTACAATCACGGACAGTTGAGTCGTACTTGCTTCCAGGGTTGACACAACCCGGGGGCAGGGCAATAGAAGTCAATGTTTACTACTTAAATTTTATGTCCACAACAATCTATCATACCTTCATCTTGTTGACGAGATAGTGTTTGGAGGTCCTCCTCCAAGACATTCACCCACTTCTGATGCCTTTCTTCCTCCCCCTTTGCCGTTTCCATCTCCTGCTGTACAGAAATTAGCCTCTCTTCTACTTGTCTCCTCCTAGCCTCCCCACACCCGTCAATCAGCTCTTGCATCAGTGAGGCCTTCACCTACACAGGGAACACATAGTACCATTGAAATGTGCCCCCATCCTCACAACAGTTGGCTTACATATCTCATGATTGATATACCCATGCAGCCCTCTAATTTCTTGAACATCACTTGAAGTACGTAGAGTAGTATAGAGACACTCAGTATTACTGATGAGGGCAGTGAAATGTAGTAAGGACGTTGGTCATGCTCATGCTTCAGCTCATGCAAGTAGGCACTCACAGTTACTATGGTTAGGTATACATATGGTATGAGCCTAAAATGATCCTATTTTTTGTAAACCTACTCTGCCAAATCTCCACCACAAATGCAAGACCAAGACAAAGTTCCAGAAGACCTAGTGAAGCTCCAGAAGGTCTAAGCAAAATTCAAGAAGACCTAACGAAGCTCCAGAAACTCTGAAAGCCAACATTTGCCAAAAGGTTACCCTTTTCAACCCTGTGGATGAACATCCCGCACTAGATACGTGATAGGTGCTTGATATGTCCCTCTATGGTAGGTAGGTACAATTACAGAAACTCAGTGGTAAATGGCAGGCTAACTGTGGCAGTGTGTATGAGGTGGATGGAGTGAGGTACTGTATAGTTTCCCACTAATACGTACCCCTCCCCCCACCCCATTTTGCACACTACTTTAAGTCTAAAGTGGGGAGGGGGGTGTATTTGATTAGTCTCGACTATATGCCACCACAAATGCAAGGACGACTTCTTTGCTGTAGCTATCCACACAAACAGCAACAACGTTGGTCATGTACCACGAGACATTGCCCAAGTCGGCCGGTACTACCAACTGAAGATTGGCAGTAGATAACTTGCACCGTCAGTGCTAGGGCGACTGGATACCAAGACTGGGTGGTTCTGACGAGGGTCAATGTCTTCAGGGGGATATGAAAACACTATGACAGGCTTATAACTTTGTTCGCTAAGCTACATAACAGCTTACTAAGTTGGGGGGGGGGGGGGGGGGGGGTATTTGAAGGAAGCGTATATTAGTGGGAGACTATGGTAATTTACAAACTGGGAGTGGTTGACATAATGGCAGTAACTACAAGCATATTCCAGAAGCATGCACAGGAACATTATTGTTGAGAAGTTGAGTGTAAGTTAGAAAAGTATCCCAGACCCAAACCAACTCCAGCGCAAATCAATTCCAGTATCACACGTGGGGACTGGGAAGCGATTCGTGCTGGGGTTGGTTTGGGTCTATATAGGGCCGAGAATAGTGTGAAATGTGTCTGACGCATTCAATGGGCATGATCCTAATCATGACATACTCACTAAGTACCCACCACTCAAAGTATTGCGGGTACATACTTTTGAACGTTGGAAATCGATTGGGGGAGAAAAAAAAATACACCTCGATCGGAAAAATTTCCTGCCACGTGGCATTAATGCACAATCCAATTAATGCACATGCCACGTGGCAACCACACTCAGTTGATAGCAATGGCAGCCGACGGCACGACAAAAGCTCATGTATCTCCACCACCAAGGTGAGTTTCAGCACAATTATTATACATTTGTGTCACTGCATGATAGCGATCACAGCGTATCTTCGGAATCTCTGTAGACTTTCCCTGTGACCTTTTACCCTACCAGGAGTGTAATAGCCTGTCTATTCTCTACACTGTCTGATTTTAATACGCTAGCAGCGCAGCAAGTAAAGCCATGGTAGCACCGAATATCTCCATGTCACATTTCTGCTATACAGAAATAGTGCACTTTGAGACCTTTGTGAATGTCATCAATGACCAGAGAATTTCTGTAGTGGCCACTTGGCTTGTAGTTTGCTAATGCGTACTAATTGAGGAATGACAGAATGTCATCACAAGCTGTACACAGCACAAATCATTGCGCCTCGTAGTGTCTTGGGAGTATGCCCATACGTGATACACTGTCAAAGACGGGGGTGAGCTTATTTTCTGCTTTTGGCTTTGAAAGCATACCCAACCCTGCACTATCCCACTGCCTGTGTGTATCACTAGTACCACACCTTGTTTACGTCTCTACAACTAGATCTTGTCAATGAGTGGTTTATTAAGCATAGGAGTCAAAAGGCAACTAGTCAGTTATCATGTCATTGTCGTTTCCACTTGTGACGTGAACAAATTCACCTGCAACAGTGTACTATAGAGTTTGTGGGAAAATTTGGCGATTTGACCTTGATCTTGGCAGTGGTGCAGCGAAGCCCCGGCCTGAGTCCAGGCAATGCTAGATTGTGCCCAGGTAATATACTTGTGCTCTACAATGTCTGAGCAGAGACTCACTGACCTTGCTGTCCTCTCAATGTGCTCAATTCAGCCATGTCCAAGTTCGCCATCAAAGGCTTGGAGCCATTGTTCATTCATTATTTGTCATTGTTTGTGTCGTTATCCTACCCTAACCCTAACCCTGACCCATTGTCCTTTCATTATGACTCCCCTAAACCCAACCTCCTTGATGGCAGACTTGGACACTAGCACCTCAAATTGTAACCCCCAGAACCCCCTAGCAATGCGCGCTTTGTGCACAACCTAAAAATTTGCCGTAATCAGTGCCCAACCAATTCTACATCCTGGCTACACCACTGGATATTGGACTGAGTCTGACCGCAAAATTAAATGCTTGCCAAAATCAAAATTAGCTGTGCAGCCGGCCACGTGTGCACATTTGAGTGTAATAGCCAAGCTGGCTGGACGTCCTCATGATGCTACCATAGTCTCCCATTAATACGCCCCCTTCAAAAATATGCCCTCTCCCCTCTTTACTGTCCAATGTTCCTGCACAGGGTATAGTTTGACTCATTTTAATGCCCCCGGGTGAGCTTCTTCTGGAATATCTAAACTACATGTGCTCAGTATGTTACATTGCGATACAAGTCATATTGCTGCTACTCTTCCGCAGGAATCTTTCTGACAGTATCTCGCGTTGAAGCAGCAGCTCTTCTTGCCAATGTAGGGAGGCCATATGCAGCTTTGTAAACATGATGACCACAATCAGTACTCTTGTCCTTTTGTAACTCTGTTGTTATGTGAACACAACCTTGGTATAGTGTCATAATAACTTGTGTACATAGCATCCTAGCACTTGAGTAAAAACTATTTGTGGGGTGTATACTCGAGACTAATTGCATATTTGAATAGATGGCCTCCCCTGACTTTAGGCTGGATGTAGTGTACAAGGGGGGGGGGGGGGGGGGGGGGGGGTTAACAGGAGACTACAGTACTTGTGCGAGAAAGACAGGCCCATTGAACACCAGTGCGGAGATTCCTCTCTCTTCAGAAGGGATATTGACAGAGCAAACGAGGGTATGTTCTTGGGGTTAGCTGCTACAAACATGAGTTACACACACGTCCATGAGGCAAGTACAGTGACTACACACCAGAGGAAAGGGCACAGACAGGAAGTACAGTGCCAATAATGCTACTAGTGACTTCTCAACTCTGTTTGTTCCCCAAAGTACTTGTGTTCACCAGCATGTACTGGGTATGCCCACTGCCACACACCATGCAGTTAAATCCGCAAGTCACCATGTTAATTAAAAAGATTGCCAAATTTTGGCAGGCAGTTCCGGCTATACGGTAAACAGTAACATTTGTATCAAATTCTAGCAACTATGTGGGCATGGCCTCAGTGACGACTGTGTGTATACCAGCATAGTCTTCACTGCATGCATGCATGTAACACAGGTACAATGTAGCATCATTGCACAATACACTTATCAATTGGGGGTATGGTCCGTGTTACAAACCTCAGCCCTCTCAGGAGCACATACTCCTGTTTCCAACCAAGCCCTGGCTCACCTTCTCCAGCTGTCTTTGCTGTTGCTGGTACTTTGCTACTATCTACAGTGGGAGGTAGTGAAGAGGTGGAGATGGTGAATAGTGAACAACACATACACGTACATAAGGTTACATGCTCTACTTTCCAATGACCAAGAAATGACTTCCTCAGTTTAGACCACTACGTACATGTGCCTCACGCACACCATTGCAACAGGAATTTCACATCCTCAGCAACTCTCAAATGCTTCTGTGTTGGCCCATGAGTTCGTAAGGCCAGGTCAGAGATGGTGGCTGTCTCTACAAGAAACTCTTCCGTATTAACATTGAAAGTTAAAACTGTGAACGCATTACAACTGTGCATGCAAGGTTACGGCTGTTTATGTCAATTATAGTCGTGGGCTACACAATTCTCTCTATTATTAGCCTCAATCTGCTGCTCACTGGTGCCTGCACTACACACATCGAACACGTCAAATCCTTCAATCAACTCAAAAGCCCCCAATCAATGCTGCAGAAAGCGATTCCTTCAGAACAATGGAAGTGGCTATAGGTGGCTTCCTATACAATTTGCAGCAATGATAACAGGGTGAGTACTGCATACGCAGCTGCATAGGCAGGATGTAAACATCATGTTTCCATTCTGTGTCAACCTGGTACTGCCAAAGAATGACATGCGATGACTTCCTTGGGTGGATCGAGGTTACCAAGAAGAAGCATGTGTAAATCATCAATACGAACCTACCCACCTCCCTCCCTACCTACCAAGCTTGCAGTTTGCATTGACTGTGAATTATGCAGCTATACCCATTTTGATCAACACGATTCCTCTTCACCAGTCAGTCTTGGGGCTACATGTAGCTCCTAGCTACAAACTATTGGAGTGATTTCCCTGATGTGGACGTCAGTTGGACCAGAGCTAGAGAGGTTAGTGTATGATGACTGGCGGCTGTCAACGATTGTGGGATTAGGAGAGTCTATGAGCAATCATTAAGTTGGAACCGACTACAACAAACGGTACAGCTGTAAATAGCTATTGTTGGGACTCCATTGGGATTAGGAGATGTGTACCCTTCTAGAATGGCATGTACGTAGGCATTTTAAGGCAAATTCAGTGCTCTATTACATACCATACCCACTTGGCCACGCCCAGTCTCCACCCACCTCGGTACACACATCACACCACCAGTGGGCTATGTGCACACCAAGTTTTGCTATCCTAATGTCAATGAGGGTGAGTAACGAGCATCGATAATACACCCACACAGCAAGTGCAGTCTCTATGAGGAGGACCTCACTGCGCACCCTAACATACAAAGCCCATTACTCAACGCCTTTTTGGCTACTGTAACACCCACCCAGGTTGGTAATCTGCTTGGGCAAGGACCCGTGTCTAAGCTCACCAAAATTGGGATGCAAAGGTTGATACCTATGACATACAGGCTGGAACTAGGAGGAAACGCAGCTGTTCCCATACCCACTTGGCCACGCCCAGTCTCCACCCACCTTGGTACACACTTCAAGCAACCAGTGGACTATGCACACACCAAGTTTCGCTATCCTAACGTTAATGAGGGCGAGTAACAAGCATCGATAATACACCCACACAGCAAGGTGCCTATCCAAAGTCTCTAAGAATAGGATCTCACTGCACACCCTAACGTACGAAGCCCGTTAGTCAATGTCTTTTAGGCTACACCGACCCAGGTTGGCAATCTGCTCGGGCAAGCACCCGTGTCCAGGTTTGCCAATATTTGGCTGCAAAGGGTGATGCCTATGATGTATGGGGAGGCTGGAATTACGGGGAAACGGCATAATCAGCCTACATGCCATTTTATAAGACCACATCTCCTAATCCCAATGGAGCCCCAACAAACATTTTTTTTTACAGCTTCGAGGGGCAACCGCACTCCTGGTAGCCGCGGTTAAACGGTAGCACAAGCTAAGTGTGACAGTTCGTTCCACGATTTGCCGTCGTAGTGCAAGCTAAGTATTGCAATGCTTTCCAATTAACGCACATGCCACGTGGCAACACGCTCAGTCGATCGCGCGAGCAATGGCGACCAAAAGGAAGACAAGACATTATTACAGCACTCACAACTTAGCCAGCACGGTGAGTTTCGGCATGTAAGCGTCAGTGAACGACAGCGATCACGGCCGTGTGGTCAGAATCTTCGTGTGCCTTTCCTAACAACGGTACTGCCACCGGAAGTCGATGGAGCGCTCGAGCAATGGCGGCCAACGGCGAGACAAAAGCGCTCATATCTCCTCGACCAAGGTGAGTTTCAGCACCAATTTTATACGTTCAGGTCAGTGCTGTATAGCGATCACGGCAGTGTAGTCAGAATCTTTGTAGGCCAATCCCAAGTACTCGAACATTATATATATTATTTATATTATACATTACGCGGCACAATTTTTCCTATACCAGGAGTGTAATTAGTTGGAGGCCTACCAATATCACCACAAATTATCAGAAATTTAAAGTAGCACTTTTCCAAATGTGTCTCCCCTAAACTTTGTCAGATGAAGCCATAGAAGATACCATATGAAAGCCCATTCTTCATGCTTCAAGATGGTGCAATCGATATTACAAAACAGTCAAGTATGGGAAAGTTATGAGGATTTGAATAGTTGCTACAGCAGCAAAAATCGGGAATCTTTGATGGGCTATAATCAGGAAGCCATATAACATATGATCGAGACTAAGGGGGTCACTTGCAAACTTTTGCTGATTTGATTACCCATGTGACTGACTTCCTTCACGTTGGCATGAAGTTTCTATGTGTCAAAGTGTTGGTTGCTAAGCAACATGAAAACGCTAATTGCACAGCTGATTAAACGCAAGTCTGATTGACATAGAGTGCCATGGAGACATGTGCAGAAACCATTGCTGAAATTGAACTGGACTACTCTCTACTGTGCCATTGGGCCGTCTGTATTCAGTGGACTGGACTCGGGACTGGACTCGGGACTGGACTGTGGGACTGGACTGTGGGACTGGACTCACAGAAAGTTGCGCTCGTCATTTCTGAAAGCCAGAAAACAGGAAATTGCGGAACGGCACTATATAGCTGCCACCGTAGATAATAGCTCACCAAGTACGCGAGGTGTACCAACACAGCTGTCACCATGTAGACAGCCTGCCGTGGTCCTACCATGCAAAACCAGCTCGACTTCGTTTCGGTGCGAATTCGTCCATGATCTGACGACGACTTCGAGGAACACATGGCGGTCATTGCTAGCAAACTCTCGTATACCAAGTGTTACAACCATTTTGCAGCTTCTTGAACTGTTTCCATGCATGCTCCTGCCAAGTTTGGCTGGCGCTTCCGTTCCTGCTTTCCGCCTGTGCTGTAGGCCTATAATTATTCATTGTTCTTGTCCCCAGACCATTTCAGTCTGGGAACGAGCCGATTCAGTGCATCGTTGGCGCACGCGCTCTGACAGAAAGGGCTGATGGAACGGCTGATATCGAGTCATGGTCGGCTACCCCGAATGCCATTCATGTCATTTTAGTAGCGTTTGATGCTTCAAAATGATGAGCGCAACTTTCTGTGAGTCCAGTCCCACAGTCCAGTCCCGAGTCAAGTCCCGAGTCCAGTCCACCGAATACAGACGGCCGTGCCATTGTGGGGTTATGTGGGCAGTACTATTTGTGGGCTGTACCTGAGACTGTTGGGGGAATATGGGAGTCTGAACTCTTTGGAATAGAACACAGGGATGCTTGAATAATTAGAGGGTTCAGAATCACTATGGTACCACACCACTACCACTGCACCACACACACAAGAGGAACATGAACAGTACATACCTGCAAGCTGCTCTGTTTGACCTGGAGGGGAGATGAAGGCAGTGATTAGGTCACAAGCGGTGTACATTGTTCACTACATCATGTGTACAGTCATGTCATCTAATGTGATGCATATGCACAATTTACATGGTTTTGGTTACCGTTGTATCCACACCCCACCCACCTCCCAGCACACACACACACACACATGAACACTACACGTGCCAAAGATACACAAAACATATATACTAGGCGAATGCATTGCATTGTGGGGCGAGCGCCTTGTACCCAGGCCCACATGCGGAACGTGGACCATGTGAGGGCCTGGGTACGAGGCTACAGTGTGCAGCCTGCAGCTGAATGTTGAGCATTTGCATGCACATGACTGTCACAGAACGTTAACTGAGAAGAGCACAACCTCAGGCCACAGAATACTATCATACAGGTCTTCTCGTTCTCTGCTGACGCCAGATCTGGGCATCACTGGTCACACATGTAGCTAGCCTAGCTACATGGGCCGTGAGTTGAGTGTTTCCGAGCGCAGGCCAGCCACTGAGTTCCCATTCTCTGGCAATACCTGAAGCAGTCGAACAGGCACATGATCCCCCAACCGTTCGCAATACCCTTGTTGAGGTAGACAATCTCCGGTTCCAAGTCGACGTTGCAATTGTGCAATGGTACATGGTGAGTTCTAGTCGAATTAACACATGATGCAATGACACACAAAATACAAGAAGGAAGTGATTTACGGCATGACGTACGACAGACATAAACATATATATAAATATATTGAAAATTTGCAGCAAACTCATCTATGTGAGGCTCGCTCATGTTTGCCACAACCAACACACACCCAGGCTCAAGAGGAAACGAGCCTGGGTACGAGGCTATAGTATATATGGGGGTCCAGGGTCCCCCCCCCCCCCCCCCCCCACCACCACCCCCACACACACACACACAAAAAAAAGTCACTTGTTTTGGTGCAGAGATCGTGGTCAGGTACTTGACTTGAAACTAGCCAAGCGCAGGGAGAACATCAGTTAATCAGACAAGTCAGTCAGATATGGGTCAGTCAATCAGACAAGTCAGTCAGATATGGGGCTGGACCTCCCCTTAGAATTGCCACTGCAAACTTCAACATAAGACCTTTCCCAAGGATGACTCGACAGAATTGACCACACCCCACACTAGGTGTTCATAAATGCATGGTCAACTCCCCCAACATGAAGGTAAGAGGCAGGTATAACTAGCCTCGTACCCAGTCCCACGCCCAGCTTTTCGTCGCTGCATACGTAGTACGGTACCGTACTAAGCAGCGACGAAAAGCTGGGCGTGGGACTGGGAACGAGGCTAAGGTATAACAGTTCACATACATACAGGTGTACACAGACAGACACAAGTACAGCCTCACACCCACACTCTCATATCTCCATTCTTTGTCACTTGCAGTATGGAAAAACAGGATCCATACAATAGTACGGTTGTCATGCATACGTACATCACACTTCTGAGCATGCACGTGCGGGCAGTAGCATCATTGACCACACCCCTAACATTGCCGCTCCAGTAATACGCGAGTTCCATTGTGTGAGCAGTGTGTAGTGCCTCGGATTGCAACACTACCATGTGGTGAGCAGCAGGAGGTGGAGCAGACAGCTGGTTGATGGGACTGAGTGGGCCGGGCTGGACGTTCATTTGCTAGATGCCACTCATAGGGCGGGGTGCTGCTAGTACATCATATTGTGACATGATGATGTCACTGATCAGGCAAGCTCCAGATGAGAGGCAGGTGGTGCCTGTATCTCATATCCAGATTTGAAGCAAATCAGCTTTCAGGAAGGTGAAGAGTGATGGTACTGTACAAACAGGAGCTTATGGGCTCCTGGTACAAATGATTGTGGTTCTGCAAACCTCTGAAGGTGATGTTCCTTGTCTGTATTTACTTGTCACACATTTACTCACATAGAAGAGACCTTTCCCAAATCTGGATTAGCAATCACACTCCAATCAGATACGCGCAGGTATAAATCTGATTCACAATAACTTCCGTATTTGCTCTGCCATAGCAACGTTTGAAAATGGCTGCTTGCAGAGTATTAGGACAGTATGAGCACAAATGAAGGTGTGGCGAAAGTAAACCACGTCTTGTTTGAGAGTGCAGGCACCAGTCATTGTGCCATGCTAGGCCTCAAAACAGTGTAGTGCCCCCTGCAACTTCTCGGTGTTTTGAGGGACTACAGGCATTTTGGCAGCCTCAATTCACTCAGCCGGAAATAGTTGTGTGTACACGTGTGTAAGCTGTAAACACCTTTTGGAACATCACCCAGTTCATTGCATATTCAAAGAAGGAGGGTATCGCCAAATGCATATTCATTCAACTGCATGTGCACGGTGTTGGAATGAGGTGAAACCAGGCTGAAGTCGTGACCACTGATGACTCAGAGGTAGCTGCGATGCTTCTGTCCTAAAGCTTTCCATTTCGGCTCACAACAGCCTGACTGGTTAGGTTATGTATAGGATAGAGCCCTGGCTTTAACCCTGCACATAAACACCTTGGGCACAGAGGGCAATGCCCAGTGTTCCAAGGGTGTTTATGTGGGTCAAGTCCGAACAGGAGAGCTCTAGCTTACTTTCGCCATACCCCATAGCAATGAATTGTGTATTGCATAGAGCTGTGACCAATAATCAATTAATTGAATAATTGATCAATGATAAAGATCTTAGACCAATAATTGGTGGTAAAATTAAGATATCAATTATTGAAATCTGCTTGTGAGTATGTTAGCGAGCACAATAAAGGGAACAGAAAATGGTGATATGCAATATAAACTTGTAGCAAACTATATATTGTGTATTCATGGTGTACTATTATATCGTAGGAAACTCATCGTAGCTTAAACATATGTGTATGTTTGTAATACTTGGTGGTATGTAAGCATCACTACATACATATATTATGTATACACAAATTTTGACCAATAATCGGATAATCGGCAATTATTCGACCCCCAATAATCAGTGTTGATTCCAAGAGCAATATCACAGCACTAGTATCGTATGAGGGCTTTAACATAAACACCCTGCGGAAGCCTGCCAATACCAAAGCTTCCATCTAGTGAAGCACGATGTCATCATGGATGTGCTAACACCTGTGAAGGTACTGGTATATCGTATAGTGCGAAATTCCGTATGGTGCAATTCTTTGAGTATTTGGTATGAAGCCTTGACATACGAAAATGAAAATTAACAGTCGAAATTTTAATGTCAGATTTTGAATGGGTAATCCGAACACGCACGTGGATTCTGAAGCGGCGAGCAAGCAATGGCATTTGTAACAGTATTTCTATCCTATGAACGGCCTTCCAGACTCCAGTGGACCCGTCTACACCCAGCTAGCCTGCGACGATAACAAGCCTGTGGGAAGTGCGACAGATGAAAGTAAGCCAACTTCACTGAGCAGCAAGAGTATGCCGCCAACCAGGTGGCTATTCGTTATTTTTCAAAATTCCTCGCCAATAACAGAGGCCCAGATGTCAGCATTGTAGACGTGGTACCCTCTCACCATTGCGCATTGCCTCAACTGAAAACAACACCATCGACACATTACGTAGTGTAATGCTTCTGAAAGCATTTCAGCCATGTATACCAAAAATTCCCGCTATCTCATCTTTTGCCATACTGCAAGCAGAGAAACAGGAGATTTGAGAGTCAAGTGAAAACACACACACACACACACACACAAACGAGTACGTAAGGGAGAGCACAACCAACTGCACATACGTACATTACACAAAACAACATACACACACACACACAACAAACACAAATGAGTACATGACCAGGGAGAGCACAACCAACTGGTAATGAATGGTATCACATACGTAGTGTAGGCACAGTGGTGAACAATTGCAGTACACTCGTGTGCATGTACATGTGCAATAATTTGGTGTGGTGTGGACCACACAACTTGAGCCCCAATACCACACCACTTTACACATGCAAAACACTGGAGCTTGACACAGCAGCTCTATAGGCAAGCTTATGAGAAGGAACGGCTACAGTACATAGGAAGCAGAAGATTGAGTGATGGCACAGACAACAGTTGACCAAATGGTATGCTAGTATTTCATTGTTTGTGTCATTGATAATAATACAACTTGCCCAACGGTAACAAATGCACAGGTGTGCATTAATTGAAGATTGCACCATTCTAAGAAGTCAAAGTTTGATGGACAACACATATTATATCTGTACATCCATAACTGACTGGGCTGTAGTGAAGGCATACATGTATCACAGCATGGCCTCATGAATTGATATTTAATACAAGTAGCTGAGCCTGCTTCGCTCGCTCAGCTACTTCCTCCTCGCTCGCCTACCGTGCGTAATCCGGCGCTGGACATGCAGCTCTCTGTGCAGACTGCATGCAGAGCTGCTCCCCGATTGCGTCCGCTTCAGCTGCTGCTCGCCGCTTGCGTCCGCTTCAGCTGCTACTCCCGGGCCCGATTGCGGCATCCACTTCAACTGCTGTTCCCCTTTGCCTCTGCTGCTGTTCCCCGATTGCGTCTGCTGCTCGCCGCTTGCATCCGCTTCAGCTGCTGCTCCCGATCGCGTCCACTTCGGCTGCTACTCCCCGATTGTGTCCGCTTCAACTGCTGCTCCCCGATTGCGGATTCCAGCCCATGCCCGGACCCAAAGTTCTCAAACATTCTTCGCGGAGTTCGAGGTTAAGTAAAGTACGAAGGCCGCGCGTCACTATAGTCTAGTCCCGCCCCACGAACATCCCACTTCCGTTACACACACACACACACACACACGTTAAAATCTTAATGTACTGATACACCTAAGGGTGCTCTGGGTGCTCTGAATATAACATGTATAGCCTCATTCCCAGACCCCGCCCAGCTTTTGTCACTTGCAGTATAGAAAACCGGGTGACAAAAATCTGGGCCGGGAACAAGGTTATTCACCATGTACATGTAGCTGTATTAGTGGTCTGTGTGAGTGTGTGTGTTACTAGCCTCGTTCCCAGGCACTCGGTAATTGGGCGCCTGGGAACGAGGCTAGTGTGCTACAAGCTGACCAGGGTGGTAGGACAAGATCATGTGCGGCATGCATTCTAATGCATCGTGCCACAGTATATAGCGCACACTGCTATACAAGAAATATGCAGAATAGTAACAGCTCTAATGCTGACGTTTGCCGGCCGGGGCACAATGTGGCGCAAATGCTCATACTGATTTCCTACCTGCTGCTAAACACTTGAGTGCAGTAGGCAAGTCTGTACATAGTGGCGTAATTCACTTGTAGTCTTTCATGGAGGATACTCATCAGGACGCAATGAAAGCACAAAGCAGTCTTCTCCCACGGAGAAAGAGGTAGAATGACTTTGTATATAAAATGCCAACGTGATCCTACCCTACCCTCCTTGCTAGATGACACTGAAAACAAAGTTAGGTCAAGAGGTATGATTACTTGAAGGTCACATGACTATTGGTGGCTCTTCACAGGTTATGTTAACACTGTGCATTCACTGCACATGATCCTAGGGGAACAAAACAAGCTAGCGACGAACTGTTGTTTCAACATCAGCTGTGAAGCTGATGCAAGTACCACACCTTAGTTCTGGGGTGAGGGGGTGTGGCACATGATGGTGTGTACTTCAAACATCACGAGATGTGCCTTATGAGCTATTGTCAAGTACACTTACCACTGCGTACCCTTGTTGGTGACGCTGGAGGAGGAACAAGTGAGAGGGAGCAGGTGAAGCAGTTGAGTATATGAATGACTCTAGCCTTCCCAGACCCTCCACAAATGTGAAAGGAGGGGTTGGTACTATACAGTACCTCATCAACACCCTCCCCTCTACATTAACCAGACTCTCCTTTCCTGGAGAGGGTCAGGGAACAAGACTAGAACGGCCATAGCTCGTCCCAACCAGCAGGCATGAGACGGCCACTCAAAGTCACCACAAGGTATATACAAGACTAGCTACATGTACATAAACATGGCGTACCGGTCTCTCTTCTCTTAGCATCTGAAGCAGTGGAGAGAGAACATGGAGAGGAAGAAGAGAGATATGACTAATGTGTTGTTACCCCGTACGCATGCGCAGCAGGGATAGAGTGATCCGTTTGTCCGTCCGTCCTCATTATTATGCTCTTACACTCACTATATGGTACGGGTGTGGATGTATCAGAGGTGGCTGCTTTCAAACACTTATTTGATTTTCTGTCATAATCATATAGCGTTTTAATTCACTGTACTAAAGTTGTATAGTAAGAATGCAGATTTAGACTGAAATTGCACGGCTACTGACCAATGAAATGCGTATTTCACTTTTTGCACGGCCTAGCAGTGCAAAAAGTGAAATACGCGTCTCATTGGTCAATAATGGCGCTCTCTGGCTAATCAGGCACGTAGCAACGACGGTTGTAAACAGACGAGACCATGAAACAGAGAAAGAAGGCAGCTTACCTCGTTACTCGCAGCGAGTTGTTCTTTGCGTCTACCGTGGTGTTTCTTACCGAACAAGAGTCGGCGAATTCTACAGTGCCCTGGCGACGAAAACACAATTTGAGACCGACATGATTGCCACACCTACCACCCCTCCCACTGTACTACCCGGCGCTACGTACACCGCTTACCGTAAGCACCTCCGTTCCACAGTAGCGTCTTCGAACGAAGTCGTGCATTCGTAGATTCTGGCCTGATTCTGTCATGACATTGTCTTCTTGTGCCTACTCTATTCATCTTAATTTGTTGGAAGAGAGCACTCTATAGCTATATGATTAACATGTGATAGCATGGCTTGCAGTGCAATTTTGGGATAAATTGCACTCGTAATGCATTCAGGAAGGCAAATTGCACTCGGCTTCGCCTCGTGCAATTTATCACCTTCCTGAATGCATTACTCGTGCAATTTATCCCAAATTGCACTGCAAGCCATGCTATTACATATACTAATCATATAGCGTTTTAATTCACTGTACTAAAGTTGTATAGTAAGAATGCAGATTTAGACTGAAATTGCACGGCTACTGACCAATGAAATGCGTATTTCACTTTTTGCACGGCCTAGCAGTGCAAAAAGTGAAATACGCGTCTCATTGGTCAATAATGGCGCTCTCTGGCTAATCAGGCACGTAGCAACGACGGTTGTAAACAGACGAGACCATGAAACAGAGAAAGAAGGCAGCTTACCTCGTTACTCGCAGCGAGTTGTTCTTTGCGTCTACCGTGGTGTTTCTTACCGAACAAGAGTCGGCGAATTCTACAGTGCCCTGGCGACGAAAACACAATTTGAGACCGACATGATTACATATACAAATATTGTTAGTAACTATTGTATTGGCATGTGAATGAAAATTGCATTGCTACTTGAAAGGTAGATATGGTAACTTCTTGATGATTACCAACACAAGCTGTAATTGCCACAACACTGCAGTGTGCTGACCCAAGAGTAAGTAGTTTTATATGCTCCCAGAACATGCACCTGCACTACGTACTCAACAAGCGTCACGGTATGCAATAAGGCCTGCTGTGCACGCCACTTTGTTTGCCATACATTGTACCAGCTGCCTCACACCAAGAAGGCTGTAAATGGGTATGGTATTTCGTATTGGTGCACTCACTTTGTGTGGTGTGTATATGCCTACAAGAAATAGGTCCAACCCATGAATCTTGTAGGTAAACACTGAAACTATAAACTCAGCAGACAAACTCTAGGTTGTGCAAACGTTCCTCGCTCCTCAACAAACAACTGAAGAGCACTTCAGAAGCTAGTGCACTCAGGGTAGGACTGTGGACGGGTTTACTCACCCAATAGTCCCACCGAGTGATACAACACAGTAATGGGCCTACACTCTATCAGGTATGGACACAACCCAAATATTGGCTACCTACACAACCCAAATATTGGCTGCCTACACAACCCCAGATATGTATTGTAATCAAACGCTGCCGTCATACAGTAGCCACCCATGTCAGACCTCTCAACTACTGACTGGCTTTCATTGTGAGATGGCCATAAGAGTAATATAAATATGTACTAAATAAGATTAATATAAATTGTGCAATAACTTTAAGGGCTAAAATAGTGAGTCTCACTACCAAATAGTGAGAGTTGAGAGGTCTGCCATGTATCAATGCCACAAGCTGACCTGCAGTCAGTGTAATAGTCACTGCTCTCCTATAAGCACCACAACTGATACACATCCCTGCCATTTTCAAGGCAACCTGCTGACCACTAGGCGAACATGACACTAAACTGGGACAGAAGACCCACTGGCTCTAGCTGGCCAACTTAGCATGCACATGTGTACCCAGTAGTAGCCACCCTCAAGTTGTGGTGGCTCTTGAATTGTAACCATACTACTAAGTCACGGCCATTACGTAATTGATGAAGTATAGTACAGTGATACAACAGAGATGGTACTGTCCACACTTGCCCACCTTCCTCCTCTCTCTCTCCGACAGCTGCTGCCACTGTGTGCACAGGGAGACAGAGGAGAACATGAAACAACAATGAGACGTATCAACATATCCGTGCAAACTGGGGGCTGGGTACTGTGTACATGCAAATACTTGGGGAAGCTTCAGTATGTAATAGCTGAGACCAAGGAGTTACACAACCACTGTGCCATTAGTCATACAGTGGTACACATTCTGCAGTCACAACTCCTCCCACACTGGAGGGCAGTATTCTCCACAGGGTTTGCAGGACAATGGGCACAATTCATTATTCATGACTAGCACAAAATACACTAAAGCCATCCCCGAAAAGTACATGTGTGCAACGTGTGTGATTGCAATTGATGGTAGACATGATGCATACAATGACCATCTGTTCGAGATGGCAACTGCGTAGAATCTGAACACTCCATCCTCCTCCAACAAAATGACCATCACGTCTTCAAAGGACATATGGAATCCACAACATTACGTACTAGGAGAAATTCTAGTCGGTAACCAAGAAGCAGAAGCAGCACTCATGACTGACGAGTGGTTGCTTTGCTAAAGCTCATGCAGGTTTGGTTTCTGAGGCAATAGTTGTGACATAACTACACTGACTAATTGGCACGTACAACTCATGCACTAATTAACACATGTCAGGATGGAAGCATGCAATGTCACGTAGAGGCCCTTATTATCGCCACTCACCAGCTGTTTCTGTTCCCACAGACTAAGTCCCAATCCAAACTGAGGCTTCAGAACGTCGGTGTAAAAGGAAATTGCCTTTACAAGCACGAGGCTGCAGCCTTTCACTGAGCATGCACAGAAGTGAATGAAACTCACGCAATTAGAGGCGAACGTTGAGTGGTGATAATAGGAGCCCCAGGTGGTGTGGTGATAATAGGAGTCCCACGTGGTGTAGTGATAATAGGAGTCCCACGTGGTGTGGTGATAATACATAGGGGACTCTACGCTAACAGTGAGGTGCGCTTAAAACCAGATTTTGCGGTTTTGGAATACCCATACACTAATCAATATTCACTGAGGTCAAAGGTTGCCACACAATAGCAAGTCTGCTATAGTACTGAACTGGAGCAGGGGGGAGTAGGACAAGATCACGTGCACTGTCATTTTGTATGACGTAATGCAAAGTCGTTCTACTGCTTTTCTCCGTGGAAGAAGGCTGCATTGCGCTTTCAAAGCATCCTGAAGAGTAACCTCCATGCAAAGACTGTGACCGAACTGGGTATAAGCCACTACACACTACTACGTGCCTGTACTGAGCAGTTATGTAAGTGACCATGCAGACTCACCGAGAATATCAGCGAATGCAGACTTGTCGACCGCACTGAAGTGTTTAGCATCAGGTAGGAAGTCAATAAACCCCATCGAACCTCAGCGATAAGTCAGCGCTAGAGCTGTTACTAGTCTGCTAGTTCCGCATACTTCTTGTATATTATTGTGCACTATCCCTATGGAATTTTAATTGTACCACGTGCGCACAGACCTTGTCCCACCCCCCCTGGAACTGGAGGAGTACTACCAGGAAACCAAATGGGGAGGGTAGTTCTTGTGTTCCAGGAATAAACTGCAACACACTGCAACTGTATAACTAACGTTCACTTTCCATTGGGTCTGTAATGGTCACATGACCTAAACTGAGGAGGCAGATACCTGCAGTCTACTGCAATGTCCCAATTTAAAATGTGGGCCCTGACCATAATACTATGGGTGCTCTATGTCACGCCCCCAAGAAATTATTTTCAAAGCTAGGTGATGGATAATTAGAAAGAGTATTTCTTAAGCATCAGTTCATGTGAGTCACATTCAAGGCATGTTATACGTCACAGAATAATTACAATAACATGCCTTGAATGTGTGAGATAAAAGAGTGCTGATGATGGCTGCCAAGCTTTTTGATGCGTGTGGAAGGGCTGCTGCCAATTTGTTGCACTCCAGGCAATTCAATCATCCACAGAACCTCAAAGATAGCTGTCCGCTGGGACAGATGTCGATCTTCCACTGCCAGAAGCCATTGCCACTTCTCTGCATGCCTCTATAATGAAACTGTACTCTGCATTATAAGGTCTCCTCTTTATTCGTAAGCCTGACAGCAAAATTATAATTCTTCACGAAACTGGTCGCAATGCAACACTAGAAGCGGCCATAAGCAGTTTTCAACATAATATTATGACGATGTAAAGATAGAGCAATATAAATTAAGAGAGGCTATTGCACGGCTGTCCCCATTTTGGTTCTAATATATTGCCCGGCAGATGCTCACTGTAAATATTCTCCATGTCCAGAGTGCAATCAACAGTGTTACTGGACACATTCTGTGCAACCTGCTCTATTTGAAAGGTTGTCCTCACACCCACTGACTAATGTCTACAAGTGGTATGTGTACTCCAATACATTTCTGTATATGCACTATACCAACTTTACACTACTCACATACCCTCTTGATCTCCTCTTGTAGTTGTGCATTCTGGGGTGGTAGGGAGAGGGCAGTGACAACATGAAGGACATACCACCTCCCACACACAGTAGAGTGTGCCCCACCCACATGCAATATAGACCACACCAGGCTAACCACACCCCCTCCCCTCTTCCCAGGTTTCCACTTCACTCCAGCATGAGGGGACATTATGAACTCCACTCGTGCATCTCTACCAACACTACCACAAAATGGAGGCAAGACTCCAAGTACCAACTAAGAGTTACAATATGCATGCACCTCAAACAGTCAAACTGAAAGCCATTTGTTTTGATGAAAGGCAACTGTTGCAACCTCTATCTTAACCTCGCTCTTAGCCTTGTTCCCAGGCCCGAGACGCGAGGAGAAAAGGGCCTGGTTTCCACTGTTTGCGCATGCGCTAAAGAGCGGTGGAATTCCACCGGGACCGTGGACGTTCAACTATGTTTGTACACTCGTGACGTCGAAGCAGATAACATGATCCGTACAGTAAAGCGAGTGGCGTGTGCTACAACAGCTCCCCATCGTGCTCTCCTGTGCCCTCAGGTGGCAAGGCGCTCCTGAATTGAGCTAGGAATTAACAGTGACCTGCGATTGAAAGATGGGATGTTTTCATGTGGCTACCGTCGCATCGACCGGGTGGAGTCAATACCGTATAGCGGGGGGTTTAATTTGGCGATTTGGCGGTGCAGGAAAAAATCGCCAAATTAAATTCCGCCAGTATTAAACGCCACCCCAGCCGGCCGGCTACTCGGGTATGCACGCGCACATTAGTAATGTACGTACGGTGGCGCTGTACCAGTAGATTCAGCTGCTGTACATGTATACTCCCAAGAGAACGCTACATCGGGAATTCCTCTCTCTCCGGGAAGGAACTACAAGCCGTTAACGAGAGTGTGAGGGACGTGGCCAACGATTGCGCTCGAGCGCATAACCGCCTCAGCACACTGATCCAGTCGCCGCTCTCGGACGGTGGGGCTCTACACTGTATGGAAAATGTGATGGCCTCTGACACATCTCTCTACTTCGAAGGCCTCCATGGTTAGCTGGTAACTACTAAACTGGTCAATGTACAGTTCACACTGAGCGCCTTGCCATTACGTCATCGCCAAATTTAATCAAAATCGCCAAATTTAAAAATACAGCGTTTTGGCTGAAATCGCCAAATTTAATGCCCGCCAAATTTTCCCGCTATACGGTATGCTACCAGACTCTTCCATTTGTTTTGAATAACGAATGTCGGGTAAGTCTGTTGCTGGTGGCAGTGCAATTGTAGCTGCGTCGCCCTTCATCTCGCGGATAGAGGATTAGTGTAGCAAAATAGATAGCGTCACATGGCATTGCTCGACCATGTGACTATGAAGACGTCATTTGCACCCTCCCCCTTATGAATACGTGTTACGGTTACAAATAATCAAGTGCATGCGCAAACAGTGGAAACCAGGCACTTTTCTCCTCCCTCTCTCGGGCCTGGGAACGAGGCTACCTTGTTCCAGACCATTCCTCCCTTCAGTTCTCCATCACTTGCAGTATGCGGCCATACTACAAGTGATCCAAACCTGGAGGCCTGGGAATGAGGCTACTCAATCTCCCAGACACAGAAACTCCTACAATGAAATGATAAGGCCAGCTAGTGCACATGTAGCAATGTCAGCATACCTCCTGTATATCCTCAGGAAGGGAGGCACCCTGGGACAACAGAGAAGAACAGAAGTGAAACATACACACAACTATGCATTGCACAACACATTATCTCCCATGCTGTTATCAGTAACAGGATTAGCTACTCAACTGTGTCTTCCCTCTGACCTACCGGTTTGCTCCACTCCTCCAGGTCAGAGACATACTGTGGTAATCATTGAGGGGAGGGAGGAAGGTAGAGACGGACATAAATCACATGTACATGTACACAACAACAAACACAGCCAGCAGAGGAGGTGGTGCCGATCACAGACATACAGTCTGGCTGACTCATCATTGAAATATCAAATTATAGCTTATTTCTCAGACAGTTCCCACCTTCAGTTTTGGAACACTTATAACAGATACTGCAAGTGATTGGAGGTGGGAATGGCCTGGGAATGAGCCCACACAAACGAAACAACCCAAATATCATACCCTGTACCACTGAGGTGTCCCTGAAACATGACACATACAAACGGCCGGTACAACTGCCTTCTCGGGAGTGCACGAGCTATCGCAAAACAGCACATACTCGGTAAGGAAGACACTCAGTCTCATGTAGCTAGACTTTAGCCTAGCTAAAGTCTAGCTACATGGCCCCTTGGCCCCCGCCCAGTTTCCCGTCACTTGCAGTACGGAAAAGTGGGGAGGGCATGGCGCATTTCCTCACGTGAGTATGACGTAATCAACAAATGGCAAAATTTTCAGACTGAGAGAGCACTGTTTTGTGTGTTGGTCAACCATCTACATGTTCAACGCTTGGTGTGCATGACCCCTGCTAGCTAGATACATGATGCGGTATGTTACCAGATACCTTCACCCTTCTTGCTGTCTGAGCTCAGTGCGCCCACATACCAATCTTTCTACCCTGACGTCCCTCACGTGAGGAAGAGTACCTGGCTCTCTCCCACTTAAAGTTACAGGATACTCATGCACGTGCCGTGCGAAATGTATTGGGAAATGTATACTTAAGCTCGCTAACTAAAAATCTCTGGTACGAAGAGCGTGAGCAACTTGATTCTGGAGGTGGAGGTGCACTGTCGCAAGGTGCAGGCATGACGAAAGTTTTTTTTGATAGCATAATCCCTGGCAAATTTATCTGCTCTCTCGCTCGAGAAAAGCGGTAAATACGGCTTTTTGGTGAACTGTTTTGCAAGGCTATACAGTGTATCGGTAAAAGCTTCTGCCATGCCCTGCACCTTGTGACAGCGCACTTCCACCTCTAGAATCAAGTTGCTCACGCTGTTCGTACCAGAGATTTTTGGTTAGCGAGCGTAAGTATACATTTCCCAATACATTTCGTACGGCGCGCGCACGAGTATCCCGTAACCTTAACTGCACTGCAAGCGACGGAAAGTTGGGAGGGGGCTCGGAACGAGGCTAGCTAGACTTATACTGTGCTGCAAGGGGTGATGGGCTGGGTTTCAGGGATATACTTGAGACTAGGACACAGCTGAACGTACTGCTAAGACAGTACATGTAGCAATGTCACTGGATAAACAATCAAAAATGGACTGGCTATTGCTACTGGTATGTCAAGTATCCGTCAAATGAGATAGAGAGCTAGATCTAGACAACAATGATTTTAATTACCCTGCAGATAATTGGGGCGAGCCTGAGCAAGCCCCACACAGTCGTGATCCCGCTCTCTGTCTGTCAGATGTCCCTTTAGCGTATTACTGTATATCAGGAGCCCATAACGAGAAGGAGCGTCCAACTACGAGAAGAAGTCTGCTATAATAGTGCTCGTGCTTGACCATATATGGCAGGTGAGGAATCCATACTGCGCTCACACTAAGAGGGTTATAATTTTAGTCACAAACCAGCATGTGGCTATGCAACACCTACTTAGACTAGTACATGACCCCCACCAGCTCTTGTGGCATAATGAGGTTCCAAATAAGGGCACGGTTAGATTGCTGCGGTTTGAAGGAACATGTTCTGTGCTAATGCTACGTTGGACGCTCTTTCTCGTTATGGGCTCCTGTGTATATCCAAGTGGAAAATCGTAACGTGGCACAGCACACGTGCTGGAATGGACCGGACATCTTGCACAATGGAGGCCTCAACATAATCCAGCTACGTACGTACTACGAACTTAAAACTGCAGACCGCCATGAACGAGAATGGGCTCAACGTAGTCTACATACTACAAACTGAGCAGAGGATGAGCTGAACTGCACGAGCTTGAAACTGCAGACAGTCATGACCAGAGGCTCAAGATAGTCTACACATGTGGTACAGCGCTTCGCCCTTGCTCTGGACAGAAGCTAATTTTCCTTACTGCTCATGGATTATTCCACCCCTTCAGATTACTCTCCACTTACAAGGGGGTGACTAGGGTTGGGACAAATGTTCGAACATTCGGTAGCTTCGTTCGATAGATAGATTGCCCTTCGAAGACAAAAATTACTTTAGAAGCATTTACCCCAACCCACTTACCACACCCACTATATGACTGAGCATGCGTATCACTCACCTTTGTTGGCCTCGTGTTACGTGTTTGTGATCGTCGGCAGTCTAGCATACAGCTACTTTTTGTAGTCTATAGCTACTTTTTGTAGTCTAGGGGTAGTCAATGGCAAACCAGGCGAGTAGAAGTACTAGCGACGTGTGGAACCATTACGAGAAATTGCAGGAGGCTAAAAGATTGAAGTGCATGCTATGCTTGAAGGAGTTAGTGTACCACGGGGGCTTGTGACGGTGTTGTGAAAGCTAGATTATGCAGCAAAAGGCGCTCAAAGGAAATCACTGACAGAATTGAGACCGTTGCATACCGTCAAGTGCGTGGGATTCTGCGAGCTAGTTTCATTCCTGAACCTGGGTACAAGTTGACATCTCGAAAGCTATCCTTTGCCGCAAGCACGATCTTGCCAGAGAGAAACGCGACTTGCCCGAGTACAGTACAATAAACATTGCGCAATAGGCCACTTAAAATCCTGCGGAGGTTCGAGGACTTCGAAGGCTCTGATAAGGAAGGTTCGAAGGTTCATTCCTCAAGCCCTAGGGGTGACACTCCCATATTTACTGTAGTCACAGCTGCGACCGGTTGACCCCATATACTAAGGAAGGGGTGGAGTCGCTACGCATTCTTCCGTATATTATAGGGTCAAGGGCGAAATGTACGCACGGTCAAACGGTCAATGGGTAAAATACAGCGTGGTCAAATGGTCAAGGGTCTTTTGGCAATGCAGTAAAGTGGTCAAGCAGCCAAAATGACTGTTCTTGACCCGGTCGCAGCTGTGACTACGGCGTCTACGGTACGGGAGTGTCACTCCCTTGACCTACAACATTGCCACTAAATGACTTTATTAGGCAAGCCCTACTAGTCTTGGAACCAGACCCTTCGCGCGGGGGAGGAGGAAAGGATCTGGGCACGTTCCTACATTCGAGTTGTCCTCACGGAATGTAATTATGCGCGGTAATTGGCGATCAACTGCGATACCACGCGTACGATCACAGTCGAACTGCTCGTTGCTCTTCTCGACTTTTGTCAGACACTCGCGGGTAACGCGGTACGGCACAGCAATTTGCCGTGTCTAGTCGCTGGCGACACCGAAAGCCTGGAGAAAAATCATTTCCCTGACGTCTTTCGCAATCAACGCTTCTGATTCGTTAGGTCAACATTCTGACCTGGGGACAACTCGAATGTAAGATGGTGCCCAAATCCTTTCCTCCTCCCCCGCGCGAAGGGTCTGGTTCCGAGACTAAAGCCCTACAATATCATAATTTCTCCTAGTTAGCACAGCACTCTCCTCTTCTCACTCTCACAGCTGCCAAACCGTGGACAGAGGACCAGTTTTTGAAACTATCACAACTCAGCGGCCCAACTTCTAAAGTACTTGTCCAGTTAGCCAGGGAGTCGAGTAGCTTACATGGCGGCGGCACTAATCACTGCATTATATGCTTCACAGTTCTTACCCATGTGAACTTGGGTGCTGCACTAGACTCAGAAGATACGCCTTTACTTCCACCAGGGCGTTTCCCGCCGCTAGACGCCATCTTGAACTTGTGTTTACTGGCCGGTTCGCGGTGCAGCGCCGCCATGTATGCAGCCCCTCCCCTATCACTGAGTTGGTCATGAATAACGGTATGTCGCACATTATGATTGTCGATAATTAGCTATCTATGGCATAACGTTCGATGCCATGTGGTTAGAGAATGGTTGGTTGGAGTTTTATGTTACGTCATAGTAACAAACTGCGCTTTCGACCACAGCCTGAGCACCGCTTTTGTTGCTAGTCTCGCGGGCCAGCCTCTCGCCACACCCACTACGGGGAGAGTCTGGCCCGCGAGACTATTTTGTTGCTACGAGCACTGAGTCACTTAGCTTTTGAAGGAACTAGCTAGCTACCCTCTTTGATCACAACACAGGTGGAGGGCTAGCTATAACCGTATCTAGCAGTAATGTCGAATTGCTTGGTAGGAATACCTTCCGAGATAATATCAGAAGTGGTATTTCTGTAGATGGAAGTGACTTTAGAATATCTTGAGAATTCTCTTCGTTGGCAACTCAAATCCCCTCTTGCCTCAGTCTACAGCTGCTACAGTGCAGGTACTCAAGCCCATGACAGCATGGTTACTGTCTTGGGACAAGGCACTTTTGCAAACAATACGGGTCCCAATGCGGCAGGGGGAGCCTGTATCCAGCTAACGACTCTACAGTGGAGTGGCATAGCCGAGGTTGTCAACAACTCAGGAAATCAAGCCGGTGGGATCTTTGCACAAGACAGTGTTTTTAACTTCACTGGTGTGTGTAAGTTTATCCAAAATTCTGGACCAAGTGGAGCTGCCATCTATTCTCTGACTAGCACCATTAATATACATGTAGATGGCAATGCTCTCTTCCAATCAAACTCGGTACTGGGTGATGGGGGCACTATCTCTGCTACCAGCAGTACCCTCATGTGGACAGGCACTGTGAATAATTCAGCAGGAAGATGGGGAGGAGTGATATTCCTAGCCAGAAGTTCACTCACTTGCACTGGAGTGTACACCTATACTGATAACGTTGCTCTCAGCGAGGGTGGTGCCATCATAACAGTTGGTGATAATGGTATTAACTGTTCTGGAGTAGGGCGTAATTCTGCACAGAGAGGAGGAGCCATTCGAACACGTGATAGCAGCTATCTCAGCTGGAATGGTACTATTCACTTCAGAGACAATTCCGCTTGCTACAACGGTGGTGGCATTTCTGGCCAGGTTTACCTTGATGGTGTGAATATTTTACTAATAATTCGGCAATCTTAGGTTCTGGTGGTGGAGTGTATGCGTCACAAGCAGGTTTGAATGGAAACAACACTTTTGTTGGCAACTTTGCTGGAGACGAAGGCGGTGGCATCAGCATAATTATTTGCAGGAACAATAAGTGGTCAAAGCAACTTTACTGGTAACCGTGCTGAAAACAATGGAGGGGGCTTGTTAATACGTATTTCTGGTACATCGGAGCTCTTTGGAATCAATTTGTTTGAAAATAACTCAGCCCTTTATAGTGGAGCAGTGTTTGTTGCCATAGCCGCTATTCATAGCATCAGCTGGAACAGCATTTTCAAGAGCAATACTGCCAGTTTTGGTGGAGGAGCAGTCTTCGCATCTCGCTTGAGTAGAAGCACTATCAGCGGAAATGAAACAGTTTTCATCAGCAATTCTGCAAACTTTGGAGGAGCTGCCATGAGTTTTGGTGAGGTGAATATTACTGGAAGTAGCTTACTGTTCAACAATACAGCTCTCTTAAATGGTTGAGCAATAACTACTGCAGACTCCAACCTTGTTTTTGGTGGAGAAGTGGTTTCCGCAAACTCAGCTTTGAGTGGCGGTGGCGTTTACTCAGCATCATCCACATTGTACATTCTACCAAATACTACTGTATACTTCCAAAACAATCTTGCAATGCAGCAAGGAGGAGCGATTTTTGTGGAGGATCCACTGTTTATTTACTGCAGCAATAGGGTCTTGCAGGATAGAAATTCCCCACAAACAATTGGTGTTAATGAATGCTTTTTTCAGCCAACTTCTGAGCCAATACATCATGGTGAAACTTTTGCAGAAGCCATTCAGAATATTTCTCTGGTCTTTGAGAACAACACAGCAGGGGAAGGAGGTAATGCTTTGTTTGGTGGCATTGTGGACAACTGTGTTTACTTGGTCACGGATGCCGTTTCGGGCATTGAACGCCGTGCCCCTTCAAATGTGATATTTGATGCAATATCCAACTTCCAAGGTGAGACTGACAGTGTCTCAAGAGTATCGTCATCAGCATATCGCATTTGTCCATGCCTGAATGGAAAGATTGACTGCAGTAAAACTACCTACGACCTTGAAGCGTATCCTGGTGAGACGTTATCAGTCCCTCTCGCTGCTGTTGGACAGCAAAATGGAGCAGCCTCTTCCGTTATCATAGCTTACCTTAATGCACCAACTACTGCAAGCTTTGGTGAGCGTGAGGATGTCCAGGCAGTCACAGCACAGTGTAGTCTAGTTCCCTATACACTACTCTCAAGAAGCAGTTCTGAAACTTTCCTACTGTATTCTGAAGCTCCATGTGGTACTTTAGGAGTGCTTCTTAAAGTAAATGTTACCCTTCTCCCCTGTCCTACTGGTTTCCAGTTATCTCAGACTTCTTCATCGTGTGTTTGTGCAGACAGGCTCCAGAAATACACACAGAGCTGCAACATTGCGGACGGAGAAATAGAGCGTGATGGTGATTTCTGGATAGGAGTAGAGTATACAAATGGCTCGGAGGCACTGCTTCTCAGCCCCCATTGCCCCTTTGATTACTGTAAATCAGCACCGATTAGATTCAGTCTGAATAGCAGTGATGTGCAGTGCAATTACAACAGAACGGGGATTTTGTGTGGAAGTTGTGCTTCAGAACTCAGCCTTACTTTAGGCACCTCACGATGCTCAAACTGTTCCAATGACTTCCTGGCTCTACTGATTCCTTTCGCTCTGGCTGGTATTGGGTTGGTGCTCCTGCTTTTCTTGTGCAAGCTGACAGTTGCAATTGGAACAATCAATGGAGTCATTTTTTATGCTAACATCGTTGGAGTGAATTCATCAGTCTTCTTCCCTGCTGGCCAAACCAACATTCTCACCGTCTTTGTAGCGTGGGTAAACCTGGATCTTGGGATTGAGGTCTGTTTCTTCAGTGGCCTGGATGCCTACACAAGGGCATGGCTGCAGTTTGTGTTTCCACTTTACCTTTGGGTATTGATAGGACTAATCATTCTCTCCAGCCATTTCTCCCTGAAGATTGCCAAGAACCTTGGCACAAACCCGATTGCAGTTCTTGCAACAATTTTCCTACTTTCCTACGCCAAACTTCTTCGTACATCATTTGCTGCTCTCTCTTTTACCATTGTGGAATACCCTAATGACACTCAGGCTGCAGTGTGGCTCTATGATGGTAATGTGGGATTTCTTGAGGGAAAACACATCCCTTTTTTTCTGGTAGCCACAGCTGTACTTCTTTTACTCTTTCTTCCTTACACCATCGTTCTCTTTGGCGGACCGTGGCTTCAAGCTCATGCAAACATCAAAGCTTTCTCATGGATCGAAAACTACAAATTGAGAGGAATTCTAGATCCTTATTATGCCCCGTACAAGACTGCTCACCGATATCGAACTGGATTGCTGCTCATTGTTCGTTTACTTCTGCTCGTTGTATTCGCTTCAAATGCTCTCGGTGATCCTAGTGTGAATCTACTTGCCATTGCCTGTGTTTCCTTGTGCCTAGCCACATTTACCTGGCTCGCGGGTGCTGTCTACCGAAAGTGGTATCTGGATGTGCTTGAAGCATCGTTCTCCCTCAACCTCGGTATCCTTGCTGCTGCTACATACTATGTGAGGGGAACAGGAGGCAGCCAGGCAGCTGTTGCATATACATCAGTTGGAATAGCTTTTGCAACCTTCACTGGCATTATTGTCTACCACCTGTATTTCCAAATCAGAGACACTCTTCGCAAGAGGAAAACACTA
This sequence comes from Axinella damicornis, assembly GCA_963931865.1. NCBI lineage: Eukaryota > Metazoa > Porifera > Demospongiae > Axinellida > Axinellidae > Axinella > Axinella damicornis. The sequence goes on from OZ007508.1 coordinate 16,735,964, forward strand.
GGAAGCAGTGAACAGCCTGAGAATAATATTCAGTATAGCCCTCACAGTGAAGAGCTTGATAGCCTGTCCACAGCTGAAGAACAGCCAAATGTGCCTGTATGGCATTTGAATGTTGCGGGACTTAGAGAACCCCTTCTCGAGGAAAGTTAACCTTCATAATATTTCTGTTGTTGCATGGGTGGCAACTCCTATAATTATGCCACCACCTTGTGCAATTTGTACTCGATTGTTGGAAGTTCACTGAATTGGGTTATACATTATTGATATCGATGTATTGTATGTATCATGCACACTTCTATGCATCTCTTTCTAGTGTTTCCATGTATCTTCCAATTGTTGCTACGTAGTGTTTTCAGCTCTCCAATCAATCGATCTCCAGTTCATCCCTGCTAGAGCCTCCATATCTCCTTCCCGTTCTAGGGCCACCTCCCTCAGACATTCCAAGGAATGACTGTGCATGCCTACTTGCACTGCTCCTGCTTTGTGTAGCTACATGCAGTCTCAGCCTTGTCAAAGCATGACCTGTGAGGGTGACACTGGGTTCGATCATCATTATCCTACTCTTCCTGGGAGAGAGGGAGAAAGAATAGGATAATGGTGCTACACCACAAGGGTTGTCCAAACGGTCTAATAGCTGCACTACTTGGTGATGCACCCACACACTACAATCTCATCTTTAGGCCACTGCAAATTAGACTTTAGTTTCCCGTCCACCGCCCGCCCCTTTCTGAGGGGACCGCATGATTTTGCCATTATTGACCCTTGAACTCCATTATATCATAGATAATATACCAAGTTTGCAAGCCCTTTCTCTCATGCACGTCCTGTTGCTGGTTGCTAGTCAATGTATGTGTTTATGATACGTGTTGCAGCAAGTCCCTACTTTGTTGGACAATCCTGAGCAGCGATGATGACCGTCTAACCTTGGCCAAATTCTATGAAACGGCGAGTAATTAATGATATTCACAGGAAATGGACCGCCAGCCCGCATGGAATTTCCAGGAAGGGGTGGACAGGAAACTAAAGTCTAATTTGCAGTGGCCTTAGGCTAGCTCACGATCACACACCTACACATTACATCTGTAGGCTCATGATCACACACCTACAAACTACATCATTCTGCAGACTGCATGCAGGCTCGTGATCATGCACCCACACACTACATCTGCAGGCTCGTGATCATGCACCCACACACTACATCTGCAGGCTCGTGATCATGCACCCACACACTACATCTGCAGGCTCATGATCATGCACCCACACACTACATCTGCAGGCTCATGATCATGCACCCACCCACTACATCTGCAGGCTCGCGATCATGCACCCACACACTACATCTGCAGGCTCATGATCATACACCCACACACTACATCTGCAGGCTCGTGATCATACACCCACACACTACATCTGCAGGCTCGTGATCATACACCCACACACTACCTCTGCAGGCTCGTGATCATGCACCCACACACTACATCTGCAGGCTCGTGATCATACACCCACACACTACATCTGCAGGCGTGATCACACACCCACACACTACATCTGCAGGCTCGTGATCACACACCCACACACTACATCTGCAGGCTCGTGATCATGCACCCACACACTACATCTGCAGGCGTGATCACACACCCACACACTACCTCTGCAGGCTCGTGATCATGCAACAACTTGTTGGCACACACAAGGACCGGACAGGAACAAGTAACCATTGTTCACAAGTTAGGATCGATGACCAGTGATGATGTTTGTCGTCATGGAGCACAAATAAAGTGCTATAGTAGACACCCAGTAGACTCTCTGATGCAGCAAAACCAACTTTTGGCTCATCAGAAAATTTACATTGGAAATTCCCGAAAATGGATCCATCAGACTCCCTAAACACCAAGTCTTGTAGTTCTCTCTGGGCGTGGAACATGGAGCCAGGGGCAGGTGGCTAAAATTGTAATTTAGTGTACTGTGAAAATAACTCATTAGTATAACTCAACGTGTTATAATCATAATAGTATACGTGATGTGTTACCATGAAAGTGAGTCATCATACTGTTTCCACAAATCAAATCACTATAATTCTAATAGCTAAACTCAGTTGCACTTCTCCCTCTGAAGTTTGTCAGCAGTCTCGTTCTGGGCCACTGATGGATGCTTGAGTCCTTTCACCAAAGCCCCCCATGTGTGGCCTCCCCTCCTGCCAACGTCGTCCTGCCCTTGCAGCCAGGAAGTCAGCATGTCATAGAGGAAGGTTGGTGAGTCTTTTATGATATCCAGAGTGGGAACCGCACGGAGTCCCAACACGAGTCCTAGTCTGAAGATCTGCTCCTTCTTCAGGTTCACTAGATAGTCACCGATGTCTATCAGATCACCAATATCTGGAACCAAAAGAGAATAGCACCTAATGAATAGCTGTAGGTTGCACAATGATTCTTAAACTGTCATCAAGGGCAGCTGGCCAATTAGAAGTGATACAAGTCAGATATACCACACCTATTTGGAGGATAAACACACTATCCTGCACAATTGCGAACATGGTAACATAAACCTACACACTCCCCCTCCTATATTAATGACCGTGCATAGTACATACAACACTGAAGACATTGTACCAATGCAGTTGTTATACGCACCCAGTTCAACTGTCTCCGCAGGGATAACCTCAGTGGCCGCTTGTATCTTCTGGCGCTTTGCGAGTGGAATCCCTTCCTCAGCAGGCGAAGAACCTGCAAGTACCATGACCAACAGATGTTCTAATAGCAGACATTCTATTACCTTGGGACATGTTGCAGTGTAACAGGCAACTACCGTACTGTCCCTAGTGTGCTCACAGCTCAAGGTGCTTGAATGGTTGAACGTAAGCACCCACCCCCACTTATGAATTAACTTGGGCAGTGTTAATTGATCTCAGGCTGTGCCCTCGACCAATTAAAATTGTCCTCGGTTCCCAGTGTTCATGTGGGTTAAAGCCCTCATGTAAGGGCTCTATATAGAACATCCCAAAAGAGGGACAGTAATATCATTAACTACCACAGATTGGGACATTTTCGTTGTTAAAAATATTTTGTCGCTGTCCAATAACGTCGTAAATTAAAATCACAAACAAGCCTAAATGCTGTCTCTTCTTTGAACGCTCAGTATGTCACATAAACTGTTTGTTTTCCCCAATTCCATCACATGCAGTATAAAGTCCTCCCCTGCTCCCAAAGAGAGACCTCGTACTCACTGTTTGCACATGCACGTAATATTCCATTAATAGCCCATACATTATGAACCGTGTAAATTCATTCAGTGGAGTTGATCCATGGAGGGTGGAGTAACAGAGCAAGTTTTCTAGTCTCTATAGAAAACCTGTTGAGCTGTACATTGCAAACAGTGGGAACCAGACCATGAAGAGTGGTCTGGGAGTAATGCTACTGACATGCATCATAGTACTGTATATCCAAAACTAATTGTCGTCATTTATTGCTTCACATCGTAAGACTGGGGAATTTATGACAGATGACCTATGATCTCTGACACGTCCAGAAAAAGATGGAGCTGATCAAAGTACGAAAGGGCTTGCAGCGTTTGAGGCTACAACTTTTAGGCCCCTGTTAGTTGCATTGTTTCTGCACCCCCGGCCACATCCAGATTCGGGGCCGCATGAATCTTGCCATTACTATGATGTAGTGCAATTATGACCTAGTATTTGGCAAAATATGTGTCATGGCAATCCTTAGTCCCTGTGGAAGCTTTTACTATGAACATTTGCACATTGTGTTGTCTGTAGCACAAGCTGAAGAGGTAGGCTTGTGTGCGTGTGTATGTTGTTGTACTCTACTAGGGGCAAAAAAATTTTCCCCAAAAATTCTAGGAGATTTAGTGATGGCCTGTCACATACCATGCACCTCATGAAAAACCTAAGAAACAAGAGGAAATGCCATTAACCAGCCTCAGTCCCGTCCCATTTATTAAAATATGTAGAATTTAGGGATGGGATGGGACTGAGGCTGGTTAATGGCATTTCCTCTTGTTTCTTAGGTTTTTCATGAGGTGCATGGAATGTGACAGGCCATCACTAAATCTGAAGATGTCTTTGCCTCCAGTCACCACTAGTACCAACGATGCAAGTTATGTCACTGCCAATTTTCGGTTAGTATAGTACCAGCTGACTTAAAATTTAATGTCTCGTGGAACATGACTAACATTGTTCTACCATACTCTGAGAGACGATCTGAAGTTGCGAACGTGTAGTTTAGAAGATGCTCACCAGGGAGCGCTATAACGAGTCAATTAAACTACCCCGTGCAGGAACTAGGCGGAAAGGGGGGGGGGGGGGGGGGGGGGGGGGGGGGGGGGGGGGGTATTTTCGAAGGGTATTAGCGGGACACTACAGTAATTATACACTCCTTGTACATGTATAGGGAAACATTGTTCCTCCCACTGACTGACACACCAAAGGGAATGCCCCTAGTGTGTGTGACCATCACACGTCCATGACACTGAGATAGACAGCACAGAAGTGGAATTAAAGTAGTAGCAGGGCAATGGATTGCATGAGAGCCCTTCCTGATGACAAAGGTGAAACAAACTTCTGTGCTTTGCACAGTTCCTCCAGTGAATACACACCTACCAATGGGTTTGTGCTGAATGCAAACATATGCATCCTCTACATAGGGGCGGATCCAGGAAGATTTGGGGGGGGGGGGGGGGGGGGCGGCTTTGTGCCTTCATACTAAGAGGCTGTGAAGCAGAATGCAGAATTTTGGTAGGTGTATATTTATCTCCACCACAACACATTACTAGTACTACACAAGTAACACTAAGATATACCGTGTTTAGTTGTAGCATGTGTAGTGGTGTTGCTGCTCTTGTATTCTGATGATGGCTAGTGAACATGGAGAGGGAGGGAAAAGAAGTGTGAATGGTACACACCATATGGATGCCATGCACAACCAGGTTGTCTATGGTGTATATGCTTCTGAATGTCTGCATGCAGAGAGAGGATGCACTACTAGGACACTGGTCTTCTCAAATGATCATTGCAGGGAGAACAAGTTCAGATGCTGTCCAAGGCCAATGAGGACTTAGCTATATCACTAGTGACACACACTTACCTCAAACCAGACCTTCTCAGATGGAGAGAGAGCAATGTAACGTGATGATGTCTTTGTGCATTTCATTGTCTCTGGACATGGGTCATTGTCACAGACTGCAGGGTGCTGAGGGTTTCCAGTGCATGAGGGATGGGTGCATTGGAAGCCAATCTGGAGTGCGGCACTGCTTGTGTAGTGGAGGGTTTTGCTGACGGCCCCAACTGCTTTTGTTAGTGCCTTTCGGATGGAGGTACAGAGCTCGTGCGGCTTGGTCTTCCCTCTGTGTTCAGGGATGTTGGTATCCCCTGCTGAGACCTCGAGGTGAGTGAGGCACATTCGGATAGTCACCTCATGTCGAAACTTTCCTACGTGGAAGTGAACCTGATCTCGGAAAAGTGCGTCCTTGTCTAGGTACCACAAGAGGTCAGAATCCTTCTGTGAGAGGAGGTAGGCTATAAGGGCACTGAAGATGCCTTTGGGGCAGTAGCCACCCCTAAACGCAAGGATAAGATGAGATGCGGTAACTTCGCTTCCCAGAAATATGCTTTCATGAGATGGTGCCTTTAAAGGGCTGCAGTAATCAGCATGTGACAGAACGCAAGGGAGAAAGTAGTCCATACCATCATCTGTCTCGATGGGGGCTAGGATATGCAGGTGCTCTAGTAGCTTCAGCATCTTTTGAACAGGAAGCAGATCGTTGGGCAATTGGGCAAGCCGCTTGATGGCACTGCTGGAGAAGATCCCGTTCTTCTTGAAGACATCCTGTGCATGCTGACCTGTCTTGATGAACTGGAAGGTTTCAGCAATCAGCTCGGTTATTTTGCCATTAATCACCTGTGGCTGGAGAATGATGACATCTTGGAGCTCAGGAACGTCATGGAAGTAACGTATAAGACCAAGCTTGACATGTAGGAACCACAGGGCCTCGTTCAGCTGCTCTTTAGAAATGCCACAGTCGTAGCCAATGGAGAGGCACTGCTTGTAGGGAATGACTTCAAGTCCAAGATTGCGGAGGGCTATGCCGAGGACTAGCCAGGGAGCTGGAGTATCAACCTTGCACCGTTTGGTGGCGATCCTTTCAACTGCACTTTTGATGCACTGATGGTCATCCTCATTGTTGGACAGGTTGCTCACAATGAATGCTGGTGTGTTTTCTTCAGCAAACTCAACGATTCCCTTTTTGAAGAATTCAGTGGATATGAGCAGTTCCATCAGCTGTCGTTGTAATTCTGGAATTCGCTCTGGTGCTGCCTGTTCTACCTTGTCTTTGTGAGTGGCTATTAGCAGCACTGTAGGTCCGATTGATTCCCCATCGTCCTTGTCAGTGGTGGACGCAATGCTTGCTAGAGACTGGATGATCATTTCCCTAAGCGTGAAGCTGGATGTGTAGGATACTGACTTATGGTCAGCAGATTGTATGTACTGGACTTCAATCATCTTGTCCAGCTGGTCGGTGACACGGAAGACAAGCATGAAGACACTGGGGCCAGCAATGAGTGCAGGGAGTACCTCCTGGAACTCCGGCTGGCCTCCAGTGTCTGTGCAGAAGAGCATTCGAGAGTTGTCAAGGATAGAACGAACTTTATCCCAGTTGTGGTCCTTGAGGGCTTCTTTGAAGGTCTCTTCTGGAGGTGTGTGGGTGGGAGGTTGGGTAGCCTCACTGCCTTCTGTCTGTGTGAGGTCAGGTGTTGAGGGCGGCTGGTCACTAGTGGTTTCAGAAAGAAGGAGAGAGAGAGTCAAAGAGAGAGGGGCACAGAGAAGAGAGAAGCTTAGTCAGTTTGGATTGTATGTGTTACTACTGAATATTGGCTTCAGAATCTTTAGTTCACAAACCTCACTGTAGCAGGCAGTGCTGGATTGAGACCCATCGACATACCCATTGCCTTCAGCAAGGCAATCACCTCTTCCCCAAGAGACACCCTTGACCATATCACAACCCCCTCCACCTCAAAGGCAACGCCGGGTTGTACCGAAGTCTTCCTGATTGTAGTGAGCTGGATGACATTGTCAACTACTCCAGTGCTAAGGACTACTGGGTCACCGCCAGAAGGTGGATACTGGATACTGGGTGGTTTTTCCCCCCGCAGACGAGCTAGTAGTGAGGATTTGCCCATTCTTGGACCACCAGTGGCCATTAGCTGTACGATGGAGAGTTGAAATGTCTTTTTTTCTTTGATGAAGACATGGTAGGCACGGAGGTGCCTTTCTTCCTCCTCTGCAAAGAAATGCAGATCTGCAAATGCAGATCCAGAACGTTTCATGACACACTGTAAACTTGGGAGAATAACTACCCATCAATTACAAGTACCCTATGATTATAAGTACCTATCAAAATTATACCCATTTCCTGAATAGAAGTACCCATGTGAACATAAGTACCGTATGAATAATACTACCCATCACTGTCTCCCAAGGGCCGCGGAGTACTAGACACAATGCGTGCAGCTTTGTGGTGTAGCCCAGCCAACTAAAGCGTGGATACAAGGGTAGCCTAGCAACAAGACTTTCACGCAACTTTTCTCAGCCTCTCGAGTGGATCTCTGGTCTGTGAGTTATTAGATGCTAGTATTTTCTGAATTCTGATACTACTATCCTGAAGTAAGCCTTCAACAAGGCCTTCATTGCTCAAACTGCTGATTTTTGTGTGCTCCACAGACACAAACCAATCACTCTACAGGGGCGGATATATGCAGGGCTGCTGCCGAAGGGAGTGCACAGAGGTGTGTAGCACGGAAATTTATTTCGCCTTTATTTTTTAGTTACCAGGATGGGCTCTCGTGGCACCTTCGTGCTTTGCACTGCAAGTTCCAGGGATGTAAAAGGATTACAGGACCTGGGGCCGCCATGTGCTTCCGTTTCTTACTCAAATTTCACTCACGTAACGTAATACGTACGTACGTACACGTAAATATACTAGATCGTGGTCTCGTTCCCAAGCCGTTCGGTTTCAGCCAGGAGTTGCAATGTAGCGGCAGCTAGTTAGCTAGTAACTGAGCGCTCGTGTTGCCCTCGATGCTCATCACCGCTGCAAGCAAGTGCTTGAAATTATAGGTTGAAAGTAAGGTGAGTTCTTCATTAATTCAACTGACCCTTGATCCGCCACTTCCTAGAATCTGTAGTGCACTACTAGTCAGTACAATGTTAGGAGATTACACACATGAAGATACAAACATGCCCAGTACAGTACTGAGTCTCATGTCATTCACCAGTTCACCCAGCACACAACCGATTATGAAATGGCACACAACATCATTGGAGATGGTGGCCACAATAGCCAGCCTCAATTGGCACTATACACAGCAGATGTTCACACAATGGAACTTGCGTATCACGGAAATGGCAATGTTAGGGGTGTGGTCAGTGATACTACTGCACATGCTCAGAAGTGTGATATACGCATGACAACCACAGATGTCATTAATAGAGCTGATGTCTGCACAGATCAATCTCGCAACGCAAAAATCAAGTGAACAGTTACATTGCTTTGTCCTCCACTTATGATTACAGACAAAAAAATGGAGTAATATAGATAGCTCTTCAATGTGTACATAGTCACTGCTTCACTGACTATCACATTCTTTACTTAGCATCCCGTTCTCATGGGAACTAAGCTGTTGTTTTGTACACTTGTATCGGTCACAGATCCTTCTTGGGCTATGTGTATTGTAACCAGTTAACATACCGTGCACACTGTTGAGTTAACACAGATGCAATCAGAAAGCCAAAATGCACTTCTAGAGTGGACTGGATCGAGGTCATGGTACTATACACTGCGTTACCCAAGTGCCCCTATAAAGCTTATAAGCATACAGAGTCTCCCTTGACAGCATACAACATCAGCAAAGTGTCTCCTAAACGTTCACAAACAAGGTACATGATATTATCAGTAATGTACTTCTCAACCTGCATGACACATTGCACGAGATCCCCAAAAGGAGTGTTGGAACCAACATACTGTCATAGCTGCTTTCCAATTGCAACTGAGGTAGCTAACCAAGTATGTAGGCCCTACACTCCTGTTGGGGATTCATACAACAAGTGTGTCAAGGTTGTAACATATGTATCCTACTTTTATAGGATACATACTGTGACATACTGTCATAGCTGTTTTCCAATTAGCCTCATTCCCTGGCCTTCTCACCCCAGTGTTTGTCATTTGAAATACTAACGTGGGGGAAGGCCTGGTAAAACTCGTCACATGCAGTGACGCAGGTGGACATATGGAGGAGTGGCACATTCACGGAGAAACCACAAGTAAGTTAGTGTGCTACTGATTGCACACTGTTGAGTTAACACAGATGCAGATGCCTGGTGTTCAGTGATTCGATCGATATTGTAAGTCACAGTTGTTGGCAACGTTAATCTTGAATTACCAACAGTAACTACAATAGCTTACCTCTACAGTAGCTTACCAAGCGCTTGGTAAGACTTACACCTGAGTAGTCAAACGTTAGTGCATGCTGTATTGCCGTTAGCACTGAGTTGGCATCAAGTTGCTGTCTTCGTGGTATCAATATAAACTCGAAAGCATACTTGTAGTCGAGTAGCTTTACAACTGTGTCCACTTAACTTGTAAATGACGTAGGAGTGGTACCAGGCCTTCTGCCAGCTATCTGACAAGGGTTCAAAGGTCACGTATGCGGTGCGCACGCGACTGGCAGACGGCCTGGGAACGAGGCTAACAATAATGAACATTACACTGCCCACTCAGGCACAAACAAAATTACAATTCGCAAGGTGAAAGTTACACTGCCCACTCAGGCACAATAATGAAAGTTACACTGCCCACTCAGGCACAAACAAAATTACACCTTATAAGAATTTTTTTTTGCAACAACAACTATACAACACATACTGTACACTAGTGGATGACCGAGGTACATCACAAGATGCTCCACCTAGGTTACGTTTTTTTGGCTGGCTGGCTACAAAGAATGACTCTAAACACTTCATCACAAACCATGCAGTGACCCCGATCGCCATGTGCTCGAAGGTGTGCTGTAAATAGATGTAGGAATTTTAATTATACAGGGTAGTTCTAATAGAGCCCTGCAGCTGTTCAGTCATGATCGGGCTCATCGCTGTCGATGAGCGGCTTGGTCTGAAACTTTGAGGTGAGAAACATGTTTGCTCAAGTATTAAGACTACTATATATTTTTATAATAGCCGAAGAGACTTTTGGGGGGGCTGAGCCCCCTTGTTTGCATACTTGGGGGGGCTTTAGCCCCCCCAGCCCCCCCGCTTCCTACGCCTATGCTGGCAGGACATGATTTGCTTTTGTCTCAATTTTGGATTTTTACAACATTTCAGCCTCATTCCATGTTAATGTGTTCCTTTTGCAATCAAGTGAAATAATGCACCATGCACCACAGTGACTGAATACGAGTCTGAACTGTTTCGCACATCATACTGCATGCACCAGATCTATGGTATCAGTATAATGTCAGAAGTGTAATGTTTCATATATTATATTGCATGTGCCAGATTTATGGTATGGGGAGACATCGAAACGCTTGACTACGATTAGTGTGGGGCTCGCTCACACCTGCCAAATAATGCTGGGCAGACAATACAATTATTAGCGCCATGCATAGACTGTGCCATTGCTGCAGCAAATCACCTTCTGACTCATCTCAAGAAGAGTGAAACAGCTTTAAAAGGTTGCTAAGTAGATATGTGGGCACCTGCCATTGTTCTATACAGGATGTTATGTACCACCCAATGAACGTCACATGATTGTGTTTCTGAACAATCCTCTCAGACAGTAGAATTACCAAGAACAGTGACTGATATTGACTGTCCTTGTCAGTTAAGACAATCTGTGAGATAATAATCCATTCCTTCTTCTGACAACATTTTATGAGATGAACTAGTAGATAGTGCTGATGAGGCAACCTTGTCTTAGAATTAGATTCATACTGACAGGATCAACCACTGTATACGTGGAGAAGAGTACACTGGAGCAAGCGTTTAGGAACAGTTTGTGGAAACCAGGACCGTACACCCCATGTAACAACTAGACAGTTTAGGTGTGCAAGGGGACCGGTAAGGGATGGCACCCCATTTGAAACGGCTATGTCATAAATGATATGCATATTATCTAGTGGCGTGCGCATGGGTAGGTAGGTATAACCCTTTCAACACGGCTCTACATAAACAGAGCTGGTGAAGACACTACAACTAGACTAGAGAAGGAGCACGAGGAAGGGGAGGAGCAGGAGGAAGGGGAGGAGCACGAGGAAGGGGAGGAGCAGGAGGAAGGGGAGGAGCACGAGGAAGGGGAGGAGCAGGAGGAAGGGGAGGAGCACGAGGAAGGGGAGGAGCAGGAGGAAGGGGAGGAGAAGGAGGAAAGGGAGGAGCACGAGGAAGGGGGGGAGCAGGAGGAAGGGGAGGAGCAGGAGGGAGGGAAGGAGCAGGAAGAAGGGGAGGAGCAGGAGGAAGGGGAGGAGCAGGAGGAAAGGGAGGAGCAGGAGGAAAATTAGGAGCAAGAGGAAGAGGAGGAAGGGAGAAGGAGGAAGATGAAGATGAGCGAGGATGGGACAGACTGAGGATACGTAATTTCCCTTGCTTCTTTTCAAGAGGTGAAGTAGACAGGCAATCCCAATAATTTTGTTTCAAAAAGGTTACTTTATGTTAATGTAAATGTATGTAAAAGTTACAATGGCAACAAATATGTTTCTGGTATAGATTTTGTTGATCTTGATCAGAGTCTGTGTATCATCCTAGGTATACTCTCACAGGGGCGGCAGTGGCATAGAAAAAGTGGTACGGCCCACCATCATAGTGCACGGCGGAAGGCGGTGCCCAGAGGCGCGAAGTGCCGATCTGTCTGTGCTTTGCGCGGAAGAAATTTTTTCATCAGTGATGAGCGATAAGCATCCAAACAGCCGTTTTGGGAAAGAAAAAGACCTTGGCGGTTGTGGAGGTTCAATAGTAGGTCCAGAACTAGGACCAGCATTTGTTGCTTGCAGTACAAAAAGTGCAGAGGGAAAGCCTGGATGGATTTCACACGTGATGCGTGCCGCCACTGATGTCACAGATTCTGTTAATACGTGTTCAACTTGTTATTGCCTGTTCCAGAGATGCTACAGAGACCAGACAAACTCCAGATGAGCGGCAGGTCCTACCCATACAACATAACTTGAGTTGAAACAAAACTGCTGAGTAATACAACGGTTGTAACTTGGAAGCACTTTATACTGTTCACTCCGGGCAGTGGGCCATCACTCTGGGAAGTACAGCTCAGCACTACTTCGAAGGTAAGACTTGTAGCTTGGATAAGCTCGGTGTGGCTCTCTTCTGGCCTTTGACCTGTCTTCATATGTGATCGTAGCTACTCTGTACTGTACTTGTCTTGAACGTGTGAAATCTGTCCAGGCCTAGCGCCTTCACCCCGCTTTTCATACTGCAAGTGACAAAAGCTGGCACGGAGGCCTGGAAATGAGGCTACATCCCAACTTCTTCCAGTGACTAGACTATATGTGGTTAGGCAAAGCAGCCTTTGAACACACACACACACCTTTACAATGATAGGGTAATAAGCAAAAGGTACAAGCACTGACCAGAAGGATATATGATTGCTAAATGGAAAAATGGGGACAATAAGCAACGTCAGTGGTTATGATCAACTGCAAAACTCAACTACAATCTTTGCAATAGCCTCGTTCCCAGGCTCTCCCACTCATGAACAAAAATTGAGAGCGACGAAAACTGGGCTGGGCCTGGGAACGAGGCTATCTCTGCAACATGCCAACCAGTTCATTATTCTTACAACAACAGTGCATGCTGTACAGTACCTAAGATTTGGCATACTGACTAGTGTTTAAAACAGCAATGTGATAATCCATTTAGTGAAATACAATGCATACCGCATTTTAAGTGGCTGTAGTAAACATGAAACTAATGACATGGATTATAAACAAGAAGCCACACCCTAAATAGTTATTCTTCTTGCATGAGGCTAAGCTTCGTACCCAGGCTATAACTGCAGTATGGATGGCAATAAGGTACATAGCTAGCTCTGCTGTGACATGATGACACTGTCAGAATAGAGTAGTCAAAGAAATGTATGATCTGACTTTCCTGATTTGGTAGACTCAACGCACCAGTAGCTACAGTAATGGCAACAGCTTTTAGTGCTACAGCAAACATGGAAATCCCTTGGCTAAACCTTGCTTATACTTGTGGCACAGGGACGGAAAGGACGGTAGAAGGTAGTTAGAACAGGGTACCCTGGATTTCAGAACAGTAAATACAAAACGACACGCATAACCCATTTGGCAAACATTCATATACTAGCAGGCCCCCCCCCCCCCCCCCCCCCCCCCCCCCCCCCCCCTACGTGTGGTATCTGGTGTACACAGAAATGGAAATGGAAGCCTGGATGTTTCCGTCGCACTGTATGGAACCTCACATATATTACTGAAATGTCAATGTAAAAGGCATGGTCAATAAAAGATGGCTGCACAGTATGATCAAGGGCTGCTGAATGTAATCACGTTACCACGGGAGACATCCCAGGAAGTCTCAGGACTTCACTGGAGTGTACAACCACGAACTGTGTGCATGTAGCTGAGTACGTGGGACATCCCAGGAGGTCCTGAGGATACCCTAGCACTATACCCTGAGGACTGCGGTGGAGTGTATGACTGGGGCTGTGTGCAAGTAGCTGAGTGGGACATTCCAGGAAGTCCCGGGGATGTCCTAGGATTTCAGTGGAGTGGGACCACATACACAGAAAGGAGGGGACACTCTGGGTCACCACAGGACTTGAAAAGAATCTTAAATGCTGTGACTTATGGTGGCAGTCCTAGATACTTGTATCGGGACTTGCCAATAGCAGCTTCCCAGAAATCTTTGTGCACTAGCTACTACCGTAATCTCCCGATAATACACCCATGGGCAATGAATATTAGTGGCTACTCAAAGAGGGGGGTGGGCATATTTCTCGGATTCACTGCACTCGGAAGTAGGCTCACTGCACTCAAAAGTAAGACCCAGTCACTGCACGTGCAAAATAGTGCCATGAGCCACACTGCAACAGTCATTCTAGCACTACTACTCCCTGGTGAGCAGGAACAATCTCTTCGTGTGAGTAGCTGCAGGAACAACAAACGAGATCGAGCTAGACACAGCAGGAGTGGTTGAAGTACATGGAGTGCAAAGACCATCTTTGGGACTTGCCAATCGCTGCTGCTTCTGAGAAATCCGTACTGTGCTGCTGGTGTTACGCTAGGTGATTGCACACACGAAGATACAAACCAGCAAAGTGCAGTGTGTGCAGCATGCACTAGTACACAGCTGATTAATGATAATGAAATTCATTGGAAACGGTATCACAATAGCCAGCCTTCATTTCTTAGTCCAACCTCTCACAGTACTACATGTACTTCCAGAGCCAGTCCAGTGCTTTCCTGTTCAAGGTAATAGGGTGGGCATACTTTCGAGTAATACCGTATTCTCCCACTAATACGCCCCCTCCGAAAATACACCCTCCCCCTCTTTTTGCCCAAGTTCCTGCACAGGGTAGTTTAATTTGTTTTAACCCTGGTGAGTGTCTTCTGGAATATCTAAACTACATGTGTGCAACTTCGGATCATCGATACAAGTCATCTCGTTGCCACTCTTCTGCAGGAAGTACCAGGAAATGTCCCGTTGTAACTGACCGACAGTATTGCTGTTCTGGATGATGGCTACAGCGAAGTCGTCGTGAATGTTATGGCCCTCGCGATTGGCAGCTCTTCTTGCCGATATAGGCAGTCCTGTCAAGTCTCACGCATCCTGCGTGAGACACACGCATTTACGTGTCATCTCACGCTCACACGCATATCCAAATCTCACCATTTGCACAGCGCATGTTACTGTTGATTTTGGCTCCCTTTGAACACTGAAGCACAAAGTAGTAAGCATTTCATTGACTTCCCTAAGTGGACACTGACAGGTTTCTCAATGGTTGATTCAATTATACCCACTTACATGACACATGTTCAAGTTCTCAATGCAACAACGAATTTGATAGTGAAGTTGTTTAGAAACTGTTTTATTAATTTCTGCCTTGACCTTGACCTTCACAGGTCAAATTCGTCTTTGTGAAGGGTATTTATTGTGTCACGAGTTCAAATTGGATGGGTCTCACTCATTTTGTGCCAATCTCACTCATTTTGAGGTGGGGTCTCACTCAAGTGACGCTGCCGACCTTGACAGGTCTGTATAGGGAAACCACGCATGATGACCACGAACAGTACGGGAGATCATTTGTACTTTTGTAACTGTGAACATGAACCGTGGCAGTGTCATAACAGTGTTGTGTATGTAGCAAAAGGGCGTATAATCGAGACTAATTGCATATTTGAAAATACGCCCCCTCCCCACTTTGCGCTGGATGTAGTGCACAAAATGGGGGGAGGGCGTATTAACGGGAGACTACGGTAAGCAACAACTTGTTGCGAAAATGGGTTGTGGTGTATTTTCGAAGGTGGGCGTATTATATCGGAGATTACGGTAGTACTAAGTGATTGCACACATGAAGACACAAACATGCAGAGCACAGTACGCATGCAGAGTCTCATGTCATGCATCAGCTAGTCCAGCACAACTGATTATGTGCAGTGGCACACAGCATTCAATGAAATGGAGACCACAAATAGCCAACGTCCATTTGTTAGTCCACCTTCTTTCACATTGCTTCTTCCCGAGTTATTCCAGTGCTTCCTGTTTGAGATAACAGGATGGGCTAGCCTGGTACCCAGGGTGGGGCCTGGTACCCAGGGTGGGGCCTGGTACCCAGGGTGGGCTAGCCTGGTACCCAGGGTGGGGGCTGGGGCCAGGTACCCAGGGTGGGGCCTGGTACCCAGGGTGGGGCCTGGTACCCAGGGTGGGGGCTGGTACCCAGGGTGGGGCCTGGTACCCAGGGTGGGCTAGCCTGGTACCCAGGGTGGGGGCTGGGGCCAGGTACCCAGGGTGGGGCCTGGTACCCAGGGTGGGGCCTGGTACCCAGGGTGGGGCCTGGTACCCAGGGTGGGGCCTGGTACCCAGGGTGGGGCCTGGTACCCAGGGTGGGGGCTGGTACCCAGGGTGGGGCCTGGTACCCAGGGTGGGGCCTGGGTACGAGGCTAAGGGTGGGGTACTTTCATACAATAAATGACCTTAATTTGTAGCAAACATTTACACATATTTTAGAGAGTGGGTGTACTATCGGGAGATTATACTATTACATTGTATCAGCAGACAAGCAAGGTGATATCATATAGTGGGAAATTTCAAATTTTGATGAATCGTAAACAAACAAGTTATAGTTATAATGTGATTTTTAATTTCGCGACAAGGGGTCAATGGTGACCACACCCCCTACAATTCCCACGTGTAAATACTTCAGCATGCAATCTATAGTAAGAGGCTACCACACTCATCAAAAACGTTTGGACTGCTGCCCTTTTGGGAAGAACCACAATGCCAAAGGGAGTGCTTTGCACAGGTTGGAAGTACATGTATTGCTTAAATGACATCTAGCTGAGAGGCTACCATTGGCAGAGCACAGAGCACAGTATGCATGCAGAGTCTCATGTCATGCATCAGCTATAGTCCCGCACAACTGATTATGTGCAGTGGCACTTCGATGAATATTGAACAAACATGTTAGAATGTGATTTTTTAATTTCGCAACAAGGGGTCGATGATGACCACACCCCCTACAAATCCCACGTGTAAATACTTAAGCATTCACTCATCAAAAACATGTGGACTGCTGCCCTTTTGGGAAGAACCACCATGCCAAACGGAGTGAGTATAATTATAATGGTGAGGTGGAAAGTGCAGCTGTCTTCCCAAGTGTTGGCATTTGCTCGTGATGATCTGTACCTCACAAACATTTCCAGCTCTACAGCACACATACACATTGTGGATAATGATGAACAATACATACATCAACAAACATTGATGTGGCACAATAACAGCAAGTACAATCACGGGCAGTTGAGTCGTACTTGCTTCCAGGGTTGACACAACCCGGGGGCAGAGCAACAGAGAAGTCAATGTTTACTACTTAAATTTTATGTCCACAACAATCTATCATACCTTCATCTTGCTGACGAGATAGTTTCTGGAGTTGCTCCTCATAGACATTCACTTCCTTCTGCCACATTTCTTCCATCTCCTTTGCCGTTTGCATCTCCTGCTGTACAGAAATTAGCCTCTCTTCAACTTGTCTCCTCCTAGCCTCCCCACACCCGTCACTCAGCTCTTGCATCAATGAGGCCTTCTCCTACACAGGGAACACATAGTACCATCGAAATGTGCCCCCATCCTCACAACAGTTGGCTTACATATCTCATGATTGATATACACATGCAGCCCTCTAATTTCTTGAACATCACTTGAAGTACGTAGAGTAGTATAGAGACACTTAGTGGTACTGATGAGGGCAGTGAAATCTAGTAAGGACGTTGGTCATGCTCATGCTTCAGCTCATGCAAGTAGGCACTCACAGTTATAACCATACAATGAACTAACAGGTTCATTGTATGGTTTAACGCTAAGCAAAGATAGCGTAGTGAAGGGAATATTCACTTCAATCTGAAAGTCAAAACTTGCCCAAAAGGTTACGGTAACCGTTTCAACCCTGCGGAAGAACATCCCACACTAGACAGGTGCTTGATATGTCCTCTATGGTAGGTACAATTACAGAAACTCAGTCATCAATGGCAGGCTAACTGTGGCAGTGAGTATGAGGTGCATGGAGTGAGATACTGTAGTCACCTGCTAATCCCCCCCCCCCCCCCCTATTTTGCACACTACTTTGAGTCTAAAGTGGGAAGAGGGTGTTTAATCGAGTATTAGATTAGTCTTGACTATTGACTATATGCCAACACAAAATGCAAGGACGTCTTCTTTGCTGTAGCTATCCACACAAACAGCAACAATGTTGGTCATGTACCACGAGACATTGCCCAAGTCGGCTGGTACTACCAACTGAAGATTGCAGTAAGATAACCTGCACCATCAGTGCTAGGGCGACTGGATACCAAGACTGGATACAAAGACTGGGTGGTTCTGACGAGTGCCTATGTCTTCAGGCGGATATGAAAACACTATGATAGGCTTATAACTTTGTTCGATAAGCTACGTAAAAGCTTACAAAGTGGTTATTGGTCCGGTAAGTTATGGCCAGGGGCAGTGCTGATGAATGCTGAATGCACAAGTGTGTCCATCACCTATACTTAAAGTATGTACTTCCTGCCGGACAACAGCTTAAGCTATACACTTCAAGCTGACTTTGTAAACTAGTTACTAACAAAAGATTCACAGATTACCATACATATATCACATGTATACTGCACGTGTATAGTTGATATTCTAGAAGACACTCACCACAGTCAAACTACCCTATGCAAGAACTTGGGGTGGGGGGTGGGGGGGGGGGGGTATTCAAAGGAGGCTTATTAGTGGGAGACTACGGTAATTCACAAACTGGGAGTGGTTGACAAAATACCTGTCTTAAGTGGCAGTAACAATACAAGCATATTCCACGTAGTCATACATTTCCATTAACCAGTGGCGGTTAGCAAAAGTAACTTACGTCTACTGTACAGCAGTTTTGGATTTGTTCCGATCATCATTTTTAGACTCCAACACTAGACAAATCACCTTGAACTTCAAATCTCAGGTCAGACATGTGTCATGAATGCATTCATGTGACCGGTAGTGGGTGTGGCAACACAAAATGTTTCAGGCGCACTTCATGCACCAGTGGCTGAACCTCCCTTTCTAAATTTCTAAATTCGCCACTGATTAACTGTTCAGAACAAATAGATCACAAGCAATTGTTTTGAATGGTAGGAGTAAGTGTGGAAGCTGCAAATCATGGAACAGAATCTACTCATTGTGCATCGTAGTGTCTTGGGAGTACCATAGTCGCGCGTTATTAGGCGCATGCGCCTATAACTCCACAGGAAGGAAATATGCGCCTATAAGCGAGATGCGCCTAGCGCCTAATAACAATATTTTTATCATGAATAGGAAGTGCGCTTCAATTGGAATTTAGCTGTTTACCACTCCGCATGATCGAAAACGGCTGAGTTTCTGAAAGAAGACTGCAGCGCTTAACAGCGAGTACCTGGGACGACAGTTGGACCAGCGCCTAACAGCGAATATGCGCCTATAAGTAAGATGTGCCTAATCACGCGCGACTACGGTATGCCCATACGTGATACACTGTCAAAGACGGGGGTGAGCTTATTTTCTGCTTTTGGCTTTGAAAACCTACCCAACCTTGCACGTTCGAAAATATGCCCTCTCCCCTCTTTACTGTCCAATGTTCCTGCACAGGGTATAGTTTGACTCATTTTAATGCCCCTTGGTGAGCTTCTTCTGGAATATCTAAACTACATGTGCTCAGTATGTTACGTTGCGATACAAGTCATATTGCTGCCACTCTTCTGCAGGAATACCAGCAGAGTCTTGGAAATTTCGTGGTACTGTACATGACCGACAGTATTGCTGTTCTTGGAGCATACACAGCTATAGCAAAGCTGTCGTGAATGTTATTGCACCTCCTTGTCAATGTAGGGAGGCCATGCAGCTTTGTAAACATGATGACCACAAACAGTACTCTCGGCCTGTTGTAACTCTGTTGTTATGTGAACACGAACCTTGGTAGTGTCATAATAACTTGTGTACATACGTAGCATCCTAGCACTTGAGTAAAACTATTTGTGGGGGTGTATACTCGAGACTGATTGCATATTTGAATTTAGAGTATAGTTGTACCAATTCCACCAATCAGATTACTCACTGCGAGGTATCTAAATCTGATAGAAAACCTCGTCTTCAATAGAAAACCTCGTACGGGGTTTTCTATTGAGCCCCCAGGATACACAATTATTGTTTACTGCCAACTTGAAATCCATGGCAACTACATAAAAATTATAGCATGCAGCTGCTTTAGAATTATTGGCAGTGCACATGTCTGCGTACTTCTCTGTGTTTGTCTTCGTTGGACGGCTACATCAGTACACGAGAGCTCGAAGGAGGAGCTAAGCGGTAAATGACAGCACTGGTGGGGTGGAGCCAAGTTGAGGGGCGGAGCCTTATGACTGCTCGTGCGCGCCTTGTCAGCGCTTACCTGCTGCTCGTAGCCAGTCTGTTATTTCTTCGAAAAGGACATCCGATGGTAAGTTATTCTGTTGAAAACTGGAGCGCTAGCGTTGCTACCGTTGCTGTACTCTAGACCAAGGGATCTAGAAACCTGAGGGCCCTGGGCTGTAGCGTCCCGAGCGCAGTGCAGTGAGGGCACACAGCGCTAGTATCTGCCTTGTACTCGTTTCCAGTCTGTTATTTCGTCGAAAAGGACCTCCGGATCCGACTCGTAGGTTATTTTGTTGACAACTGAAGCGCTAGCGTAGTTATCGTTGCTATACTCTAAATCGGTTAGACACTGAGACCACTGGGATCTACGCGATTTAGAAACCCTCGGGCCCTTAGTAGCTGCGCTCGGGACGCTACAGCCCAGGGCCCTCGGGTTTCTAAATCGCGTAGCATGGTCTCAGTGTCTAACCTATATATATGCCCTCCCTTGATTTTAGGCTGGATGTAGTGTACAAAGGGGGGAGGGGGAGGGGGGTGTTAACAGGAGACTACAGTACTTGTGCGAGAAAGACAGGCCCATTGAACACCAGTGAAGGGATTCCTCTCTGATATTGACAGAGCAAACGAGGGTATGTTCTTGGGGTTAGCTGTGCTACAAACATGAGTTACACACACGTCCATGAGGCAAGTACAGCGACTACACACCAGAGGAAAGGGCACAGACAGGAAGTACAGTGCCGATAATGCTGCTAGTGACTTCTCAACTCTGTTTGATCCCCAAAGTACTCGTGTTCACCAGCATGTACTGGGTATGCCCACTGCCACACACCATGCAGTTAAATCCGCAAGTCACCATGTTAATTAAAAAGATTGCCAAATTTTGGCAGGCAGTTGACCAAATTCAATCCCAGCCCTACTTCCTGCTATATGGTAAACAGTAACATTTGTATCAAATTCTAGCAACTATGTGGGCATGGCCTCAGTGACGACTGTGTGTATACCAGCATAGTCTTCACTGCATGCATGCATGTAACACAGGTACAATGTAGCATCATTGCACAATACACTTATCAATTGGGGGTATGGTCCGTGTTACAAACCTCAGCCCTCTCAGGAGCACATACTCCTGTTTCCAACCAAGCCCTGGCTCACCTTCTCCAGCTCTCTTTGCTGTTGCTGGTACTTTGCTACATCCTACAGTGGGAGGTAGTGAAGAGGTGGAGATGGTGAATAGTGAACAACACATACACGTACATAAGGTTACATGTTCTACTTTCAAATGACCAATAAATGATTTCCTCAGTTTAGACCACTACGTATATGTGCCTCACGCATGCCATTGCAACAGCATGCAATTTCACATCCTCAGCAACTCTCAAATGCTTCTGTGTTGGCCCATGAGTTCGTAAGGCCAGGTCAGAGATGGTGGCTGCCTCTACAAGAAACTCTTCCATATTAACATTGAAAGTTAAAACTGTGAACGCATTACAACTGTGCATGCAAGGTTACGGCTGTTTATGTCAATTATAGTCGTGGGCTACACAATTCTCTCTATTATTAGCCTCAATCTGCAGGTCACTGGTGCCTGCACTACACACATCGAACACGTCAAATCCTTCAATCAACTCAGAAGCCCCCAATCAATGCTGCAGAAAGCGATTCCTTCAGAACAATGGAAGTGGCTATAGGTGGCTTCCTATACAATTTGCAGCAATGATAACAGGGTGAGTACTGCATACGCAGCTGCATAGGCAGGATGTAAACATCATG
The DNA here is from genome assembly GCA_963931865.1 of Axinella damicornis. Lineage (NCBI taxonomy): Eukaryota > Metazoa > Porifera > Demospongiae > Axinellida > Axinellidae > Axinella > Axinella damicornis. Next base: position 16,757,890 of record OZ007508.1, read on the forward strand.
TTTCCATTCTGTGTCAACCTGGTACTGCCAAAGGATGACATGCGATGACTTCCTTGAGTGGATCGAGGTTACCAAGAAGAAGCATGTGTAAATCATCTTTACGAACTTACCCACCTCCCTCCCTACCTACCTAGCTTGCAGTTCGCATTGACTGTGAATTATGCAGCTATACCCATTTTGATCAACACGATTCCTCTTCACCTGTCAGTCTTGGGGCTACATGTACGTAGCTCCTAGCTACAAACTATTGGAGTGATTGCCTTGATGTGGACGTCAGTTGGACCAGAGCTAGAGAGGTTGGTGTATGATGACTGGCGGCTGTCAACGATTGTGGGATTAGGAGAGTCTATGAGCAATCATTAAGTTGGAACCGACTACAACAAACGGTACAGCTGTAAATAGCTATTGTTGGGGCTCCATTGGGATTAGGAGATGTGTACCCTTCTAGAATGGCCATGTACGTAGGCATTTTAAGGCAAATTCAGTGCTCTATTACACACCATACCCACTTGGCCACGCCCAGTCTCCACCCACCTTGGTACACACATCACACCACCAGTGGGCTATGTGCACACCAAGTTTTGCTATCCTAATGTCAATGAGGGTGAGTAACGAGCATCGATAATACACCCACACAGCAAGTGCAGTCTCTAAGAGTACACCCTAACATACAAAGCCCGTTACTCAACGCCTTTTTGGCTACACCCACCCAGGTTAGTAATCTGCTTGGGCAGGGACCCGTGTCTAGGCTCACCAAAATTGGGACGCAAAGGTCGATACCTATGACGTACAGGGAGGCTGGAACTAGGAGGAAATCCTAACGTTAATGAGGGCGAGTAACAAGTATCAATAATACACCCACGTGTACAGCAAGGTGCCTATCCAAAGTCTCTAAGAATAGGATCTCACTGCTCACCCTAACGTATGAAGCCCGTTAACTAATTATAGTTGATGTCTTTTAGGCTACACCGACCCAGGTTGGTAATCTGCTCGGGCAAGCACCTGTGTCCAGGTTCGCCAAAATTTGGCTGCAAAGGGTGATGCCTATGATGTATGGGGAGGCTGGAATTATGGGGAAACGGCATAATTAGCCTACATGCCATTTTATAAGACCACATCTCCTAATCCCAATGGAGCCCCAACAAACATTTTTTTACAGCTTTTAGTTGAAGGCCTACCAATATCACCACAAATTATCAGAAATTTAAAGCAGCACTTTTCCAAAGGTGTGTCTCCCCTAAACTTTGTCGGATGAAGCCATCCCATATGAAAGCCCATTCTTCATGCTTCAAGATGGTGCAATCGATATTACAAAACAGTCAAGTATGGGAAAGTTATGAGGATTTGAATAGTTGCTACAGCAGCAAAAATCGGGAATCTTGATGGGATATAATCAGGAAGCCATATAACATAATATGAGACTAGAATTTCTAAGGGGGTCACTTGCAAACTTTTGCTGAATTGATTTGGAATTACCCAATGACTGACTTCCTTCAACATGAAACCACTAATTGCACAGCTGATTACATGCAAGTCTGATTGACATAGAGTGCCATGGAGACATGTGTCTCAAAGCAGAAACCATTGCTGAAATTGAACTGGACTGCTCTCTACTGTGCCATTGTGGGTTTTATGTGGGCTGTACCTGAGACTGTTGGGTGAATATGGGAGTCTGAACTCTTTGGAATAGAACACAGGGATGCTTGAATAATTAGAGGGTTCAGAATCACTATGGTACCACACCACTACCACTGCACCACACACACAAGAGGAACATGAACAGTACATACCTGCAAGAAGTCCTGTTTGACCTGGAGGGGAGATGAAGGCAGTGATTGGGTCACAAAGTGGTGTACATTGTTCACTACATCATGTGTACAGTCATGTGATATGCACAGTTTTGGTTACTGCTGTATCCACAACCCACCCACCCCCCAACACACACACACACACACACACACACACACACACACACACACACACACACATGAACACTACACGTGCCACAGATACACAAACATATATACTAGGCGAATGCATTGCATTGTGGGGTGAGCGTGAGCGAGTGCGTGTGCCGTGGCCTTGTACCCAGGCCCACATGCGGAACGTGGACCACGTGAGGGCCTGGGTACGAGGCTACGGTGTGCAGCCTGCAGCGGAATGTTGAGCATTTGCATGCACATGACTGTCACAGAACGTTAACTGAGAAGAGCACAACCTTAGGCCACAGAATACTATCATACAGGTCTTCTCGTTCTCTGCTGACGCCAGATCTGGGCATCACTGGTCACACATGTAGCTAGCCTAGCTACATGTACATGTGCCGTGAGTTGAGTGTTTCCGAGCGCAGGCCAGCCACTGAGTTCCCATTCTCTGGCAATACCTGAAGCAGTCGAACAGGCACATGATCCCCCACCACGTGCTATACCCTTGTTGAGGTAGACAATCTCCGGTTCCAAGTCGACGTTGCAATTGCGCAATGGTACATAGTGAGTTCTAGTCGAATTAACACATGACGCAATGACACGCAAAATACAAGAAGGAAGTGATTTACGGCATGACGTACGACAAACATAAACATATTGAAAATTTATATATATATATATATTGAAAATTTGCAGCAAACTCATCTATGTGGGGCTCGCTCATGTTTGCCCCAACCAACTCACACATCTACACACACACACACACACACACACACACATGTACACATATACACATCATAAGTTGTACAGTTACTCGTGTACAATGTAGTTGTTAGTACATGAGTGGGAGGGTAATACAGGGGAACAGAGGGTTCCAGGCTGGCAGTACGATCAAGGACAATACAGAACAGAGAACTGAATGTTCCCTTTATTGTCGAATAAGGGTGTAATGCTTTTCCGTGAAAACTGTAGTGACACACCTGTACCCAAAGTCGTCTATCCCCCATGTGTAGGATTCGACAACTTCGTTCATGACACAATTATAGTTGCTTCTGAATCATCCACCCCCAAAAAATGTTCTCTTTCATGCTAGAATTGACACCTACAAAAGCTGCATGTGGCTAGGAAACAGTGAAGCCCATTTTACTGACTTAATAATCTAGCAGTTGACTTGCTTAACCAACAACATACCCCAAACTTGTCCATGTAATTACACAAATACACCCACGCAAGTACAACCACTTGTGGATACCACATCTTAAGTAGGTACAGCGGTTTGCACCAAACTTGCAATTTTAGAAGTCGTCATCCGTCAAGTGCGCATGCGCACATTTCACAACACATTCATTTAGCCCGGAATATGGCCGGTACGTCGTATGAGCCTTGTAGGACTAGCGACGTCGTATGAGCCTCGCTGTAAGCGCTAGTCCTACAAGGCTCACACGACGTACCGGCCATATTCCGGAATTTGTGGTGAAATGTACGCATACGCACTTAGACGGATGACGACTTCCAAAATTGCAAGTTTGATGCAAACCGCTGTACATGTATGCAGAGACATGACCCCTACAGGTGATTGTGACAAATGAAGAGTGGGTGGGGACAAACACATACTAGCTCACAAGGTACAAGGTTCTATGGCATCTGGGGGTCCTAGCCTATATATATATGGGGGTCCAGGGTCCCCCCCCCCCCCCCCCCCCACACACACACACACACAAAAAGTCACTTGGTTTGGTGCAGAGATCGTGGTCAGGTACTTGACTTGAAACTAGCCAAGCGCAGGGAGCACATCAGTTAATCAGACAAGTCAGTCAGATATGGGGCTGGACCTCCCCTTAGAATTGCCACTGCAGAGTGATGCTACTGTACAAATGATTGTGGTTCTGAAAAACATACAGGTGTACACAGACAGACACAAAGTACAGCCTCACACCCACACTCTCATATCTCCATTCTTTGTCACTTGCAGTATGGAAAAACAGGATCCATACAATAGTACGGTTGTCATGCATACGTACGTCACACTTCTGAGCATGCACGTGCGGGCAGTAGCATCCTTGACCACACCCCTAACATTGCCGCTCCAGTAATACGCGAGTTCCATTGTGTGAGCAGTGTGTAGTGCCACGGATTGCAACACTACCATCTGGTGAGCAGCAGGAGGTGGAGCATACGGTTGGTTGATGGGACTGAGTGGGCCGGGCTGGACGTTCATTTGCTAGATGCCACTCATAGGGCGGGGCGCTGCTAGTACATCATATTGTGACACAATGATGTCACAGATCAGGCAAGCTCCAGATGAGAGGCAGGTGGTGCCTGTATCTCATATCCAGATTTAAAGCAAATCACCTTTCAGGAAGGTTTAGTTTTGAAGAGTGATGCTACTTACTGTACAAATGATTGTGGTTCTGCAAACCTCTGAAGGTGATGTTCCTTGTCTGTATTTACTTGTCACACATTTACTCCATAAAAGAGACCTTTCCCAAATCTGGATTAGCAATCACACTCCAATCAGATACGCGTAGGTATAAATCTGATTCACAATAACTTCCGTATTTGTTCTGCCATAGCAACGTTTGAAAATGGCTGCTTGCAGAGTATTAGGACAGTATGAGCACAAATAAAGGTGTGGCGAAAGTAAACCACGTCTTGTTTGAGAGTGCAGGCACCAGTCATTGTGCCACACTAAGCCTCAAAACAGTGTAGTGCCCCCTGCAACTTCTCGGTGTTTTGAGGGACTACAGGCATTTTGGCAGCCTCAATTCACTCAGCCGGAAATAGTTGTGTGTACGCGTGTGTAAGCTGTAAACACCTTTTGGAACATCACCCAGTTCATTGCATATTCATTCAAAGAAAGAGGCTATTGCCAACTGTATGTGTACGGTGTTGGAATGAGGTGAAACCAGGCTGAAGTCGTGACCACTGATGACTCAGAGGTAGATGCGATGCTTCTGTCCTAAAGCATTTCGGCTCACAACAGCCAGACTGGTTAGGTTATGTATAGGATAGAGCCCTGGCTTTAACCCTGCACATAAACACCCTGGGCACAGAGGGCAATGCCCAGTGTTCAAAGGGTGTTTATGTGGGTCAAGTCCGAACGGGAGGGCTCTAGTTTACTTTGGCCATACCACATAGCACATAAACACCCTGTGCACAGAGGGCATTGGTCGAGGGGACATCCCAAGACCAATTAACAATGCCCAGTGTTCCAAGGGTGTTTATGCGGGTCAAGTCCGAACGGAGGGCTCTAGCTTACTTAGGCCATACCCCGCTAGCAATGAATTGTGTATTGTATGAGGACTTTAACCCATTAACTGATAAATTGTTTTTCTCCAGAGGTCCCTCTTAGCTAATAGATGCACTAAACCTACCATATTTCCCGTTCTCTCTGCTTTTCAGCCCCCAAACTCCACACACATGACCATGCAGCAATCCTCTACACATTCGTGACTCTAACCACACCCACCCATCAAGGGGCATCCAATAGTCACGGCTCTCTGCCGACCATCGCTCGTCTAGACCGATAAAAACGCTTCACTGCCAGAAATGGAGGCCCTACTAGGCGAGAGGACTGTTTTCTCGGCCCATTTGTGCAAAGAAGGAGAGAAATGGCCCACCCAGCTCCAACCAAGAGCTTTTCAAGGCCAAGCCCAAAAGCGACCGTGCTACCTAGGCTCAGTGCTGAAACCCACCCACCGCCCCCTGTCCCGCCCTCTCTGCTGGCGCAGAGCCTAAGTCCCAAGGACATTGCCGGAAGTCTGACATCACTGATGAAAGTCTCATGCCGTCTGAAGACGGCTTCATCGGTTAAAGTGTTAACCCACATAAACACCCTGCGGAAGCCTGCCAATACCAAAGCTTCCATCTAGTGAAGCATGATGTCATCATGCATGTGCTAACACCTGTCAAGGTACTGGTATACCGCATAGTGCGAAATTCCGTATGGTGCAATTCTTTGAGTATTTGGTATGAAGCCTTGACATACGAAAATGAAAATTTTAACAGTCGAAATTTTGATGTCAAATTTTGAATGGGTAATCTGAACACGCACATGGATTCTGAAGCGGCGAGCAAGCGATGGCATTTGTAACAGTATTTCTATCCTAGCCTCGTTCCCAGACCGTCTGCCAGTCGCGCGCGCATCGCATACGTGACCTTTGAACCCTGCCAGCTATCTGACAAGGGTTCAAAGGTCAAGTATGCGATGCGCACGCGACTGGCAGACAACCTGGGAACGAGGCTATTTCTATCCTTTGAACGGCCTTCCAGACTCCAGTGGACCCGTCTACACCCACTAGCCTGTGACGATAACGAGCCTGTGGGAAGTGCGACAGATGAAAGTAAGCCAACTTCACTCAGCAGCAAGAGTATACCGCCAACCAGGTGGATTCGCTATTTATCAAAATTCCTCGCCAACAACAGAGGCCCAGATGTCAGCATTGTAGACGTGGTACCCTCTCACCATTGTGCATTGCCTCAACTGAAAACAACACCATCGACACGTTACGTATGTGTAATGCTTCTGAAAGCATTTCAGCCATGTATACAAAGAAATTCCCGCTATCTCATCTTTTGCCATACTGCAAGCAGAGAAACTGGAGATTTGAGAGTCAAGTGAAAACACACACACACACACACACAAACGAGTACGTAAGGGAGAGCACAACCAACTGCACATATGTACATTACACAAAACAACCTACACACACACACACACAACAAACACACACAAATGAGTACATGACCAGGGAGAGCACAACCAACTGGTAATGAATGAATGGTATCACATACGTAGTGTAGGCACAGTGGTGAACAATTGCAGTACACTCGTGTGCATGTACATGCAATAATTTGGTGTGGTGCGGACCACACAACTTGAGCCCCAATACCACACCACTTTACACATGCAAAACATTGGAGCTTGACACAGCAGCTCTATAGGCAAGCTTACGAGAAGGAACGGCTACAGTACATAGGAAGCAGAAGATTGAGTCATGGCACAATACGCTAGTATTCCATTGTTTGTGCCACTGATAATACAACTCAATTGCCCCACGGTAACAAATGCACAGGTGTGCATTCATTGGAGATTGCACCATTCTAAGAAGTCAAAGTTTGATGGACAACACATATCTGTACATCCATAACTGATTGGGCCATAGTGAAGGCATACATGTATCACCGCATGGCCTCATGAATTGATATTTAATATACACCTAAGGGTGCTCTGGGTGCTCTGAATATTAATTACATGATTAGCAATTGTTCCCAGACCCCACCCAGCTTTTGTCACTTGCAGTATAGAAAACTGGGCAAAGAAAATCTGGGTAGCCACGGCAACAAGGTTATTCACCATGTACATGTAGCTGTATCAGTGGTCTGTGTGAGTGTGTGTTACTAGCCTCGTTCCCAGGCGCTCGGTAATTGGGCGCCTGGGAACGAGGCTAGTGTGCTACAAGCTGACCAGGGTGGTAGGACAAGATCATGTGCGGCATGCATTCTAATGCATCGCGCCACAGGATATAGTGCACACTGCTATACAAGAAATACGCAGAATAGTTACAGCTCTATAATGCTGACGTTTGCCGGCCGGGGCACAATGTGGCGCAAATGCTCATACTGATTTCCTACCTGCTGCTAAACACTTGAGTGCAGTAGACAAGTCTGTACATAGTGGCGTAATTCACTTGTAGTCTTTCATGGAAGATACTCATCAGGACGCAATGAAAGCACAAAGCAGCCACGGAGAAAGAGGTAGAATGACTTTGTATATAAAATGACAGCACGTGATCCTACCCTACCCTCCTTGCTAGATGACACTGAAAACAAAGTTAGGTCAAGAGGTATGATTACTTGAAGGTCACATGACTATTGGTGGCTCTTCATAGGTTATGTTAACACAGTGCATTCACTGCACATGATCCTAGGGGAACAAAACAAGCTAGCGACGAACTGTTGTTTCAACATCTGCTGTGAAGCTGATGCAAGTACCACACCTTAGTTCTGGGGTGTGGTACATGATGGTGTGTACTTCAAACATCATGAGATGTGCCTTATGAGCTATTATCAGTACACTTACCCATGCTGCACTTCTTTGTTCAACCTGGAGGAGGAACAAGTGAGAGGGAGCAGGTGAAGCAGTCGAGTATATGAATGACTCTAGTCTTCCCAGACCCTCCACAAATGTGAAAGGAGGGGTTGGTACTATATAGTACCTCATCAACACCCTCCCCTCCACATTAACCAGACTCTCCATTCCTGGAGAGGGTCAGGGAACAAGACTAGAACGGCCACAGCTCATCCCAACCAGCAGGCATGAGACTGCCACTCAAAGTCACCACAAGGTACAAGACTAGCTACACGGACATAAACATTGCGTACCGGTCTCCGTTCTCTTAGCATCTGAAGCAGTGGAGAGAGAACATGGAGAGAAAGAAGAGAGACATGAATAATGTGTTGTTACCCCGTACGCATGAGCAGCAGGGGGAGAGTGATCGGTTTGTCCGTCCGTCCTGATTATTATGCTCTTACACTCACTATATGGTACGGGTGTGAATGTATCAGAGGGTGGCTGCTTTCAAACACTTATTTGATTTTCTGTCAAAATATTGTCAGTAACTATTGTATTGGCATGTGAATGGAAATTGCATTGCTACTTGAAAGGTAGATATGGTAACTTCTTGACGATTACCAACACAAGCTGTAATTGCCACAACACTGCAGTGTGCTGACCCAAGAGTAAGTAGTTTTATATGCTCCCAGAACATGCACCCTTGCATGCATGCACTACGACTCAACAAGAGTCATGCTGTGCACGCCACAACCATCATCAGAGTGGCAATAATTAGAACAGTGCCATACATTGCACCAGCTGCCTCACACCAAGAAGGCTGTAAATGGGTATGGTATTTCGTATTGGTGCACTCACTTTGTGTGGTGTGTATATGCCTACAAGAAATAGGTCCAACCCTTGAATCTTGTAGGTAAACACTGAAACTAAACTCAGCAGACAAACTCTAGGTTGTGCAAACGTTCCTCGCTCCTCAACAAACAACTGAAGAGCACTTCAGAAGCTAGTGCACTCAGGGTAGGACTGTGGACGGGTTTACTCTCCCAATAGTCCCACCGAGTGATACAACACAGCAATGGGCCTACACTCTATCAGGTATGGACACAATGCCCACACACAACCCCAAACACTGGCTACCTACACAACCCAAATATTGGCTGCCTACACAACCCCAGATACGTATTGTAATCAAATGCTACCGTAATACAGTAGCCACCCATGTCAGACCTCTCAACTACTGACTGGCTTTCATTGTAAGATGACCATAAGAGTAATATAAATATGTACTAGACAGCGCCGGCGCGAGCTATTTTTGAGTGGTACGGCCACTGCCGAAGGTAGTGAATAGAGGTGCGAAGCGCCGATCTGTCCACGCGAAGTGCGGAAAAAAATTTTCACCTTCATTTTTCAGTTGTCTGGATGGGCACTCGTGGCACCTTCGTGCTTTGCACCGCACTGTAACTGCTTAACCTACTAATTAGGGCGAGCGTGATAAACAGTCTACTTCAACAAGGCCACAGCGACTTGGATCTGGAGACTGACTAAGACACGTACCGCAACAAGAGACACGAGCTATGAACAGTCCACAGTACCTAGGCGACTAAAAAGTGGTATGGCCAAAACCGTACCGGCCGTACCGGCCGCGCCGGCCCTGCTAGATAAGATTGATATAAATTGTGCAATAACTTTAAGGGCTAAAATAGTGAGTCTCACTACCAAATAGTGAGAGTTGAGAGATCTGCCATGTATCAGTGCCACAAGCTGACCTGCAGTCAGTGAAATAGTCACTGCTCTCCTATAAGCACCACAACTGATACACATCCCTGCCATTTTCAAGGCAACCTGCTGACCACTAGGCGAACATGACACTAAACTGGGACAGAAGACCCACTGGCTCTAGCTGGCCAACTTAGCATGCACATGTGTACCCAGTAGTAGCCACCCTCAAGTTGTGGTGGCTCTTGAATTGTAACCATACTACTAAGTCACGGCCATTACGTAATTGATGAAGTATAGTACAGTGATACAACAGAGATGGAACTGTCCACACTTGCCCACCTTCCTCCTCTCTCTCTCCGGCAGCTGCTGCCACTGTGTGCACAGAGAGACAGAGGAGAACATGAAACAACAATGAGACGTATCAACATATCCGTGCAAACTGGGGGCTGGGTACTGTGTACATGCAAATACTTGGGGAAGCTTCAGCATGTAATAGCTGAGACCCAGGAGTTACACAACCACTGTGCCATTAGTCATACAGTGGTACACATTCTGCAATCACAACTCCTCCCACACCGGAGGGCAGTATTCTCCACAGGGTTTGCAGGACAATGGGCACAATTCATTATTCATGACTAGCACAAAATACACTAAAGCCATCCTCGAAAAGTACATGTGTGCAACGTGTGTGATTGCAATTGATGGTAGACATGATGCATACAATGACCATCTGTTCGAGATGGAATCCACAACATTACGTACTAGGAGAAATTTTAGTTGGTAACCAAGAAGCAGAAGTGGCACTCATGACTGACGAGTGGTTGCTTTGCTAATCCAACTGAGGCTTCAGAACGTCGGTGTAAAAGGAAATTGCCTTTACAAGCATGAGGCTGCAGCCTTTCACTGAGCATGCACACAAGTGAATGAAACTCACGCAATTTGAGGCGAACGTTGAGTGGCGATAACAGGAGTCCCACGTGGTGTGGTGATAATACGTAGGGGACTCTACGCTAACAGTGAGGTGCGCTTAAAACCAGATTTTGTGGTTTTGGAATACCCATACACTAATCAATATTCACTGAGGTCAAAGGTTGCCACACAATAGCAAGTCTGTTGTAGTACTGAACTGGAGGAGTAGTACTACCAGGAAACCAAATGGGGAGGGTAGTTTCTTGTGTTCCAGGAATAAACTGCAACACACTGCAACTATATAACTGACACTCACTTTCCATTGGGTCTGTAATGGTCACATGACCTAAACTGAGGAGGCTGATACCTGCAGTCTTAATGAATGTCTACTGCAATGTCCCAAAATGTGGGCCCTGACCATAATACTATGAGTGCTCCATGTCACGCCCACAAGAAAATTTTCACAGTTAGGTGATGGATAATTAGAGAGAGTATTTCTTAAGCATCAGTCCATGTGAGTCACATTCGGGGCATGTTATACGTCACATGATGTGAAGCATAATTACAATAACGTGCCTTGAATGTGTGGGATAAAACAGTGCTGATGATGGCTGACAAGCTTTTTGATGCGTGTGGAAGGGCTGTTGCCAATTTGTTGCACTCCAGGCAATTCAATCATCCACAGAACCTCAAACACAGCTGTCCGCTGGGACAGATGTCGATCTTCCACTGCCAGAAGCCATTGCCACTTCTCTGCATGCCTCTACATCAAAACTGTGCCTCGTATTATAAGGCCACCTCTTTATTCGTAAGCCTGACAGCAAAATTATGATTCTTCGTGGAACTGGTCGCAATGCAACACTAGAAGTGGCCATAAGCAATTTTCAACATAATATGACGATGCAAAGACAGAGCAACATAAATTAAGAGCACCTATAGTAAGACTGTCCCCATTATGGTTCTAATATGCTACTGTAAATATTTGCAGTAGATGCCACTGTAAATATTCTCCATGTCCAGAGTGCAATCAACAGAGTTACTGGACACATTCTGTGCAACCTGCTCTATTTCAAAGGTTGTCCTTACACCCACTGACTAATGTCTACAAGTGGTATGTGTATTCCAATACATTACTGTGTATGCACTGTACCAACTTTACACTACTCACATACCCTCTTGATCTCCTCTTGTGCTCGTGCACGCTTGGAGGCATCCTGGGGTGGTAGGGAGAGGGCAGTGACAACATGAAGGACACACCACCTCCCACACATGGTAGAGTGTGCCCTGTCCCCATGCAGTATAGACCACAACAAGCTAACCACACCCCCTCCCCTCCTCCCAAGTTTCCACTTCACTCCAGCAGAGGTGACATTATGAACTCCACTCGTGCATCTACCAACACTACCACAAAATGGAGGCAAGACTCCAAGTACCAACTAAGTGGTACAATATGCATGCACCTCAAACAGTCAAACAGAAAGTCATTTGTTTTGATGAAAGGCAACTGTTGCAACCTCTATCTTAACCTCGCTCCAGACCATTCCTCCCTTCAGTTCTCCATCACTTGCAGTATGCGGCCGTACTACAAGTGATCCAAACCTGGAGGCCTGGGAATGAGGCTACTCAATCTCCCAGACACAGAAACTCCTAACAATGAAATGATAAGGCCAGCTTGTGCACATGTAGCAATGTCAGCATACCTTCTGTATATTCTCAGGAAGGGAGGCACCCTGGGACAACAGAGAAGAACAGAAGTGAAACATACACACAACTACTCCTTATTATTGCACAACACACATTATCTGCCATGCTGTCATCAGTAACAGGTTAGCTATTAGCCTCGTTCCCAGGCCTCAAGCAACAATTTTTAAGCTGGGCGTGGAGGCCTGGGAACGAGGCTAATAGTACCATCAACTGTGTCTTCCCTCTGACCTACCGGTTTGCTCAACTCCTCCAGGTCAGAGACATACTGTGGTAATCATTGAGGGGAGGGAGGAAGGTAGAGACAGACATAAATCACATGTACATGTACACAACAACAAACACAGCCAGCAGAGGAGGTGGTGATGATCACAGACATACTGTCTGGCTGACTCATCATTGAAATATCAAATCTGGTAAAATCTGACACACACAAATGACAGCCTCATTCCCAGACTATTCCCACTTCTAGTTCTGGATCACTTGCAGTATGCAAAAACGGATACTACAAACTCTGGTGGTGGGAATGAGGTAGTCTCGTGCCCAGACCACACCCCGAAGGGAGAGACGGTCTGGTGAACGAAGTCGAATTTCTTGGGCTTGAAGCATACTACGGAATGTGTAATCATTGTATAATCCCGTGGTGTTAAGTGCCTGCGAAAGCGTCTGCTGAAGGCTCCCGTGTCAACCAAGCGCGATCATGGCTACTCATATCTGGAGAGAAGATGTACTAACCTTTTGCCGCTCACCCATGGCCCATAGAAGATCTTTGAAGCATCCTTCGCCGTCATGGAATCTGCTTCCCGTTCGTTTGGCAGTCCTTTCAGGCACTTTACTGGGGTCAAATGCGAAGAACGGCCCCTTAGGGGGCTAGGGCTAGCATTAGCTTGCACCTAGAGGGCCCTTTGTTGTACTTGATCCCTTTGCTGACCTCGCTTCCAAAGCTCAGTCTCAACTTGATCCCATAAGCGATGTCACAGGGTTCACAACTAGCACAATCGAGCGCAAAGGTCTTCAGAAGTTGTCGCCACGACGTAGCGTTGCCTTACACAGTCAGCGCTAAGGGCAAACTGGCCTGGGAAAGGCTCTTGGCTGTTGTCTTCTCCAGCTTATGAGTATTCAAAGCGATTACTACGTAATTATTAACAATCTCGCGATCTCATTGGTCCTTACCACATTCCGGTAATAAGCCCAAGAAATTCGACTTCGTTCACCAGACCGTCTCTCCCTTCGGGGTGTGGTCTGGGCACGAGACTAGGAATGAGGCTACACAAACAATACACGAACCAACCCAGATACCCATACCCGGTACCACTGAGGTGTCCCTGAAACATGACACACACAAACAGTACATGTGCCCTCTCAGGAGTGCATGAGCCATCCAAATACCACATACTCAGGTGATGAAGACACTTAGTCTCACGTAGCCAGACTTTTAGTGTGCTACAAGTGATGATGGGCTGGTTATCGTTGAGTTGAATGTACCGTTAGGGCAAGACATGTCATTGGATGAATTGCTCACAATCAAAATGGACTGGCTAGTTGCAACGTCAAAATATGTGGCTCAAATTATACGCAGAGAGCTAATCAACAATTAGCCTCGTTCCTAGGCCCCCCGCAGCTGCTCAGGGGGGAGCCTGGGAACGAGGCGAATCAACGATTACTACCCTGCAGGTAATCAACATTCACTAGCAATCTACGTATGCACTCCAACACCCTCACAACAGCCGCTTCTCATACATATGTGATAATTCAAACACCTTTTCCTCTCAGAACTCTATTTCCATCCTAATTCCAGTGGTCCGAATCGCATGCAGTACCTCTCTGCAAAACTAAATTATGTTCATCGACTGATAATGTACTGCCACAACAAACAACAGCACTGCCCATGCGGAAATTATTATCGGACCACTGGACAAATTTTTGGGAAATGGTATGCTCCTGGATATTTGGTCGCACGTAGCTAGAGTTGGTGAATTGATAACATAGGTATCCTGCAGGCTCATTCCCATACTACTCTCTAGGCATAATAATGGCTAGGATGACATCATCTTCCAGCCATTGATTGGGATTGAGCGAGAATCTGCCCTTCAGCACCTGAAATGTTGAGTTCTTTCATCCGGAAGGAAATGGAGGGCTACTCTACCTAGCTATTCACGATCACGTACCTGGTACTATACAGAGTCCTCTATGCAGAACTGCACTCATACAATTGCCTGGCCATCAATCCAGGGAATTTGTGGTGCGGGATACCAATTTGGTCTCCCAGAAATTGCTGGACCAACAACCCCATCACAGATCACTTCTCTGTGTGCTCATACTGTAAACAATGAGTGAGCGGGTGCTTATGTGGAGCAGGTCACACCTATTTCAGGTGATTGCTCAAGCAGGCCGTTTTTCCCCTGCCCTCGAGATTGAGGCAACAGGTCTACTCATAAGAGGTTACACTAAGATGAAGCTAAGGTCACTCAATAAACTTCCTATTTCCCATCTGTCACCCACACCAGCCAAGCGTGAGGCAGGACTGCTGTCCCCATTCATATACATGTACTGACATCACACACATCAGTTCACTTCTGCTACAACCAAGCCACTCATGCTGTCGACCTTGTAACTGCTGAACAACTCTGCTGTCATGGATTAGCTCTGCCATATCACATTACCATTTCCAGAAACGTTAGTCCAGAAGACTCATCGCACAAGGTACTAAGCAACAAAACTGACAGTCACAATTTCTTGACTAGGTTGCAGCTGTGACTAGTGTCTATGGGAGTGGTACAGATACATACAAACCTTTTTTCCTAGCGGCTGCTGAGTAGCTAAACTATTTGATAGTTTTCCTCACTGTTCTGTTATTGTGTACTGCAGTGACTGTCTTTGTGCATGTTGGGTCACCAAATGGCACAAGTATTATATGCTAATAATGACTACCCATTAACCCTTTACCAACCAATGACGCCATATGCCGTCATGAGACTTTCAGCTTCATGATGTCACATCCGGCAATGTCCTGGGACTTAGGTTCTGCATGAGCAGAAAGGGCGGGACAGGGGGAGGTGGATGGGTGCACCCAAAGAGTGCAAACAGCTTTGCTGCATCTGGGCTAAGCCGTGAATAGCCCTTGGTTAGAGCCAGGTGGGCCTTAGGTTTTAAGCACAAAATGTGCCTAGAAAACAGCGCTCTCACCTTGTAGAGCCTCAAATTCCAGTATTCAAGGCTGATTTTTCTGCTAGAGCGAGATACCATTGCTCGAGCATCTTGATCGTGTACTCATTAATGAGTGGGCGTGGTTAGACTGATGAATGTGGAAAGCATGGCTGTGTGCAGTTCTATGTAAAGTTTTGAGCATGAAAACTGATGGGAACTTTATCTAGGGTATGTTTAGGTAAATAACATGCTATAGACCCGTTGCAGCTATGTCACATTTTCCGTGGAATTTCTGCACACTATCCGGAAGCCGCCATCTTGGTGTACCGAAATACATTGGCTTTATATGCAGCATCGATCAAAATGTGTCCTGCGTCACTGGTAAGCATTTATTAGCCTACGTAGCAATCACATTTCGCCTGATTCAACACATACTAGGAGCATTGTTGGTGCATGATTGTGTTTACCAAGATCGCCATAGAAGCTGCTATCTCCAAAAACGCTAAATAGTCGCCATGTTGGTGTCATTTTCCGTATTCTTGAATTGATGACGTCAGCTGCAACGGGTCTATAAAACAGACCTCCAAAGTCTACGGGTGGTAAAGGGTTAAAGTGTTCAAGTTCAATATTTCTTTACCCAAATCACAGCTGTCACTACGGCGTCTATGGGAGTGACACCACCTTGGCCTTGAAATATCCATGGCCTGACCCCCTTCAAGTACTGGCACGTGTGGTAAGACCAGGGAGACAGCTAATAATTTCATGTAATTTATAAGAAGAGTTAGCTACCAGATGGGAAGTCATTGCAGAGCCGCTTACATGTAACTTATGGCCGCATTAATATGCTACATGCAGTTCTTACATATTTAAACTCGGGCGCCGCTCTAGACTCGGCAGATCCGCCAGGACCATGATCAGGGCGTTTCCCTGCACCGCCGGTAGCCATCTTGATGTTTACCGCCCACAAGCAGCCCCTCCCCTATCACGTGATGAGGACGTCCGTCATGCATGCATCTAATTTCGGACAACTATTGTATACAGACCAAAGGACACAATAAATCTATGGCCAGTAGTAAAAGTGCAAGCAAACAATAATATTTGTAACACCAGAAAAATTAAACTAAGGTTCGTGAACAAACTATAGCAATTGCATCCGTCCTGCTTTTGTTCTCTTGGTTGCTTGCGATCTTGTGGAGTGACAGTGGATTTTAACTGTACACCGGTGTCTGCTGCGTTCAGGTCGACACTGGAAACAAGAGGAGGAGACACAGCTAGAGTCACTGCATGCACACACTTCAAAGTGGACAGTGTGCAAGCACAGAATAGTGCAGTTCTGCACACGCTCTACGTATCAATCAATCAATCAATCAAACTTTAATGTCACCTGCCAGGAGCAGCCAGCTCATGAGAGCTTATGAGACATGTGTATGATGTATGCTGGTCAGCTCTGCAGTGACTTACTTCCCATCCTGAATATTCTGGTAAATCTTCTTAGCTGTCTCGATGAAGACATCTTCAACGTTATCTCCGCTGAGGGAGGAACAAGAATCAAGATAGAATGTAAACATTGATGTGGTCCACCTATAGACCTAGCTGTTTGCAGCTGACGTCATCATTTCGAGAATACGGGCGGGTACACCAACACGGCAGATATTTTGCATTTTTGGAGATAGCAGCTTCTATGGCGATCTCGGCAAATGCAATCGTGCACCAACAATGCTTCTAGTATGCGTTGAAATGTGATTGGTATGTAGCTAGGCTAGTAAAGCTATACAAACGCTTACTACACGTTTGGATCAATACTGCCAATGTATTTTGATACACCAAGATGGCGGCTTCTGGGAAATGCCACGGATAACGTGACGTCAGTGCAACAGGTCTGTAGCTTGGCCCTTTCACCGGGCATATTTAGCATGTCCACCATGCTTTCTAGGGCTATATAGACATGATGACTCAATTTCTCTGCAGAAAGTGTGTTCAGATATCATGTTTACTTACGTCTTAGCACTGGCTTCCATGAAGAGCAAACCTGCAAAGAGGGGACAAGATGGTGGACTATAATGTTTGGCCATGGGATGGATAACGACGAGTAGCAGTGGTTCAAATGAAAGAGGTGCCTTCGATGCAAAAGGAAAATGAGAGACCAACAGAAATGCGAGCGAAGTAGAGACCAAGGGAGAAAGACAGGTTCAACCAGCACGGGGCATACAGAATCAACTGGTAAAAGCAGTGCATACACACACATCAATACCCTGAAACTGACTCTATCCTAAATGCGTGTTGGTAGCTAATACACTAGTGATACTGTACCACCTACCGTTCTCCTCTACAAATTGCTTTGCTTCATCGTATGTCACATCACGCTGAGCAGAGAAGATGGCGTGCATGCAATGTCAAGTGAATGCATGGTTATCCTCGTTCCCAGGCACATGGCCTGGGAATGAGGCTAATGCATGGTTTACCCTTTACCCTGTCACAACACGTATACTCATGCATACTTGTCACTACTCATGCATACTTGTCACTACTCATACATACCTGTCCTTCCAAATCTGACTTGTTCCCAATCAAAAATATAACCTAGGGAGATGAGAAATTGCTGTGTTCAAATATATCAGTCCCCCTCCAAGTACGGGGTGTACAGAGTAGGTAAGCTCTGAAGGCTAGATTCCTTGTGGCCTGGGAATGGGGCTAACATGTCAACAAGCAGTCTAGCTGTGATTGCATATTTTGTAATTGTTGGACTTCACACGGCAAGAACTTTTTTGACAACGTTTTGATCAGACTGTGCCGATCTTCCTCAGGTCAAGTCTAGCTGTACAACTGACCGTGTTGGGGTTGGTGAGATTTCTTGCATCTGTGAGCCAGCTACTGAGGTGGTTGTATGTGCTCCTTCTGGTGATGTCATAGACCATTAACGCTCCAGCAGCCCCTCTGTAATAGCTCCGGGTCACAGCTCTTGGGGGATAGACATTGAACAGATTCAATTGCAAGCAAGCACTTGTTGCTAAACCAGATTTAAAATCAGTTTGCAATGTTAGAGTACAGGTTCTGCTGGTGAAATTGCAGTAGACAGTGCAAATTAAGTAGTGCTATGCGAATGACGAAATCATAAGACTGCCGTAGTGGTCCATACTGAAAGGCGAAATCGATGTACGGAATCAGCCTTTGTTTGGTTGCAATGAAGTGGATACTGCCAGGTGAGTTCTAGGTGGACAGCTATGGGGCAGAACCTTCCACGGGCATCCCAAGGATCCAGTCAAATCCTTCGCGAATTAAGAACACCTATAGTACGTGGTCCACTTAGAACTCACCACGAAGTATCCACTCAGCGAGCTTAGTTCGAAACAAACGAGGGCTGATTCGGTACATCAATTTCACTTTCACTAAGGGGGCCTCTATGGTAGTCCATGTGATGACGTCAGTCACGAGACCTGAGAACAAGGACTGTCCAGTATCACGTTGGTCCTTGTACCACCCACTCACCTAAACCGTTCCTGGCCTGCAGTATCCCAGATTTGCAGTTTGATCTTCTGGCCAGAGACCTCCACTATTCTCGTGCCAAACTCCACACCGATAGTGTGCGGACAGTCGGCCATGACTGGGGTGGGAGAAAACAAACTGTCTGAGTTGCAGTTTACCAGTTACACGTCCAATCACATGCACTAAGGATGAACAACTGCGCTGAAGTATTATCATAATTTCCTACCCAACAAACTGCATCTGATACCAAAGATGTAATTGCTCACTCAATTTTAACTTCAGTTTCAACCTATACTAAAAAGTTGAAACGATTTATCAAATCACCTCCCTGATAGCTTAATTAAGAGCTCCACTCTCTCCTTACAAACAGCCTGGAACGGTTTCGACCCTCATTTATCTAGTGGTGGGTCATCATCAGCACCGCTCTGGTGGAAAGTGGCAACTGCAAGGTCTTTTATACTCAACAGGGGCATCGTGACAGACATAATTAGCTTCATTCCCAGGCCCACACCCAGCTTTTCATCACTTCCCAGGCCCCGCCCAACTTCCCATCACTTCCCAGGCCCCACCCAGCTTCCTGTCGCTTGCAGTACGGTACTGCAAGCGACGAAAAGCTGGGTGTGGGACGGGAATGAGGCTACAACAATGCCTGCCACACCCCTGGAGCCAGGATGGTGCACAGTGCCATCTATCAAGGCTATAAAGCTGAGTTCACAGTTGCCACTTCTAGAGCGGAGCCTGCTGACAGTGAACTATCGCTATGTAAATGAGGGTCAAAACAGTCCAGCAGTGTGTAGGGACACAGAGTGGAATTCTTAATTGAGGTTTTGGGGAGGTGATTCGATAAATCATTCTGGCTTACTGTAGGGATGGGACATAATATATCATCAGGACATTAAGAGCCCACGATAATCGTATCGAGGTGATTCTTATAGTTATATCGTTTTCAGCTTCTTTTAGGCATACAGTAGCTGGAATTTAGACGGCACTAACATTATGGTTTCTGTCTGTTACTGGACGTGATTATGTGATGATCGTGATTGCTAAAGCAATGCATCCTTAGGCCTTACTGCCCCTCCTACTGGCACCCCCTAAGCCTTTCCAACTACCATAGCCGCTTGTTATTAGGCGAGCTCACTTATAGGTGCATATATCTACTCTTTATTAAGCGCTGAAGTCTTTCTCTGGAAACTCTGCCATACCAACCATGGAACTGTTGCAGACTGTGCTGCACTGGCTGTTAGGAGGCAACTGGAGGAGGGAGTGGAGGTGGGGGTAGTATAGGTGGAGCTTCACCGACACGACAACTTTTGCTGATCGTATATATACTTAGCCTCGTTCCCAAGCTCCTCCATAATAAATCTGGGGTGGTGACTGGGAAAGAGGCTATTTACTGCCGAACATTACACATTAAGTTTTACTTCTTGAGTTACCGTAGTCACGCGTTATTAGGCGTATGTGCCTATAACTCCACAGGAAGGAAATATGCGCCTATAAGCGAGGTGCACCTAATAACGAATATAATAATAATGATATTCCTCAAATAGGAAGTGCGCTTCAATTAGAATTATAGCTGTCCACTCCGTACGATCGAAAATGGCAGAGTTTCTGGAAGAAGACTGCAGCGCTTAACAGCGCTTACCTGGGACGAGAGTTGAACCTGCGCCTAACAGCGAATATGCGCCTATAAGTGAGCTGCGCCTAATAACGTGCGACTATGGTATGTATATAGATCAGTTGAACACTACTACACTCTGTGCATATGAGGACTTACACTTCTTCTCAGTGAACTGATGGAGCAGGCAGGACTTGCCCACGCCCATGTCACCTGCACAGAGGAACAATGTGATCAAAAACAAAGTCCCCAAAAGACAGGAAATGGTATCACCACAAAATTGGAATGGAACCATATGTAAGTTATTAACCGAGCTCGAGTGGTCTACGCGTATTTAGATCCCTAGCGCGCGCAGCGCGTGAGGGATCTAATCGCGTAGACCATGAGAGCGAGGTTGATAACTGATTTAGACCATTAGCGTCAATTACAGTCAATTTCTTTCCAGTGACGTCAGAAAAGCGTCAATCATAGTCAGAAAAGCATCAATTATAGTCAATTTCTTTCCGGCGACGTCAGAAAAGATTATATAAAGCAGATTGCCAGCAGGAAAGCGCCACTTTTGTGCAGTTGCATGGCTGAATGGACAGAGAATGCAGAATGGCCGAAGTTATAAGCAAGTCGCTTTTGAGAGACGACGAAGAGTTGTTTGAAACGGCTGCGGAACAGTTGCCCGAAATGGAGATCTTCAGCCAAGCTGTGCTATGTGTAGAGACTGGACATTCCTCGTCTGATTCGTTCATGATTCTGGAAATGACCTAGAGCTAGGGCACTGGGTCCAGTGGTTTGTGACGGAAATACGCAAGAAGGATGGGGCTGTTTATCCGTCGGAAACACTGTATGCACTAGTGTGTGGGATCCAACGGTACATCCGAATCCACGGGAAACGTCCAGAGCTCGATTTCTTCACGAATCCCGTATTCAGTGAGTTGAAGCTCAGTTTAGACGCTGAGATGAAGCGCATTGGCGGACTGGGAATTGGAACCAAGCGGATGAAGGCCGAAGTAATCTCAGTTGAACAAGAGGAGCGACTCTGGTCAAGTGGCGTTCTTGGAGACAAATCGCCACAAATTTTGCTGAATACTATCGCGTGCTCATTTGCCCCCGTTTGAGCTAGCTGGAGCCTGATTGTTCATGACTGGACCTATGTTATTTTCATCTCATTCTCTTATCTCTCGTGCTCATTTGCCCCTTTTGAGCCCTGATCATTCATGACTGTACCTCTCCGAACCTCTGTATTAGGTACATGTAACATGCAGCAATTCACACATTTGGTGTGTAGTTCTGAGTTGTACCAGTATTTTGTGAGGCTTAATCACTGAATTTTGATTACCAACACAGGTGTTTGATTGTTTGCGTGAGTGGCTCTAAGTTGCTTCCAGACAGTGTCTAAGCTGCTTCCAGGAAGCAACTTAGAGCCACTCCTGGAAGCAACATAGGAGCCACTCCTAGAAGCAACATAGAGCCTCATGAATTTATAATCAGAGCACTACGCTATATAAACGCATTGGCGTGCAACGGCAACATCAAAGCCTCCGACCTTATTAATTATTCATGAATGGTCTAAGAATACCTAGAGTATGTAAACAAACACATTCTACAGCCCAAACAATACATACATGTAGTATCTCCACTGAACATGCAGCAGATTAGTCTATCCACTTTCTGATTAGCATGAACCACTCAGTACAGACAGACTGACACACAGGCTGATGTGAACAATCTGCATAGCACCTCTAGCTTTAGATCACACAGAGGAAGGTATCACGTCATTCACGTGCCACTAATTGCACCCTTGTGCAATTAGCGTCCAACATTCTCTTGACTAGCTTAATTATGCTCTGAAAGGGAGGTGGGCAGGCATTTGCCACATATCATGTGGAGCAAGCTGGCTCTGAATAACATGACATCACAAGCAATCCCACAGTGCAGAGTAAGTGGAGGTGGAGAAGACCTGAGAACAAGGACTGCCCATAGCCTCGAACCCAGGCGCGGAGCCCAGTGGTCCTTGTACCGCCCACTCACCTAAACCGTTCCTGGACTGCAGTATCCCAGATTTGCAGTTTGATCTTCTGGTCAGAGACCTCCACTATTCTCGTGCCAAACTCCACACCGATAGTGAGGGCAGTCGGCCATGACTGGGGAGGGAGAAACCCAACTGCTCTAGTCAGTTACACTCCTAGTGTAAGTCCATGCCCAATCACATGCACTAGGCCCAAACTGGGATACCGTAATATCTGATGAAAAACCATACGAGCTTATGGCTGTAGCTGGTTAGCAAACATATGCCTCATAAAAGACATGTGCCGAGTGGTCTAATAGAAGTTACACATAATATTATGATGCATTCAGCAAACACCTGTTCGGGATGGTGAGCATTATCATACATGCCAGATCTGAGGACTCCAACCTCTGCAAAATAAAGTGGCCATCTACTCCACATGAGCACATGTAGCTAGAAGACATTCACCAAAGGGGTTTAATTAAATGAGTGGAACTTAGCTACATACGTATGCAGGAACTTGCTGGGAGGTTAAGAGGGAGGGAGTTTACTCGAAGGGGACGTATAGCGAGAGACTACGGTATTTGTTGAGGTTATGGGCCTCCTCCATCACCAACTGAACATGTCGGAAACTCCCATACAGTCTCAGTGCTGGGGCAACAGTGAAACATGGCAAACTCGTAGAAATCAGCGGACTGTCATCATGGAAAGTCTTTAGGCTTACAGTTTCATAAAATAGGGACTACCTGCCAACTCTACCAGCACTGTAGTTGGGCTCCCTACTGAATTGGGAAGGTACGCCAGAGCAAAGTAAGGTTTGGGGTCCCTCCATCCTCAGACATGACTGTATGTGTAATAGTTAACTCATTGGCAGAGTGGAGGATGCAGCTTCTCGTTCACAGGCTCTTCAGGATGAAGGAATGAGCTTGGAGGCGTAATTATTGTGTCGCAGGATTGCTTCCTACTTGCACTCTCGGCATCTTTGGACCCTGGTGCTCATCTTGCACACAATCAACACGTACTGGATTACCACACTATGCATAAACACCATTGCAAGCTTGTTGCTGAGGACCTGTACACTCCACTGATATCTGTACTGCAGCACTGGATTGTACCTGTGAGTGGCTACACCAAAATTTCACTGCCCGATATAGACCAGTGGCATATCTAGGTCAGGGAGGTTAGCAGGGCCCCAAAGGGGCACAGGGTCTGCTCTACCACCAGCCCTTAGGAAGAAATTTTTGGTTGGTCCAACGGTAAGAGCTTGAACGATGTAGCTATGCTCCGTTCATGCGTTGAAGCATGTGAAGCCTACAGGTAGGGGATTTGGGGGGCATGCCCCCCAGGAAATTTTGCTCATTCCAAGATTGTTCCTGGGTGCAATCTCGGGATGCCAGTGAGAGTTTTACAACTTACTGCCAAACCTAGAGTGTGTCTCAAGCGCTGCTCGTGGCAGTGTGACTCGATCAGCCATGGCTCCAAGTGGCTGCTTACTATGTCGACAGCTGCTGGGGTCTCAAGACTGACGGCGTTCTACTATTGTCAGGTCGGGCATTTTGAATGCCAGGTGCCCTGCTAGGCCCAGCCATAGATATGCCACTGATATAAACCCAGAGGCCCTGGTGAACCTTCGGTGACATCCCCCAGTGCTCGAATCAGCCACGGACACCACCAGTGAGCTTGCAGCTCACTCTACCGATTCTCATATCAAGTGGCAACCGCACTGCTGGTGTGCTATAGTGCAATATGTTGGGAAACCCACATTTCAGAATCTCTCCCCTCTCCCCTCTCCGCGGGGGTGCGCATAGATGAGGCTGGGCACGAGACTGGGTATTCCCTGAATAAACGCATGCCCACATTGTGGTTTTGAATACACAGCTGGTGTAAGTCCAGTACTACCACAAATAACTGTCAGTTCTCCAATAAGTTAACACTGTACACCAAGCTGGGGACGGCACATATTGTACACGTGAGCTTCACTGCCACCGCAACGTTAACGTTGAAGTGAGAGAGTCTCACTACATGATGCTAAAGCTAAAGGCAGTGGAAACAAGCAGCTGCCCTGGCTTGCCATGCCAAATTGCATGATAGGTGATGCACACCAAATATACAGACGTACATCTTCCGAATATTTATCTGTCAGAAGCACATATTTAATTCCAGCCAGTATTAATTCCCTGTTTAAATACCATTCATAGTCCTATTTATAGACCACATCAAAGATTCCCAGGAAAGTTTGGTGTTCATTCAAGGAAATACGGAGTGGTTGTTAAATCACTGGTGTATAGGTACTTACTTACTCTACACTACTCACACACCCTCCTGATCTCCTCTTGTGCAATAGCTCGCTCAGAGGCATCCTGGAGAGGTAGGGAGAGGACAGAAACAAGGACTCTTCATAGCCTGAATGACACATGACACACCACCTCCACACATAACAGAGCGTGCCCACCCCCATGTAGTACCACACCAGGCTTCAATCCAGCACGATGAGACATAATCATTGTTCCTTTACCTTGTGAAAGACAGAGCATGACAGCTAGGCCATCGCTTTGAATTTTTGAGAGAGTACATTTGCTTTGTAGTTTGTTAGTACATACTTTAGAGCGCACAAAATGCAGGTAACCTTGTACCAGTACTGGCAGGTACAACATGAGACCATAACAGCAGCTGCTTAGGCTGAATTTAAGCAGACCAACTTCTCCAGGGCTGTAGCTGTGACTCGATCCCACCAGAGGAACTCCCGAGCTGGGATGGAGGAACTATGCCACGACCTCATAGATCCAATGAACAAGCAGGTGGTGTGTCATCCAAATGACAACACCCAAGCTTTAAGGTTACGGGATACTCGTGCGCTGCCGTGTGAAATGTATTGGGAAATGTATACTTAAGCTCGCTAACCAAAATCTCTAGTACGAAGAACGTGAGCAACTTGATTCTGGCGTTGGAGGTGCACTGTCACAAGGTGCAGGGCATGACGGAGGCTTTTTTGATAGCATAATCCCTGGCAAATTTATCTGCTGTCTCGCTCGAGAAAAGCGGTAAATACGGCTTTTTGGACTGCTCGTTTTTGCACGGCTATACAGTGTATCGGTAAATTTTTTTCATACCAGAAATTTTTGGTTAGCGAGCTTAAGTATACATTTCCCAATGCATTTCACACAGCGTGCGCACGAGTATCCCGTAACCTTAACAAAGCAGCACCTCATCAAGCATGAGTGTTCTGATTTTTGGCTAACGACTCCCGCCCATATCTCCTGGAAGACGTGCTGGTATGGATACTACACTCTGCTGAGGAGGATGGAGTCCTACACGAATGCTCAAACAGTTAGATAATAGCTGTAAGCATCATGTTTATAGTTGTTGATTGGCTGCTGTTGCACAATCGGGCATGCTAATTGCATAGTCACGTGTCACAACACTTGTTGGCATGGCTATGATTGTACCTTTACAACACACATCCCCTATTTGGTAGACACCTTCCCATGGAGACCCTACAATTATATGAAACAAGGGAACCTACCTTGCACGTTGGTGGACGGCTACTAGAGTCATGAGCACATACGTGGCTTTGAATAAATTTCCAATGGTTTTTCCCTTCGCTCACCTTTATGTCCACATACCCTCCTCTCTGCAGTGTGTGCTGATCATAGAGTGCAGTGCATCCATTGCAAGCTGGGATATACAACAAGAGTTGGGGGGGGGGGGGGGGGGGGGGGAACGTAAATCAAAAGGAGCATGTTTGATAGATATTGGTACTAGATGAAAACATGGCATTGTAAGAAGTAGCCCACACATGCGTGCATACCTAGCTAACAGCGAATGAGTGCTTATAAGCAAGCTGCATTGACGCACGATTATATACGATACCATATTACCCAAATTCTGGTATCGAAGACTTGTACCCTGTCCTGAACATCCACACTTGCTCCCGTCAAGTGCCAAACTGCATATGATTATATCAACCCCTCCACAAAGAAATTTACTGGGGGTGAGGGAATTTGGGGGGATGCAGTATGCATATGCTACGTAGGTACACCATCCCGGGAGGGGAACTGCATGCCTTCCTTTCCAGGGTGACGATTGGCTGCTCTTAGCATATACAGATCATGAATGAATTTGAAGTAGCTGCTCGAATGTGCAAATTACTGACTTCTTGCCAGGTGCTGCCGATTATACCTAGCCTCGTACCCAGGCCCCGACTGCCCGAGGAAAAAAGGGCCTGGTATCCACTGTTTGCGCATGCGCGTAATTATCTAGGCCAAGACGAAGGGGGAGGGGCATATGATGCAGGACATGGCCACGTGCCGATGCTGTGACGCTCTACCAGAACGACATAGATCGAGCCGGGATATCACCAGAACTACACGACAACTAGCGCTATACTGCCCCGGATTGCTAGCAATTCTTGCTAACTTGCAGTCCATGACGAACGGTAATCCTTCGTGTCACACAGACATTTCAAACTCGGTCAGCAAGCCGTGTAAAATCATCTTTCTTTGTGCAAATGGAGGCTACCTGTTCCGGCTGGAGACACATACAGAAGTGCTTAGCCACTGAAGGTCATAGGAGAGCGCTCAATCGTCGAACTCCGTCGTTGTTCAGGAAAGTTGCACAGACGTATCACGGTAGTCCACTATTTTCCCAAGATTTCTGGGAAATTACGGGCATGCGCAAACAGTGGATACCAGGCCCTTTCTCGGGCGGTCGGGGCCTGGGTATGAGGCTAGATTATACCATGCTCATGTCTATGTTAGGAGCACTGGGATTGTTCTCCCTCAGAGAGGAAGTTTCAAGTTTGCACAGCAAGCCCCACTAGCTGCAGATTCCAGAGTTCGAACCTTTCAATCATACATTCTGTACTGGAATTGGGAGGTACCTAGAACTGATCATGACCTATATATCGGATTCTTTTCCTCCCTTCGCTTCTGGCCACATCCCTTACCACAATAACAAGTCTGTCTTGCCAGACTACTAGCTACTTGTTATTAGCTTGGTGCGCATGACACTAACCAGACAGCCATGTACACCGAGTTTCCTGATACCACAGAATACTACTCCGAGCTCCAAGTCACCCATGCACAACTCTACCAATACTTTCTACGTCTGGACCACGTAACCCCATGGCATGCAGTACAGCTCCACAGCTTCCTTGATATCAAGTGATGCTGAAAGCAATCAACACTGGGGGTTGGGGTAGTCTCGCAAGCCAGCCTCTTTTTCTACGAGGGGGCGCGCGCGGAGGGGGGAGGGAAAAAGAGTCTGGTGACTTAAGCCAACATTTCGTTACCCAGTGGAATGCAATCAACTGTAACAAATGAAAAAGTCACATGATAGCTATCCAATTATTGCCCACAACTTTCAAATGTGCGACTGCGAAGCGAGTTGGAGGAGGCTCGCGAAGCTCTGGAGAGTAGTAACCGTTGGAAGGTGAGCCAGGGAAAAGCCTTCAGCAGTATATATACGTAGTAACAAGGCGATTTTCCAGTGCCGGTTAGAAGACTCACGAGTACATCCCGTCTGCTGAAGGAGTTCTTCACTGCTAATTCTTGCTTGGGGCACAACCTTCGATAGCCTAGTTGCGCTTTGCAGCGATGGCAATCGCACGCACTGTCTCTGAATATTCGAATTACGCTATGAAAATCATGTGACTGCTGCAATCTCATTGGCTCTACCCACATTCCGGCAGAGAAAACGAAATGTTGGCTTAAGTCACCAGACTCTTTTCCCTCCCCCCTCCGCGCGCGCCCCCTCGTAGAAAAAGAGGCTGGCTTGCGAGACTAGGGTTGGGGGCTTGCAAGAGAGATCATATACCAGACTTCTGTAAAAACCCTGGTAGTGACCATGCAGAAGAAGCTATAGGGGACCATAATAATACCATGCAAGTTACCTGCAAGCTTGTTCACTGTCCTTGTTGTACTCTCTGCATGGTAGACAGTCTGGTCTCTGAAATATTCTCACTGTCACGTGGTATATTTTTTTGTTTTTTTTTTTTTGTTTATGAAGTTCGTACATGGTACAGGAATAAACCAAATAGCTATTAAGCTAATACGTTGGAGGTTACATTCCATAGCTAGCTATATAAAAACAGTAAGGAAAAATAGGTAACTGCAGTAACAGTGCAAATGTTAGCTAAGTGGGTGTGGAGTATAAAAACTGCTGTATATGCCTTTTAAAAGACTGTAGTGTTGCAGACTGAACTATGAATGAAGGGAGTGAATTCCAAGTCCGACATGCACTGGGTATAAATGAATGTAGAAAGTAGTTAGTTCTGGCGTATGGTACAAACAAAGATTGATTGTGGCGGTTTCGTAAATGCATGGGGGGAGCTGGCATATCTTCGAGGATGTTGGGGAAGGCGGTAAGATGGTTCTTTATTTTGTAAAGATGGCATAACTTGCTATATAAGCGTTCAACACTCAGAGTTGGGAGTTTGCTTATTCCAAGCAGTTCTGGATATGTCGCACTCCAGCGCTTGTAGCACATCCTTAACGCAAACTTCTGAACTTTTTCCAAAGCCTGTTGATCCTTTAGTAGTGGAGGGTCCCACACAAAGGAGCAATATTGGAGATGAGGTTTGACATAGGCTGTATATAGTTTTAACAGAGTACTCGTGTCACACCACGGGTAAAATTTACGGAATATGACTCCAAGAATTTTACGTGATCTTGTCACTACTGCAGCCACCTGCTTAGACCAACAAAGGTCATCACTGATGATGACACCGAGATACTTGAATTCAGACACCTTTTCTACTGGGTCCCCGTTTAATAATATGGCAGGTGGGTTTTCAGTTTCCGCATTGTTTAATGTATATTCTGATACTTGTTCTAGTGGTACGCCATGTATTGTTGGGGGAGTCAATTGTGATAGAGCACGCTGTCGGGTTAGTCGCATAAATTTTGTCTTTGCCACATTTAGAGTGAGGTGGTGACTAGAAATCCAGTCAGATACACGATCAACATCTGCTTGCAGCATATCCATGTGTTCAGGGGTGTCGACAGTGCGGTAGAGTAGCATATCATCTGCATATAGCACTATAGTGGAATTTAATGGAACCTCTGAGATGTCATTGATATATAGCAGAAACAGAAGGGGACCAAGGATCGACCCCTGAGGAACTCCGGATAGCACTGCACCAGTGGATGAAACACAGCCACTGATTACTGTTCTCTGTTGCCGACAAGTGAGATAGCTCCGTAGCCATTTGCCAATCGTTGGATGAAAATCAATTTCCTCAATCTTTTCTAGCAGAGTTGAGTGTGGTACTGTGTCAAAAGCCTTCTTTATATCGAAGAAGACTGAGCAAACGGAAGATCCTGATTCAAGTGTTTTTAGCCAATGATGAAGGCACATGGCTTTCAACCACACCCCCAAGATTACTGAAGTTGTATCCTGCCTAACTCGAAAATAGTAGTCTCGTTCCCAGACCATTTTTTTTGGCAAAATGGTCTGGGAACGAGACTAAGAATGATCTCATGCATCACAATAACCATTACTCCAGGTATATATACTCCTGCTCACATATGAATTCATGCAAGCTACAGTACGTATATAGTACTAGTACTAGTCATAGCTCTCATGTGGGATGTCACAGCATGCAGACACCACTCTCACAGTTCAGCTCTCCAGCTACGGCAATACCAGTCAGCAAAGTCTGCTTGCACGGCTTTGCATTACTGCGTGCGCACGAAACTATTGAAGGTACAGTGCATTATAACAAATAGTTTGTACAACGAACAAAGTACCGGAGTGAAAGTAAGTGCTTGACCAATACTGCACATACGTACATTTAAAAAACACATCACGGCTTTGATGGTGGGTGACTGAAGTGGGGAGTCCAATTGTCTGGTGTACTCGACGGATCACTCGAGGGAATATGTGGTCCATAGCCGGGGTGATACTGGGGCTGCTGATGGGGAGGAGGGAAGCCTGGGAGTTGCATGGACGCAACAGACTGCTGTTGGATGACATGCTGGGGGTACTGGACTTGTGTCTCTTGTGGTGCAGGCTGAAAGCCACTTGGAGGAGCCTGTAGTTGCACATGTGGGGTGGGCGGCTGTTCACCATATTGATACTGGGGGTGTGGATTGTGTGCCCCATGCGGCATTTGAAACCTGCTAGGAAAGTGAGGATTCGGCATTGGAGGGATCGGGCAACCTGTAGGAGGGAACGAGCAGAGATAAGTCAGGTGTCAGTACACATTCAATGTGAGTGCTGCCAAGAAGTACGGAATTTTAATTATCACTAGCTACAGTCACCAATTTAGCAATTTAGCACTTACAGTACGTTTGCCTCAGGGTTTGTGCAACATCTGGCCGGCCAACAAACTCGATCGCCTCGGCAAGTTCACACCATGTTGGAGGAGGATTGACTCGTGGTAGCCACTTCTCCGTAAGAACAGCCATGAGGCACCTCTGCGGCTCCCCACGGTGTTGTTCATTTATGGCACTGAGCTGGGCTTGGGGGATGTCTAGGTAAACACCAATCGGCTGCCACTTGTCTGGGACAGTGTGATAGAGCTGCTTCATCACTTGCTTCTGAGTAGGTTTGGACACATCTAGAAATCAAAGGCAAGACCACAAGTAACCATTGCCCAGATGGACAGAGAGGTTGTAGGTGAGCTAACAAAACACATTACAGACTTAGGAACATAGATTTTAATTTACCTTGAAACTGATGGTGGTAAGACACTTGATGACCATACCGCGGTTGATATGGTGAGGAGGGTGCATAGGATTGCTGATATCCATGGGCAGGTTGCAGTGTGGGGTGTAGTATAGGAGAGCCCTCCACCAGCTTTGACAAGCTCTCAACATCACTTCGTGGCAGCAGGGGAGACGACGAGGCATGTACTGCGGCACTGGCTGTCCGAGGGCTTTTCATCTGGTACTCTGTGCATGTAATATTAACAAGCAGCTATCAGCCATGAGTATTATCGTACCATCTAGCATGTTGGGTGTGTTCCACATTCATACTAACCCTATTTTGCAGACCACCAAAATTGGCATGGTAGCTATCCACTGTTTGCAGTGGGACGGGAAGCTGCACATAACTATTCAGTTACACTAAATGACTTTCAAGATCCTGCTCTGTGTAAAACACAATCTGGTGTTTGGAGAATACTATTGTTTAGCAGTGGTAGTCTTATGCATTGTGTGGTGACAGCTGACAGGCTTCCTACAGACTGACTGGCTCAGAGAGGTTAGAGTAACACAGTATATAGTCTCTTTCCCAGACCCTCATTACGTGCGGAATATATAGACTTTACACCTTCTAGTTCTCAACAGAAAACCTGTTGAGCTGCACACTGCAGACAGTGGGAACCAGACCATGAAGAGTGGTCTGGGAACAATGCTATTTACATACATCATAGAACTGTATATCTGCAAACTTTCATGAAGCAAAATGGTAACTTTTGTGCTGCACAAAAATAGTTTTATTACTTCAGATCATATATTTGTGGACTGGGAATACCGTTTTTACAGCGGATGACCTATGATCTCTGACACATCCAGAAAAAGATGGAGCTGATTGAAGCATGAAAGGGCTTGTTGCCAATGAAGCTACTACGTTTGCTGTTGGTGAAGTACTTGTGTGCAAAAGAAAATTGAGGAACACTACAGACTGGTACGTTGTTGCAGCAAAGAACGAGACACCTTTTATCCCACCGTCCCTCAGTTACAGGTATCTCAGAAGGGTCATCTCGCAAAAACAACGAGCTACCATTGCATGGAAATATTATTTGCTGTAAAATGTAAAATTGATTATGTGAATTAAAGTTTCATGCTTTATAACGACCACAAAACAATTTCCCTTTGTAGCCGGTGTACAACAAGGTAAACAACAATGAGCTTGTCACCTGAGGTTGTTGCCTTTGTCTTCAGCCACACTTTCTCCCTCTCTCCTAGCTCTCCAGACCGGTCAGCATCCCGGCTGCACTGCCAGTACTCTTGGTCCTTGGATAAGGTGGCTACATGCAGTGGAGAGGCAGGCTGTGTGCTGGTAACCTGCCAGCTGTCACTGCTACTGTGGGGACAGAAAAATGCCTCAAGAGGCTTTGAGTTGTTATACTTCAAGGTTTTAGTGGCTGCGTCGATCCCTTCAAATATCGAATTCCGAATGGTGGGGCAGATCTTGCAACATGCTGACGATGGTGCCCTAATGTGGACCTCAAAGAAGGCAAAGGAATCAACTAGGGTGACCGCGCAAGCATGGTCAGGCAACCTGAACTTGATGATGTTTCTTGCTATCAGAATGGGTGTACCACTACTAGGAAGCAAGACTTCCCATCGGCAATGACTCATTAGGAATGCAGCCAGGCAGGGAAAGACTCCAGCACGTGGCCAGCCATTGGGGAAGCGAAGAATGAGTGGAGCTGCGGCATCTGTGAAGATGCGATGCTTGTCTAGCTCCTCACGAGATACCATGTCCAGAAGTGAGGGCATGAAGTACTCATCCCCTGATACCGGACCAATGATTAGAAGGTGTTGGAGAAGCCTAAGAAGATCAGCTGCAGTAAAAAGGCCAGGGACATAGTGCTCGGGAAACTGCTCCAGAAATTCAAGAGTGACGATGCCCTGGTCTCGAAACTTAAGCCATTTACTAGTGACAAATACCTCAGACATTGCACAGTTCCCATCACCTTCACTGGCTTTGAGAAGCCTCTGCCTGTGTTCTACAAGCTCAGAAAGTTTGTCAACTGGGATCTGAGGATCAGTGAAAAGCACATTGGGAAGCACATCTGGATAATAGAGGCAGATATTCAACTCGTCAAAATATTTCAGAGCTGCCTGGAAAGCTCCTGTGCTGATTTTAAGCGAGTGTGCTACGTCAAGGCATTCTTTTGTGCTAAGGACCTTCCTT
Source organism: Axinella damicornis (assembly GCA_963931865.1). Taxonomy (NCBI): domain Eukaryota; kingdom Metazoa; phylum Porifera; class Demospongiae; order Axinellida; family Axinellidae; genus Axinella; species Axinella damicornis. The sequence continues at coordinate 16,791,327 of OZ007508.1, forward strand.
ACCAATAGGCTAGCCATCCTTTGAAGCAACAACTCCAAGATGTACCATATGATCGGAATTTGGACCTTGGGTGGGGCAGAGCTCTCGATTACTTGCCTTAGTATTTCGGCAATTCGTCTATCCTCTTCTCCAGGCTCTTTGGTGTTGACCGGAAAGATAGGCTGATTGAGTCCTCTGTTGTAAAGGACAAGGTCATCGGGGAAGGCTGGGTGGAGAAGATCAAAGAGTGTTTTGTTCTTCTCAGCCCGTGTTTCAGATTGACACTCATGCTCCTTATCTCTGTGAGTGCCAACTACGGCGATCGTTGAATTCCTGCCTTCTGTTGGTTGCGATTGCAGGGTACGAACCATGCACATGAGGATCTGAATGTTGGTGAGCAGCGAAGGGTAAGGTGTACCCACAAGCTCACCTGCTTTGAAGTATTCTACAATGGGGTGATCGTTGAGGCTCTCACTCAGCCGCTGCACGAAGATGGTGCTGCAGGTGTTGCGAATAAAGATCGGAAGAAGATCATGGAACTGTGGCTGGCCACCAGAATCGATGATATGTATCCAGTCAGAATCAATCAGTTCTCTGGATACATTCAGACCCTGACTCGAGATTGCTTTCGTAAGTTGGTCGAGTAAGCTAGTGATGGCCAGCTGTAGAGCTTCTTCAGAGGTAGAAAGGGGAGCGTCCTCTTGTGGGTTAGGTGTGGTCTGTGTGGTCTGATCAGGTAGGGAAGCAGCGTGTTCCTCGTCAGTGGTTGTCTCCTCCAGGGTGTTGTGCTGGAGAAGGGATTTGATTATTTCCACTCCTTCTGGAAGGCTATCACAGAGGATTGGGATGGCTCCCGAGAGCATTTCCAATAGCTCTTGCTCATTCACCACCTTCCACCCTCCAATGCAGAGCTGGATCCGGGTCCCGGAGACAACTCTGACTCGAACAGGGCGTTCAGCACACGGTGTGCTAGTCCGGAGCCCTGGCGGAGGCCTCCCAAGAAGAAGGAATTTCAAGCTCGTTTTGCCAACTCCGGGTGGCCCAGTAAAAACAGACTTGATAATTCGTGCATTTACATAGCCACGTTGCATAGCCTCATTGATGTACTTCCTGGATTCTGTGGGAGAGCAAACAGTGAGTGGGTAATCAACACTGGACAATACTGGTTGGTTAACTTGGATGGTTCCATATCTCTGACAACCATTAATCAACACTGGACAATACTGGACGTTGGATATCTAGCTGGTTCCACATTTCATACCATTAGTATATGTAATATGGTTTGCTGTGGTATTTGGGAGTAATAGCACGAGTAATGCAGGAGGTAATTGCACGAGACGAAGCTGAGTGCAATTTACTGCATTATGAGTGCTATTAATCCCAAATACCACAGCAACCCATGCTATCACAGATTAATTTCATAGCTTTCACTACAATAATCTCGGTATAATGCATGTACGTAGGTTAGCTAGCTAGCTAGCTACGTACATGAACAGCAGATGGAAATGCATGCGCAAAACAATACTAGCTAGCTATTCACAGTCCAAGAGAGTAGTAGCTAGCTATGATTATTGGTTAAGGTAGTATTATACCTTTACCGTTAGGGTACCTTTAACCGTCGGGGCCCCGACGGTTAAAGGTACCCTAACGGTAAAGGTATAATGCTACCTTAACACTACTATTGTGATGGTCTGTTAGGAGTTGATGATCTCATAGATCAATCCCTTATATTGATAATGTCTTGAAAACCAAGTGACCAACATCACAACAGCTATATACATTGCTTTGTATCCAGCATTTTCACATGTCAGCACCCCAGCTTTTCATTGCTTGCAGGACAGGAATATTGTATCACGTGAACAAGTCAACATTAACTTCAGGCTTGTCCCAATCACATTCTTTGCTTAGCCTCATTGTCGTGGGAACCATCTCAATGCTGATGGTCTTCTCAGGAGCCCATAACGGGAAGGAGCGTCCAATTAGCATACCCATCAGTCGCAAGGTCACAGCACATGACACTCCTTATACGGATTTGAATTGCTCACATTTGCGGTCTGTGTACATGTACGGCTGCACTTAAGGTTACGATGTACAATTCGATAAACGTTTTTGCTGGTAACTTTGCCACTTTATATCTCAGGAACTACAACAGATATCAATCCGAAACAAGTTGCATTCCAACATTCCAACACCACATGAAAGAAGTATGAGCACCTGGAACAAGAAAGTAAAATGCCTCAAGGCATTTGGATCTAGGCAATTAGACTCACTGTTCAAGCGCTCTTGCGCCAAATTACTGAGAGGCAGAGGGTAGCCCAACCCTCAAAAATTCTCCAACACTAGTACACAGTACTTGCTAGGTCGTGACGAAGAGATATTCAGCGATCTGTGTCTACTTTTAGCTACATGTACAAAAACTTACCGGTTCAGCCAGGATGAGCATTCTGTAGGCATGCATAGCCTCCGTTTTATGCCCCAATTTCGTGATATCGCTTCGTGCCACCCTGCAAAATACATCAGGCTACACGTGCAGCAAGTCAAAATTCATGAGAAACAATTTCCCTTCGTTATATTTGGCGCAAGGTTTCAAATACTGTAAGGTCTCATTAGTCTGTTGTTAATTGAATTTGTACTGCGTTTACATGTACTGCTTCCGCTATGAATAACATTATCTCGTTGTTTTTATGTAAACAAACTGACAGCTGCCTCCTAACTGTTCATCTTAACCTTAATAAGTAGGTGGGCAGGTGTTGTGTATGGTTAGTAATGTTACCATGGCAACCAATATGTTTCTGGCATAGATTTGTTGATCTTGATCAGAGTCTGTGTATCATCCTAGGTATGCTCTCACAGGGGCGGCAGTGGCATAGAAAAAGTGGTATGGCCCATCATCGTAGCGCACCGCGGAAGGCAGTGCCCAGAGGCGGGAAGTGCTGATCTGTCTGCACTTTGCGGAGAAGAAATTTTTTCATTAGCGATGAGCGATGAGCATCCAAACAGCCGTTTTGGGAAAGAAAAAGACCTTGGCTGGTGTGGAGTTTCAATGGTAGGTCCAGAACTAGGACCAGCATTTGTCGCTTGCAGTACGAAAAGTGCAGGGGGAAAGCCTGGATGGATTTCACATGTGATGCGTGCCGCCACTGACGTCACAGATTCTGTTAATACATGTTATTGCCTGTTCCAGAGATGCTACAGAGACCAGACAAACTCCAGATGAGCGGCAGGTCCTACCTATACAACATAACTTGAGTTGAAACAAAACTGCTGAGTAATACAACGGTTGTAACTTGGAAGCGCTTTATACTGTTCACTCCGGGCAGTGGGCCATCACTCTGGGAAGTACAGCTCAGCACTACCTCAAAGGTAAGACTTGTAGCTTGGATAAGATCGGTGTGGCTCTCTTCTGGCCTTTGACCTGTCTTCATATGTGATCGTAGCTACTCTGTACTGTACTTGTCTTGAACGTGTAAAATCTGTCCAGGCCTAGCACCTTCCCCCCGCTTTTCATACTGCAAGTGACAAAAGCTGGCACGGAGGCCTGGAAATGAGGCTACATCCCAACTTCTTCCAGTGACTAGACTATATGTGGTTAGGCAAAGCAGCCTTTGAACACACACACACACCTTTACAATGATAGGGTAATAAGCAAAAGGTACAAGCACTGACCAGAAGGATATATGATTGCTAAATGGAAAAATGGGGACAATAAGCAACGTCAGTGGTTATGATCAACTGCAAAACTCAACTACAATCTTTGCAATAGCCTCGTTCCCAGGCTCTCCCACTCGTGAACAAAAATTGAGAGCGACGAAAAGCTGGGCTGGGCCTGGGAACGAGGCTATCTCTGCAACATGCCAACCAGTTCATTATTCTTACAACAACAGTGCATGCTGTACAGTACCTAAGATTTGGCATACTGACTAGTGTTTAAAACAGCAATGTGATAATCATTCAGTGAAATACAATGCATACTGCATTTTAAGTGGCTGTAGTAAACATGAAACTAATGACATGGATTATAAACAAGAAGCCACACCCTAAATAGTTATTCTTCTTGCATGAGGCTAAGCTTCGTACCCAGGCTATAACTGCAGTATGGAGGGCAATAAGGTACGTAGCTAGCTCTGCTATGACATGATGACACTGTCAGAATAGAGTAGTCAGAAATGTATGATCTGACTTTCCTGATTTGGTAGACTCACGCACCAGTAGCTACAGTAATGGCAACAGCTTTTAGTGCTACAGCAAACATGGAAATCCCTTGGCTAAACCTTGTTTATACTTGTGGCACAGGGATGGAAAGGACGTAGAAGGTAGTTAGAACAGCTAGGGTACCCTGGATTTCAGAACAGTAAATACAAAACGACACGCATAACCCATTTGGCAAACATTCATATACTAGCAGGACCCCTCTACGTGTGGTATCTGGTGTACACAGAAATGGAAATGGAAGCCCGGGTGTTTCCGTCGCACTGTACGGAAACTCACATATATTACTGAAATGTCAATGTAAAAGGCATGGTCAATAAAAGATGGCTGCACAGCTTGATCAAGGACTGCTGAGTGTAATCATGTTACCACGGGAGACGTCCCAGGAAGTTCCAGGACTTCACTGGAGTGTACAACCACGAACTGTGTGCATGTAGCTGAGTACGTGGGACATCCCAGGAGGTCCTGAGGATACCCTAGCACTATACCCTGAGGACTGTGGTGGAGTGTATGACTGGGGCTGTGTGCAAGCAGCTGAGTGGGACATTCCAGGAAGTCCCGGGGATGTCCTAGGATTTCAGTGGAGTGGGACCACATACACAGAAAGGAGGGGACACTCTGGGCCACCACAGGACTTGAAAAGTGCTGTGACTTATGGTGGCAGTCCTAGATACTTGTATCAGGACTTGCCAATTGCAGCTTCCCAGAAATCTTTGTGCACTAGCTACTACCGTAATCTCCCGATAATACACCCATGGGAAATGAATATTACTGGCTACTCAAAGAGGGGGTGGGCATATTTCTCGGATTCACTGCACTCGGAAGTAGGCTCACTGCACTCAAAAGTAAGACCCAGTCACTGCACGTGCAAAACAGTGCCATGAGCCACACTGCAACAGTCATTCTAGCACTACTACTCCCTGGTGAGCACGAACAATCTCTTTGTGTGAGTAGCTGCAGGAACAACAAACGAGATCGAGCTAGACACAGCAGGAGTGGTTGAAGTACCGGTACATGGAGAGTGCAGTCCATCTTTGGGACTTGCCAATCGCTGCTGCTTCTGAGAAATCCGTACTGTGCTGCTGGTGTTACGCTAGGTGATTGCACACACGAAGATACAAACCAGCAAAGTGCAGTGTGTGCAGCATGCACTAGTACACAGCTGATTAACGATAATGAAATTCATTGGAAACGGTATCACAATAGCCAGCCTTCATTTCTTAGTCCAACCTCTCACAGTACTACATGTACTTCCAGAGCCAGTCCAGTGCTTTCCTGTTCAAGGTAATAGGGTGGGCATACTTTCGAGTAATACCACATTCTCCCACTAATACGCCCCCTCCGAAAATACACCCTCCCCCTCTTTTCGCCCAAGTTCCTGCACAGAGTAGTTTGATTTGTTTTAACCCTGGTGAGCATCTTTTGGAATATCTAAACTACATGTGCGCAACTTCGGATCGTCGATACAAGTCATCTCGTTGCCACTCTTCTGCAGGAAGTACCAGGAAATGTCCCGTTGTAAATGACCGACAGTATTGCTGTTCTGGATGATGGCTACAGCGAAGTCGTCGTGAATGTTATGGCCCTCGCGATTAAGTGGCAGCTCTTCTTGCCGATATAGGCAGTCCTGTCAAGTCTCACGCATCCTGCATGAGACACACGCATTTACGTGTCATCTCACGCTCACACGCATGCATATCCAAATCTCACCATTTGCACAGCGTAGGCCTAGCACAGCGCATGTTACTGTTGATTTTGGCTCCCTTTGAACACTGAAGCACACAGCATTTCATTGACTTCCCTAAGTACACTGACAGGTTTCTCAACAGTTGATTCAATTATACCCACTTACATGACATGTGTTCAAGTTCTCAATGCAACAATGAATTTGATAGTGAAGTTGTTTAGAAACTGTTTTATTCAGTCATGAATTTCTGCCTTGCCCTTGACCTTCACAGGTCAAATTCGTCATTGTGAAGGGTATTTATTGTGTCATGAGTTTAAATTGGATGGGTCTCACTCATTTTGTGCCAATCTCACTCATTTTGAGGTGGGGTCTCACTCAAGTGACGCTGCTGACCTTGACAGGTCTGTATAGGGAAACCACGCATGATGACCACGAACAGTATGGGAGATCATTTGTACTTTTGTAACTGTGAACATGAACCGTGGCAGTGTCATAACAGTGTTGTGTATGTAGCAAAAGGGCGTATAATCGAGACTAATTGCATATTCGAAAATACGCCCCCTCCCCACTTTGCGCTGGATGTAATGCACAAAATGGGGGAGGGCGTATTAACGGGAGACTACGGTAAGCAACAACTTGCTGCGAAAATGGGTGGTGGGTGTATTTTTGAGGGTGGGCATATCATATCGGAGATTACGGTAGTACCAAGTGATTGTACACATGAAGACACAAACATGCCGAGCACAGTATGCATGCAGAGTCTCATGTCATGCATCAGCTAGTCCAGCACAACTGATTACGTGCAGTGGCACACAACATTCAATGAACGTTTGTTAGTCCACCTTCTTTCAGATTGCTTCTTCCCGAGTTATTCCAGTGGTTTCCTGTTTGAGATAACAGGATGGGCTAGCCTGGTACCCAGGGTGGGGCCTGGTACCCAGGGTGGGGCCTGGTACCCAGGGTGGGGCCTGGTACCCAGGGTGGGACCTGGTACCCAGGGTGGGGCCTGGTACCCAGGGTGGGGCCTGGTACCCAGGGTGGGGCCTGGTACCCAGGGTGGGACCTGGTACCCAGGGTGGGGCCTGGTACCCAGGGTGGGGCCTGGTACCCAGGGTGGGGCCTGGTACCCAGGGTGGGGCCTGGTACCCAGGCTGGGACCTGGTACCCAGGGTGGGGCCTGGTACCCAGGGTGGGGCCTGGTACCCAGGGTGGGGCCTGGCACCCAGGGTGGGGCCAGGTACCCAGGGTGGGGCCTGGTACCCAGGGTGGGGCCTGGTACCCAGGGTGGGGCCTGGTACCCAGGGTGGGGCCTGGTACCCAGGGTGGGGCCTGGTACCCAGGGTGGGGCCTGGTACCCAGGGTGGGGCCTGGTATCCAGGGTGGGGCCTGGTACCCAGGGTGGGGCCTGGTACCCAGGGTGGGGCCTGGTACCCAGGGCCAGGGTGGAGCCTGGTACCCAGGGTGGGGCCAGGTACCCAGGGTGGAGCCTGGTACCCAGGGTGGGGCCTGGTACCCAGGGTGGGGCCTGGTACCCAGGGTGGGGCCAGGTACCCAGGGTGGGGCCTGGTACCCAGGGTGGGGCCTGGTACCCAGGGTGGGGCCTGGTACCCAGGGTGGGGCCTGGTACCCAGGGTGGGGCCTGGTACCCAGGGTGGGGCCTGGTACCCAGGGTGGGACCTGGTACCCAGGGTGGGGCCTGGTACCCAGGGTGGGGCCTGGTACCTAGGGTGGGGCCTGGTACCCAGGGTGGGGCCTGGTACCCAGGGTGGGGCCTGGTACCCAGGGTGGGGCCTGGTACCCAGGGTGGGGCCTGGTACCCAGGGTGGGGCCTGGTACCCAGGGTGGGACCTGGTATCCAGGATGGGCAGGTAAGGGTGGGCATACTTTCATGACCTTGTAAAAATGTACACATATATTCGAGAGTTGGTGTACTATCGTGAGATTACGGTAGCTACATATTATACATTGTACCAGCAGACAAGCTAGGTGATATCGTATAGTGGGAAATACGCGTAAGAACAAATTTTGATGATTACATGTTAGAATGTGACTTTCAATTTCACGACAAGGGGTCAATGGTGACCACACCCCCTACAATTCCCACGTGTAAATACTTCGGCATGCAATCTATGGCAAGAGGCTACCACACTCATCAAAAGCATTTGGACTGCTGCCTTTTTGGGAAGAACCACCATGCCAAAGGGAGTGCTTTGCACAGGTTGGAAGTATTGCATCTAGCTGAGAGGCTACCATTGGCAGAGCACAGAGCACAGCATGCATGCAGAGTCTCATGTCATGCATCAGCTAGTCCAGCACAACTGGTTATGTGCAGTGGCACTTCGATGAATATTGAACAAACATGTTAGAATGTGATTTTTAATTTCGCAACAAGGGGTTGATGATGACCACACCCCCTACAAATCCCACCTGTAAATACTTAAGCATTCACTCATCAAAAACATGTGGACTGCTGCCCTTTTGGGAAGAGCCACCATGCCAAAGGGAGTGAGTATATAATGGTGAGGTGGCATGTGCAGCTGTCTTCCTAAGTGTTTGGCATTTGCTCGTGATGATTTGTACCTCACAAAAATTTCCAGCTCTACAGCACACGTACACACTGTGGCTAATGATGAACACTACATACATCAACAAACATTGATGTGGCACAATAACAGCAAGTACAATCACCGGCAGTTGAGTCGTACTTGCTTCCAGGGTTGACACAACCCGGGGGCAGGGCAATAGAAGTCAATGTTTACTACTTAAATTTTATGTCCACAACAATCTATCATACCTTCATCTTGTTGACGAGATAGTCTCTGGAGTTGCTCCTCCCAGTTATTCACATACTTCTGCCAGTATTCTTCCACCTCCTTTGCCATTTGCATCTTCTGCTGTACAGAAATTAGCCTCTCTTCTACTTGTCTCCTCCTAGCCTCCCCACACCCGTCACTCAGCTCTTGCATCAGTGAGGCCTTCTCCTACACAGGGAACACATAGTACCATCGAAATGTGCCCCATCCTCACAACAGTTGGCTTACATATCTCATGATTGATATACCCATGCAGCCCTCTAATTTCTTGGACATCACTTGAAGTACGTAGAGTAGTATAGAGACACTCAGTGCTACTGATGAGGGCAGTGAAATGTAGTAAGGACGTTGGTCATGCTCATGCTTCAGCTCATGCAAGTAGGCACTTACAGTGATTATGGTTAGGTATACATATGGTATGTGTCTAAAAATGATCATAAACCTACTTTGCCAAATCTCCACCACAAATGCCCAAGACAAAGTTCCAGAAGACCTAGTGAAGCTCCAGAAGGTCTAAGCAAAATTCAAGAAGACCTAACGAAGCTCCAGAAACTCTGAAAGCCAACATTTGCCAAAAGGTTACCCTTTTCAACCCTGTGGATGAACATCCCGCACTAGATACGTGATAGGCGCTTGATATGTCCCTCTATGGTAGGGAGGTACAATTACAGAAACTCAGTGGTCAATGGCAGGCTAACTGTGGCAGTGTGTATGAGGTGAATGGAGTGAGGTACTGTATAGTTTCACACTAATACCCCTCCCCCCACCCCATTTTGCACACTACTTTAAGTCTAAAGTGGAGAGGGGGGGACGGGTGTATTTGATTAGTCTCGACTATATGCCACCACAAATGCAAGGACGACTTCTTTGCTGTAGCTATCCACACAAACAGCAACAACGTTGGTCATGTACCACGAGACATTGCCCAAGTCGGCTGATACTACCAACTGAAGATTGGCAGTAGATAACTTGCACCGTCAGTGCTAGGGCGACTGGATACCAAGACTGGGTGGTTCTGACGAGGGTCTATGGCTTCAGGGGGCAATGAAAACACTATGACAGGCTTATAACTTTGTTCGCTAAGGTACTTAACAGCTTACTATGTGTGTGTGTGTGTTGGGGGGGGGGGGGGGGGGGGGGGGGGGGTATTCAAAGGAAGCGTATTAGTGAGAGACTATGGTAATTTACAAACTGGGAGTGGTTGACATAATGGCAGTAACTACAAGCATATTCCAGAAGCATGCACAGGAAATTATTGTTGAGTGCAAGTGAGAAAGCACCCCAGACCCAAACCAACTCCAGCGCAAATCAATTCCAGTATCACACGTGGGGACTTGGATTCGTGCTGGGGTTGGTTTGGGTCTGGGGCTGAGAATAGGGTGAAATGTGTCCGACGCATTCAATGGGCATGATCCCAGTCATGACATACTCACTAAGTACCCACCACTAGAAGTATTGTGGGTACATAATTTTGAATGATGGAAATCGATTAGGGAAAAAAATTGTACACCTCGATGGACATTTTTTTTCCAGTATACAGCACAGTATAGAGACCCTCAATGTCATTGCTGAGCACAGTGAAATACAGGAAAGGTATTTGGGAAATGCAGGGCATTGTTGGGCTCAGCTGAGAAAGCGACACTTTGCACATGTATCTTCTAATTTTAAACAACGTACATGTAGATTGTGATAACTTCGAGGGGCAACCACACTCCTGGTAGCTAGCTGTTGCAACCGCGGTTGCGACTCGCCGAAGTGCAAACTAAGTATCACAGTTCATTCCAATTAATGCACATGCCACGTGGCAACCACACTCAGTTGATCGCTAGCAATAGTGGGCAAAGGGAAGACAAGAAATTATTACAGCACTCACAACTGACGCTTACGTGAGTTTCAGCATGTAAGCGTCAGTGAACTACAGCGATCAAGGCCATGAGGTTAGAACCTTCCTGCGTCTTTCATAAGGGCTGCAATGCTAATGAAAGAGAGCGCTTGAGTAATGGCAGCCAACGGCACAACAAAAGCGCTTGTATCTCCACCACGAAGGTGAGTTTCAGCACAATTATTATACGTTTGTGTCACTGCATGATAGCAATCACGGCGGTACCTTCAGAATCTCTGTAGACCTTTCCTGTGAGCTGTGAGGATTGATTATTTTAGTTACGGGGCACAACTTTTCCCTTACCAGGAGTGTAATAGCCTGTCCATTCTCTACACTGTCTGATGTTAATACGCTAGCAGCGCAGCAAGTAAAGCCATGGTAGCACCGAATATCTCCATGTCACATTTCTGTTATACAGAAATAGTGCACTTTGAGACCTTTGTGAATGTCATCAATGACCAGAGAATTTCTGTAGTGGCCACTTGGCTTGTAGTTTGCTAATGCGTACTAATTGAGGAATGACAGAATGTCATCATTAGCTGTACACAGCACAAATCACTGACATCATTGACCATCAGAAGAGTTTTTGCTCAAACACACTAGCGCTTAAGTGTGCTGTTGATGGATACAACGAACTGATATGGTGTTAGTGTTATAGTGTATCATTATGGCAGTGTAGAGGTCGACATACTTTTGTCAAGTTTGTACTTGCATGTTCCTTTAACCCTTTACCACCCACAGATTATGGAGGTCAGTTTTTTAGCTTGTAAGTTACTTAAACATACCCTAGATAAGGTTCTCATCGGTTTTCAGGCTCAAAACTTCACACAGTACTGCACACAGCCATGCTTTCCACATTCGTGATCAAGATGCTCGGGTGATGGTAACTCGCTCTAGCAGAAAAATCCGCCTTGAACACTGGAATTCGAGGCTCTGCAAGGTGAGACCACTGTTTTCTAGGCCCATTTATGCTTAAAACCCGAGATTTGGCCTACCCGGCTCCAACCAAGGGCTGTTCAAAGCTGAGCCCTGACACGGCCATGCTGTTTGCACCCTTCGGGTGCACCCACCCACCACCCCCTTCCCCGCCCTTTCTGCTGGCTCTGAGCCTATCTCCCAAGGACATTGCCGGATGTGACATCATGAAGCTGAAAGTCTCATGACGCCATGTGACATCATTGGGTGGGAAAGGGCTAAGCGTTGTTCATCGTATGATAACCAGCAAGAAATGCAATTACTACTAGGAGAGTGCAGGGCACTGTGGGGCTCACCTGATCAAGTCATATAGGCTGCATGTATGGGAGGCCCGGCGCGGGCCACACGGTGCAGCATACATAACTTGATGGAAGCTGGAGGTGGGGCCTGAGTAGTAAGGCTAGCTAGTTACAATGTAGTAGCTTCTGTCCGGAGCAAGTGTGCGGCGCTGCAGCACGGGTGTAGACTACATGTACCTTGAGCTTCTGGTTGATGAAGGTCTGCAGTTTCAAGCTTGTGCAGTTTCAAGTTCGTAGCTCATCCTCCGCTCAGTCTGCAGCTGCAAGTTATCATGGACAATGCACTATACTTACGCTAGTAGTGTATTGTCCAAGGTAGTACGTAGACTATGTTGAGTCTATTGATTCTCGTTCATGCAGTCGCCCATTCGTTCACGCAGTCTCAAGTTCGTAGCATATACATACATGTACACGTAGTTAATCTTGTAGGCTCCACCCCCGTCATGCAATTTACCAGCACGTGCGTGCGGTACAACATTACGATTTTCCACCTGCATATATGGTCATACGCTAAACAGCTAATACCTCACAGACAGACAGAAATCCCGAGAACACGACTATGTGGGCTCGCTCAGGCTCACCCCAACTTCATTTCCTGCATGTCAACTAGTTGAGAGGGGCAGCCTTACTCCATAGCATGTGGAGATGCTAGTGTTACATTTTAATGATACCACTGCCATGTAAAATCATTGGGCCATATTGTCCGCAGTACATGCAAGCAGGTTTGACAATATTTCTTGCCAACAAATGATAGTCATACGCTTCCATTTTTGAGAACAAATAAATCGCAAGCAATTGTTCCGCAGGGGAAAATAGCAGGATTAAAACTACAAATCATGGAACAGAGTCTACTCATTGCGCCTCGTAGTGTCTTGGGAGTATGCCCATACGTGATACACTGTCAAAGACGGGGGTGAGCTTATTCTCTGCTTTTGGCTTTGAAAGCATACCCAACCTTGCACTATCCCACTGCCTGTGTGTATCACTAGTACCACACCTTGTTTACGTCTCTACAACTAGATCTTGTCAATGGGTGGTTTATTAAGCATAGGAGTCAAAAGGCAACTAGTCAGTTATCATGTCATTGTCGTTTCCACTTGTGACGTGAACAAAATCACCTGCAACAGTGTACTATAGAGTTTGCGGGAAAATTTGGTGATTTGACCTTGATCTTGGCAGTGGTGTAGCGAAGCCCCGGCCCACCCAGGCCTGAGTCCAGGCAATGCTAGATTGTGCCCAGGTAATATAAAAACATACTTGTGCTCTACAATGTCTGAGCAGAGACTCACTGAACTTGCTGTCCTCTCAGTTGAAAGAGAACTCTGGTTACCACCTGATGCACTGAGATGATGAGATCTGTCAACAGCTAGCTACGAATACCGCTCAGAAAGCACCTCAGAATTCCAAGGTGGAAAATTGTAACCCCCAGAACCCCCTAGCAATGCGTGCTTCATGTACAACTCAAAAATTTGCCGTAATCAGTGCCCAACCAATTCTACATCTTGGCTACACCACTGGATATTGGACTGAGACCGAACTAAATGCTCGCCAAAATCAAAACTAGCTATGCAGCCGGCCACATGTGCACATTTGAGTGTAATAGCCAAGCTGGCTGGACGTCCTCATGATGCTTTAGAACTATATAGTCTCCCATTAATATGCCCCCTTCGAAAATATGCCATCTCCCCTCTTTACTGTCCAATGTTCCTGCACAGGGTATAGTTTGACTCATTTTAATGCCCCTTGGTGAGCTTCTTCTGGAATATCTGAACTACATGTGCTCAGTATGTTACGTTGCGATACAAGTCATATTGCTGCCACTCTTCTGCAGGAATACCAGCAGAGTCTTGGAAATTTCCGTGGTACTGTACATGACCGACAGTATTGCTGTTCTTGGAGCATACACAGCTATAGCAAAGTTGTCGTGAAAGCTCTCGCGTTGAAGCAGCAGCTCTTCTTGCCAAGGCCACGCAGCTTTGTAAACATGATGACCACAAACAGTACTCTTGTACTTTTGTAACTCTGTTGTTATGTGAACACCAACCTTGGTATAGTGTCATAATAACTTGTGTACATAGCATCCTAGCACTTGAGTAAAAACTATTTGTGGGGGCGTATACTTGAATACATGGCCTCCCCTGACTTTAGGCTGGATGTAGTGTATAAGGGGGGGGGGGGGGGGGGGGGTGTTAACAGGAGACTACAGTACTTGTGCGAGAAAGACAGGCCCATTGAACACCAGTGCAGGATTCCCCTCTCTTCAGAAGGAATATTGACAGAGCAAACGAGGGTATGTTCTTGGGGTTAGCTGTTACAAACATGAGTTATACACACGTCCATGAGGCAAGTACAGTGACTACACACCAGAGGAAAGGGCACAGACAGGAAGCACAGTGCCGATAATGCTACTAGTGACTTCTCAACTCTGTTTGATCCCCAAAGTACTCGTGTTCACCAGCATGTACTGGGTATGCCCACTGCCACACACCATGCAGTTAAATCCTAAAGTCACCATGTTAAAAGATTGCCGAATTTTGGCAGGCAGTTGACCAAATTCAATCCCTGCCCTACTTCCTGCTATACGGTAAACGTAACATTTGTATCAAATTCTTGCAACTATGTGGGCATGGCCTCAGTGACGACTGTGTGTATACCAGCATAGTCTTCACTGCATGCATGCATGTAACACAGGTACAATGTAGCATCATTGCACAATACACTTATCAATTGGGGGTATGGTCCGTGTTACAAACCTCAGCCCTCTCAGGAGCACATACTCCTGTTTCCAACCAAGCCCTGGCTCACCTTCTCCAGCTCTCTTTGCTGTTGCTGAGCCTCTGCTACATACTACAGTGGGAGGTAGTGAAGAGGTGGAGATGGTGAATAGTGAACAACACATACACGTACATACGGTTACATGTTCTACTTTCCAATGACCAATAAATGACTTCTTCAGTTTAGACCGCTATGTAGGTGGTGGCTATTCTAACCACAGCCTACGTACCACAAGTACCACTAACCTCCTTATTGCTGGTGTGCCTGCATGCAGCAATCATTCAAAAGGGGACAGGCCATTGCTCCACCAAAGTCTGCATATGCATACAGAAGGATGACAGAAACTATGCCGTCCCATACACACCAACATGACAGGAGAAATAAATTTCAATGCTGCAAGAGCCCAAGCTCAACCTTCTGGACCAACCAGCAACCCTAAAGGGCCATCACTTCAACCAGACTCCCCATTCCCAGGAAGAACGTAAAAGCTGTAGGAGCAGGTGCCATAAGATCTTGTTACAGCATTGTGCATGTACCGTATATTGGGTTATTTTCGTTGTTAAAATATTTTCGTGAATGCCTCCAATCGCGAATTTTTTTTGGTAATGTGTCCTATGATGACGCTGTCATTCAACACTGCCACGGCGTGTCAATCAGTACGGTTTCTTGGTTCTCGGTCACAAACAGCTGCCTCCCAGATCTCCTGATACACATGGTAGCCTCGAACGCAGCATTCTCGTTCGTACTCCTCATCGCTATGGCTTGACACGTATTCGCGAGTTCACTTTGCTTGAGTTAGCAAAAAATTTTCAACACGAATAATTATTACACGAACGTTATTCAACACGAAAATAACCCAATATACGGTATCACATTATCACAGCATGCACTGGCTTCTATTCACACAGTTATTGTATTATGTTATGAACTTTCTATAGCACATTTTGTCCCAATTATAGTAAGACCCTGTCCTATCATGTACCATGAACCACTTCCTTTTCAGGGGGCGAGCCTGAGTGGGCCCTACATAGTCATGGTCTCCATCCCAGCTTCAGGATGTCTGTCTGCTGTCTGCGTGCCGTTTAGTGTATGACTACATATCCAAGTAGAAAATCACAATGGTGCACTGTGAGCATGTCCCAGTCGTACCGCACTGTGCTGCTATTCGAAAACTGGTATGCGAAAACCGGTATCACACGACCAGGATAGAGCCTGCTACGTGAGCTTGAGCATGGGTAAACACACGCTAATGAGCAGATGATGAGCTATACGTATTATAAACAACTTGAAAGTGCACACCAAACCAGGCTCAAGGTAGTCTATATACTTGTCATGATATGCTATCTTGTATGGCTTCATCTGACAAAGTTTAGGGGAGACGCACATTCCTAAACTTTGACTTGCAAGAAGTGCTGCTTTGATAATCAGTGGTGAAACCTGCTAGGCCTTCAACTAAAAGCTGTAAATAGCTATTGTTGGGGCTCCATTGGGATTAGGAGGTATGTATACTCTTATAGAATGGCATGTACGTAGGTATTTTAAGGCAAATTCAGTGCTTTATTACACACCATACCCACTTGGCCACACCCAGTCTCCACCCACCTTGGTACACACATCACACCATGCACCAGTGGGCTATGTGCACACCAAGTTTTGCTATCCTAATGTCAATGAGGGTGAGCAACGAGCATCGATAATACACCCACCCAGCAAGTGCAGTCTCTAAGAGTAGGACCTCACTGCACACCCTAACATACAAAGCCCGTTACTCAACGCCTTTTGGCTACACTCACCCAGGTTGGTAATCTGCTTGGGCAAGGACCCGTGTCTAAGCTCACCAAAATTGGGATGCAAAGGTTGATACTTATGACGTACAGGGAGGCTGGAACTAGGAGGAAACACTGCTGTTCCCATACCCACTTGGCCACGCCCAGTCTCCACCCACCTTGGTACACACTTCAAGCAACCAGTGGACTATGCACACACCAACTTTCGCTACCCTAACGTTAATGAGGGCGAGTAACGAGCATCGATAATACACCCACAGCAAGCTGCCTATCCATAGTCTCTAAGAGTAGGACCTCACTGCACACCCTAATCTATGGGCTACACCCACCCAGGTTGGTAATCTGCTCGGCAAGCACCCATGTCCAAGCTCACCAAAATTTGGATGCAAGGGGTGAATGCGTATATAACCAGGAAGCCATACAACATATGAGAGTAGAATTTCTGAGGGGGTCACTTGCAAACTTTTGCTGAATTGAGGAATTATCCATATGACTGACTTCATGAAACAACTAATTGCACAGCCGATTACATGCAAGTCTGATTGACATAGAGTGCCATGGAGACATGTGCCTCAAAGCAGAAACCATTGCTGAAATTGAACTGGACTGCTCTCTACTGTACCATTGTGGGTTTTATGTGGGCAGTACTATTTGTGGGCTGTACCTGAGACTGTTGGGGGAATATGGGAGTCTGAACTCTTTGGAATAGAACACAGGGATGCTTGAATAATTAGAGCGTTCAGAATCACTATGGTACCACACCACTACCACTGCACCACACACACAAGAGGAACATGAACAGTACATACCTGCAAGCTGCTCTGTTTGACCTGGAGGGGAGATGAAGGCAGTGATTAGTGGTGTACATTGTTCACTACATCATGTGTACAGTCATGTCATCGAGATATGCACAATGTACATGGTTTTGGTTACTGTTGTATCCACAACCCACCCACCCCCCAACACACACACACACACACACACACACACACACACACAAACACTACACGTGCCACAGATACACAAAACATATATACTAGGCGAATGCATTGCATTGTGAGCAAGTGCGTGTGCCGTGGCCTTGTACACAGGCCCACATGCAGAACGTGGACCGCGTGAGGGCCTGGGTACGAGGCTACAGTGTGCAGCCTGCACCTGAATGTTGAGCATTTGCATGCACATGACTGTCACAGAACGTTAACTGAGAAGAGCACAACCTCAGGCCACAGAATACTATCATACAGGTCTTCTCGTTCTCTGCTGACGCCAGATCTGGGCAACATGTACATGTGCCGTGAGTTGAGTGTTTCCGAGCGCAGGCCAGCCACTGAGTTCCTATTCTCTGGCAATACCTGAAGCAGTCGAACAGACACATGATCCCCCCACCGCGCTCCGGTTCCAAGTCGACGTTGCAATTGCGTAATGGTACATAGTGAGTTCTAGTCGAATTAACACATGACGCAATGACACGCAAAATATGAGAAGGAAGTGATTTACGGCATGACGTACGACAGACATAAACATATAATATATATATATATATTGAAAATTTGCAGCAAACTCATCTATGTGGAGCTCGCTCATGTTTGCCCCAACCGACACACACACCCACCCACACACACACATACACATGTACACATATACACACCATGAGTTGTACAGTTACTTGTGTACAATGTAGTTGTTAGTACATGAGTGGGAGGGTAATACAGGGGAACAGAGGGTTCCAGGCTGGCAGTACGATCAAGTTGGACAAGGACAACACAGAACTGAGAACTGAATGTTCCCTTGATTGTCGAATAAAGGTGTAATGCTTTTCCGTGAAGGGTAGTACTAAAACCCGGAACGGAACGGAACGGAACGGAATGAACGGAACGAACGTTTCTTCGTCGCTGAGACGAAGGTAAGACCTTTTTCTGACTAGCGCAGCATGGGCGGTACCGTAAGTACATGCAGTGCAGTAGGTGTTACTACAAGCTACTACCGGCATACATGAAAGCATGGATATAGCTAGTAGCCAGCTACGCGGCGAGCGCGTGTACGGTACCGTTCGCCGTTCAGAGGTTAACACACTCCATCCATTAACACACTCGAGCCTTCCATCCATGTGTAAGTCTAACTCTTTGGCGGGAAGTGCAGGGTGCTTATGATCTCAGCAGCCTGCTGTGGCTCATACTCATCCCAGACTGACCCGGCCGACTCCTGAGGCCTTGTCTGGTGATCATCTCCTTATAGTGTATCTGAGCCACAGCAGGCCACCCCCACTATTTGTTCTCACCCCAAATTGTCCTCCTTGGGTGGTTCACCCACAGATCCCTCTGCCTAATCGCCTCAGCGATTCACAACCACCCAAGGATCAAACCTTCTCGCTAACTTAGTCCCCCTAACCAATGTACACACACCACATTCTACTCAGACCCCCCAACAAGCTGGACATGCACTTTCATATTCACACAATGATTGGGAGCTTTTTTGGGGACAAGCATACAATCACGTTAGAACACCACAAGCTCACTCAAAGCATACTCGCTCACTCAGTCTCCCGTTTACTGCTGTCACAGCGATCCCACAGGCCTGAACCCTCTGCTGGCAACCACATGTACCCCTGATGGCTCTCCAGTGCAGCCACCAATGCATGAGGTCACCGTAGTGTGAGATACCCACTCTGGAACCATGAGTCAAGGTGGAGGGTTGTCACAATCCAGTGCTAGCAGGCCCTGAGGGTACTGAAAAGAATTGGTCCGGTGGCCGCTTGGGCTACCACCCCCTTTTATACGGAACTGAGTCCAGTGGTGAGCCCGAATCCGAGGCCGGTGGTAGAGTATGGGCACACAGGGGGCATAAAAGGGGGACTCCCTCTTCCCAATGGCGAGGGCAGTGATGACACGAAATAAAGCACACACGATAGCATGACAAACTAGTCTGATGCTCATCGTACACTCACTCTCACACTGACCCCATATTATTTACCAAAGTACTGTTCCGATTACCATAGACTTCCAGGACACCAGGCATAATACTGCTGCAGTTACCTAAAGCCCTCAGAAGTGGCACCTAGCCATATATAACACTTTGTGACCATGAAACCGGACCCACCAGTGAATAGGTCCCAGGTCTATCCACCCAACTTTTCGAAACGTACAGAACCCATAGACAGAGACTAATCACTATAGTGTTCGTTCACACACACTGTATCTTGATATGCATGAAGTTGCAAGATTGTCTCCAATCTCGTCGTTGTCATGCGGACACCTTAGCATGAGGCAACTAAACTGGCCCACTCTGCCTCCGCTGGCCCTGGCTGGGCCTTCACTGGCCACACAGGCCACTACTGGCCTCCACTGGCACCGCAGGCAACCACTGACCACCACTGGCCACGCAGGTGGCCTCTCAGGCCTCCACTGGCCACCAAAGTTGAGATGTGTACCGGAATTTAGCTAGTGGAATGCAGGACATTGGAGGGTGAGCCTGAGTGATGTGCTTTCGCGAACAAGACATGCCATGCAGGAGCAGTTGCATTCACATGATTGTCATTAGAATGTGGCCAGGCAAATGAGCACAGAAATTATGGCACTCTTGAAACACACACTCGTGCACATCACAGCACTTGACTGTGAGTCCGGTTAACGTTTACATGGTTCACCATTGCTAGCTGAAGCCGCTAGCAGCAACGTCACTCCGGCCATGGTCAGTGAGTCCACGAGCTGTCTCCGCCTTTGTCAGTGTCGCCACCGAGGAAGAAGAATGTTCATGATGCTCTAGCCAATGTCCAGGAGTGGTCTCCGTCTTTGTTGTCGCCATTGTTCGTCGAAAAGGTAGCTAGCTAAACAGGTTCATCGTTTGAATATTATTGTGCACTTGTAGGTGAAATTCGCTGACTTAAAATTTAGATCCACCGAACAAACATCAAACATACACACGCGCTGCGCAGTGAAGTCACGCTAGTGCGGGGCTCGTTCAGGCTCGCCCCAATTACTCACCCCATAATATATATTATCGTACAGTCAGTGCCCATTTTACCGGTATTGAAATTCCATACCGCCAAACTTTACTGGCCACGCAGGCCTCCACTGACCACACAGGCCTCTACTGGCCTTCGTACTGGCCTAAGCTGGCCCACTCCCACAATACTTGTCATCGCTGGCCCGTTAAGACAACACCGGCCTACACTGGCCCACTCGAACACTACTGATGGGTTGGGGGAAGGGAAGGAGACAGGACTGGAGAGAAGGGTGGGTGGGTAGCTGGGAGGGGAGGGTTGGGGAAAGGGAGGGAGACAGGACTGGAGAGAAGGGTGGGTGGGGAGGGCAGGTAGCTGGGAAGGGGAGGGTTGAGGGAAGGGAGGGAGACGGGACTGGAGAGACTGGCCTTCACTGGCCCACTCAAATAATACTGGCCTTTGCTGGCCCACTCCCACAATACTTGTCATCGCTGGCCCGTTAAGACAACACTGGCCTACACTGGCCCACTCGAACACTACTGGTGGGTTGGGGGAAGGGAAGGAGACAGGACTGGAGAGAGGGGTGGGTGGGGGAGGGCGGTTAGCTGGGAGGGGAGGGTTGGGGGAAGGGAAGGAGACAGGACTGAAGAGACTGGCCTTCACTGGCCCACTCAAATAATACTTGTCGTTGCTGGCCCGTTAAGGTAGGAAACACGCCATTGGCGAAATCGCGCAATTTTGCTCATGAATAATTAATGAGATGACGTCACTCGCATACGGTTATTTAGAGTTATTCATCTGTTTACGTTTTCCCATGGCGGCAACCGGAATAAACAAGGGGGGCTTCTCTCTTTGATGCGGCTAGCGGCCCTTTCGAGTTTCAAATCGGTACTCTGATGTGGCCGTGCGGTACTTTGAAGATTTTTTTTTAAGTAAGAAGGTATTCTGGCTTATTGAATGTAGCGATGGGCTATCTGAGTGTGAATAGCTAGGTGGAGTGAGCAGGAATGTTTGTGGGTCTGCTGAAGTGGCCGAAGAACAGCCTGGAAAGTGAACAGCCTCCGACAGCTCCCTGGCCAAGGTACTCTAGAGAGTTGACCTTTCGGCATTACAGGCCCCGCCCATTTTCGTGTTAGGGCGAATTTGGCTGGTTTGGTAGCTGGACTGGGCTGGTGAGAGGGAGCAGATGTGTGGCCAAAACTCTGTAACCGAGAGGTGAACGTGGAAAAGCATCCCTAGTTTTGCAGGGGGTAGGTTGACCTTTTGGAAACTGGCCTTGGCTTGAGTCGGTTTTAGTCGGTGTGCGTGGAACACTGGCCTTCACTGGCCCCCTCGACAACACTGGCCTTCACTGGCCCACTCAACAACACTGGGCTTCACTGTCCCACTCGACAACACTGGGCTTCACTGGCCCACTCGACGCCGCTGGCCTTCACTGTCCCACTCGACAACACTGGGCTTCACTGGCCCACTCGACGCCGCTGGCCTTCACTGGCCCACTCGACAACACTGGGCTTCACTGGCCAACTCGACAACGCTGGCCTTCACTGGCCCACTCGACAACACTGGCCCCCCCTCGACAACACTAGTGCTAGGCAACACTGCCGATTAGGGGTGGGCGATATCAGAATAATGTGGTCACGATATATCATGTGTTAGTTATCACGATATTCGATATTATCACGATAATGCGTTTTGGCTAGTTTATTTGACTTCTCATGCCACACTTGAATATTTCCACAAGCCAAGCATTTACTATGTTGTCATAAATTGCATGTATACACTATTTAGCTACTGCATGCCTTATTTCTGCAAAAACAACACCACTAATAATGTGAACACGATATGACGATAATTTTAAAACCACCACGATACGATTATCATGGGCTCTTAATATCACGATATACGATAATAACGATATATTGCCCACCCCTACTGCCGATACCCTGGGTATATCGTGATATCAGTATTCTGATACCTGCATGTCGTTTTCAAGTATTGAAAGTCGGATACACACGTTGTACATCAGTTTCCAGGCGTCAGAACATGGCCACCACGCTGATTGTCTCCACTCCCCATCTCTCTATAACAATTCTGCATTACAGTATGGACACACAAATAGCGTCAGGCTAATCTCAAGTGTACCCAGTAACTAATTTAAATTTGTCACTCACTTGGGGTATTTAAATCTAGAT
This sequence comes from Axinella damicornis, assembly GCA_963931865.1. Lineage (NCBI taxonomy): Eukaryota > Metazoa > Porifera > Demospongiae > Axinellida > Axinellidae > Axinella > Axinella damicornis. Next base: position 16,813,868 of record OZ007508.1, read on the forward strand.
TTAGTTCTCAGTCTTGAAGCCACAGGACTTGGCTCAACAGGAGTCCAAGTTGCATTCCTGCGGTAGACTGTCAAACCAGGGACACCATCACGCACACTGTACTCGACCAGTCTAGCACACGACACATCAACGTCACTGCTGCTGCCTTTTGAGTCAGATGAAGCACGCATTTGGGACTTTGGTCAGCATCGCCTCTTCCTCACTGGACGCAAACAGCAGACGCTCTTCCTCTAATCAAGCTTCACTCGACCTTCTCTGGGCCTCTACCTACTGTCTTTGGGGGGTAGGTAGGCGCCATCATTCATGTGTTCTCCACGACATCCCCCCCAACTCCCATTGCAATGGCCCAATGGCCACTCCCATGGTAATACTTGTCCCCAGTGCTGGTTCATAGCTTTGCAGAGAGCTGGGGAGCTGCTATTATGTAGCTACGGACCTTACTCTGGCCCGATCACAAACCCAACCCCGTCTCTGAGCAGTCAATCTACCAGGTGCACCAACCCTAGCACCGTTAGCGTACTCACAGACAGACACGCACCTGTTCCCAGTGGGTCAAAAGGCACTCCCCCACCAGGTTTCGCGACTCGGTCTTGCCGTTTTGACGTCAACTGCATGCCACTTCTATGCTCGGGATCGGAGTCGGATCGCTTGGACATGGAGCCATCACAGTCTAGGTTTGCATCGTCAGTGAAGGCGACGATATCGATGGCGCGGTGGACGGGACCGCCTTGCCCGTACTCTCGCACACAAGGAGGAGGTGACTGCTCAGTTAACCATTCTTGGAAGATCCCAGTCGTTCCGATGGCTGATGACTTGTGCTGAGTAGTTGGCGCCTAATACCGATTGTCCTCGTGATCCTCAACCAATCACAATGCACCCCGCACAACCACCACTCCTCTTCCTGACGTCGTGTGTTAACATCATTTAACTGGCATTAAATTCCCACATATCTACTGTACTACGTAAGTCCCACTTGCCAGACTACCCGTACTAACTGCCTAGCCTAACCCTGAATGCTACTGGCAGAAAGGAAGTCGTACCTTGGTTTCACTACGCTGGGACACCGAGCTCTGGCTGACTCGTGCGCATTAGCTACTGTACACGGTACAGTGCATACTATAGCCTCGGACCCGGGTGGGGCCTGGGTACGAGGCTAAGTGCATACGATATAAATTATGCCGTGTACTAACCTTCGAGAATTCGTTTTCCCGCCCGTGCAGCGCTAGACAGCAAAATGGTTTTACTTGGTCTCAGCGACAAAAATGGCTGTTCCGTTCGTTCCGTTCATTCCGTTCCGTTCCGTTCCGTTCCGGGTTTTAGTACTACCCTTCCGTGAAAACTATAGTGACACACCTGTACCCAAAGTCGTCTACCCCCCATGTGTAGGATTCGAGAACTTTGTTCATGACACAATTATAGTTGCTTCTGAATCATCCACCCCCAACGCAGTCTACCCCAAAAAATGTTCTCTTCCATGCTAGAATTGACACCTACAAAGCTGCATGTGGCTAGGAAACAGTGAAGCCCATTTTACTTGCTAAACCAACAACATACTCCAAACTTGCCCATGTAATTACACCCAAACATGTGTACAACCACTTGTGGATACCACACCTTAAGTAGGTTCATGTATTGTATGCAGAGACATGACCCCTACAGGTGATTGCGACAAATGAAGAGTGGGCAGGGACAAACACATACTAGCTCACAAGGTACAAGGTTCTATGGCATCGGCATCTGGGGGTCCTAGCCTCATACCCAGGCTCAAGAGGAAATGAGCCTGGGTATGAGGCTATATATGGGGGTCCAGGGTCCCCCCCCCCCCCCCCCCCCCCACCCCCACACACACACAAAAAAAGTCACTTGATTTGGCGCAGAGATCGTGGTCAGGTACTTGACTTGAAACTAGCCAAGTGCAGGGAGCACATCAGTTAATACAAGTCAGTCAGATATGGGGCTGGACCTCCCCTTAGAATTGCCACTGCAAACTTCAACGTAAGACCTTTCCCAAGGATGACTCGACAGAAATGACCACACCCCACACTAGGTGTTCATAAATGCATGGTCAACTCCCCCAACATGAAGGTAAGAGACAGGTATAACAGTTCACGTACATACAGGTGTACACAGACAGACACAAAGTACAGCCTCACACCCACACTCTCATATCTCCATTCTTTGTCACTTGCAGTATGGAAAAACAGGATCCATACAATAGTACGGTAGTCATGTGTACGTACGTCACACTTCTGAGCATGCACGTGCGGGCAGTAGCATCCTTGACCACACCCCTAACATTGCCGCTCCAGTAATACGCGAGTTCCATTGTGTGAGCAGTGTGTAGCGCCACGGATTGCAACACTACCATCTGGTGAGCAGCAGGAGGTGGAGCATACGGCTGGTTGATGGGATTGAGTGGGCCGGGCTGGACGTTCCTTAGCTAGATGCCACTCATAGGGCGGGGTGCTGCTAGTACATCATATTGTGACACGATGATGTCACAGATCAGGCAAGCTCCAGATGAGAGGCAGGTGGTGCCTGTATCTCATATCCAGATTTGAAGCAAATCAGCTTTCAGGAAGGCTTAGTTTTGAAGAGTGATGGTACTGTACAAACAGGAGCTTATGGGCTCCTGGTACAAATGATTGTGGTTCTGCAAACCTCTGAAGGTGATGTTCCTTGTCTGTATTTACTTGTCACACACTTACTCACATAGAAGAGACCTTTCCCAAATCTGGATTAGCAATCACACTCCAATCAGATACGCGCAGGTATAAATCTGATTCACAATAACTTCCATATTTGTTCTGCCATAGCAATGTTTGAAAATGGCTGCTTGCAGAGTATTAGGACAGTATGAGCACAAATAAAGGTGTGGCGAAAGTAAACCACATCTTGTTTGAGAGTGCAGGCACCTGTCATTGTGCCACACTAGGCCTCAAAACAGTGTAGTGCCACCTGCAACTTCTCAGTGTTTTGAGGGACTACAGGCATTTTGGAAGCCTCAATTCACTCAGCCGGAAATAGTTGTGTGTACACGTGTGTAAGCTGTAAACACCTTTTGGAACAGTTCATTGCATATTAGTTCAAGGAAGGAGGCTACTGCCAACTGCATGTGTATGGTGTTGGAACGAGGTGAAACCAGGCTGAAGTCTTGACCACTGATGACTCAGAGGTAGATGCGATGCTTCTGTCCTAAAGCATTCCATTTCGGCTCACAACAGCCAGACTGGTTAGGTTATGTATAGGATAGAGCCCTGGCTTTAACCCTGCACATAAACACCCTGGCACAGAGGGCAATGCCCAGTGTTCCAAGGGTGTTTATGTGGGTCAAGTCCGAACAGAAGAGCTCTAGCTTACTTAGGCCATACCACATAGCACATAAACACCCTGGACACAGAGGGCATTGGTCGAGGGGACATCCCAAGACCAATCAACAATGTCCAGTGTTCCAAGGGTGTTTATGCGGGTCAAGTCCGAACGGGAGGGCTCTAGCTTACTTAGGCCATACCCCATAGCAATGAATTGTGTATTGTATAGAGCTGTGACCAATAATCAATTAATTGAATAATTGATCAATGATAAAGATCTTAGACTAATAATTGGTGGTAAAATTAAGATATCAATTATTGAAATCTGCTTGTGAGTATGTTAGCGAGCACAATAAAGGGAACAGAAAATGGTGATATGCAATATTAACTTGTAGCAAACTATATATTGTGTATTCATGGTGTACTATTATATCGTAGGAAACTCATCGTAGCTTAAACATATGTGTATGTTTGTAATACTTGGTGGTATGTAAGCATCACTACATACATATATTATGCATACACAAATTTTGACCAATAATCGGATAATCGGCAATTATTCGACCCCCAATAATCAGTGTTGATTCCAAGAGCAATATCACAGCACTAGTATTGTATGAGGGCTTTAACATAAACACCCTGCGGAAGCCTGCCAATACCAAAGCTTCCATCTAGTGAAGCATGATGTCATCATGAATGTGCTAACACCTGTCAAGGTACTGGTATACCGCATAGTGCGAAATTCCGTATGGTGCAATTCTTTGAGTATTTGGTATGAAGCCTTGACATACGAAAATGAAAATTTTAACAGTCGAAATTTTAATGTCAGATTTTGAATGGGTATTCCGAACACGCACGTGGATTCTGAAGCGGCGAGCAAGCAATGGCATTTGTAACAGTATTTCTATCCTATGAATGGCCTTCCAGACTCCAGTGGACCCGTCTACACCCGTTAGCCTGCGACAATAACGAGCCTGTGGGAAGTGTGACAGATGAAAGTAAGCCAACTTCACTGAGCAGCAAGAGTATGTCGCCAACCAGGTGGCTATTCGTTATTTTTCGAAATTCCTCGCCAACAACAGAGGCCCAGATGTCAGCATTGTAGACGTGGTACCCTCTCACCATTGTGCATTGCCTCAACTGAAAACAACACCATCGACACGTTACGTAGTGTAATCCTTCTGAAAGCATTTCAGCCATGTATACAAAGAAATTCCCGCTATCTCATCTTTTGCCATACTGCAAGCAGAGAAACTGGAGATTTAAGAGTCAAGTGAAAACACACACACACACACACACACACACACACACACACACACACACAAACGAGTACGTAAGGGAGAGCACAACCAACTGCACATACGTACATTACACAAAACAACACACACACACACAACAAACACAAAAGAGTACATGACCAGGGAGAGCACAACCAACTGGTAATGAATGGTATCACATACGTAGTGTAGGCACAGCTCTTGTGCTTGTACATGAGCAATAATTTGGTGTGGTGTGGACCACACAGCTTGAGCCCCAATACCACACCACTTTACACATGCAAAACATTGGAGCTTGACACAGCAGCTCTATAGGCAAGCTTATGAGAAGGAACGGCTACAGTACATAGGAAGCAGAAGATTGAGTCATGGCACAGACAACAGGTGACCAACTGGTACGCTAGTATTTCATTGTTTGTGCCATCGATAATAATACAACTTGCCCCACGGTAACAAATGCACAGGTGTGCATTAATTGAAGATTGCACCATTCTAAGAAGTCAAAGTTTGATGGACAACACATACTATATCTGTACATCTATAACTGACTGGGCCATTGACATGTATCACAGCATGGCCTCATGAATTGATATTTAATACAAGTACCTGTAGCTGAGCTCGCTTCGCTCGCTCAGCTACTTCCTCCTCGCTCGCCTACCGTGCGTAATCCGGCGCTGGACATGCAGCTCTCTGTGCACACTGCATGCAGAGTTGCTCCCCGATTGCGTCCGCTTCAACTGCTGCTCGCCGCTTGTGTCCGCTTCAGCTGCTACTCCCGGGCCCGATTGCGGCATCCACTTCAACTGCTGTTCCCCCTTTGCCTCTGCATGCTGCTGCTGTGCTCCCCGATTGCGTCTGCTGCTCGCCGCTTGCATCCGCTTCAGCTGCTGCTCCCGATCGCGTCCACTTCGGCTGCTACTCACCGATTGCGTCCGCTTCAACTGCTGCTCCCCGATTGCGGATTCCAGCCCATGCCCGGACCCAAAGTTCTCGAACATTCTTCGCGGAGTTCGAGGTTAAGTAAAGTACGAAGGTCGTGCGTCACTATAGTCTAGTCCCGCCCCACAAACATCCCACTTCCGTTACACACACACACACAAACACACGTTAAAATCTTAATGTATTGATACACCTAAGGGTGCTCTGGGTGCTCTGAATATAACATGTATAGCCTCATTCCCAGACCCCGCCCAGCTTTTGTCACCTGCAGTATAGAAAACCGGGTGACGAAAATCTGGGCCGGGAACAAGCCATCTACATGTAGCTGTATCAGTGGTCTGTGTGAGTGTGTGTTACTAGCCTCGTTCCCAGGCGCTCGGTAATTGGGCGCCTGGGAACGAGGCTATAGTGTGCTACAAGCTGACCAGGGTGGTAGGACAAGATCATGTGCGGCATGCATTCTAATGTATCGTGCCACAGGATATAGTGCACACTGCTATACAAGAAATACGCAGAATAGTAACAGCTCTAATGCTGACGTTTGCCGGCCGGGGCACAATGTGGCGCAAGTGCTCATACTGATTTCCTACCTGCTGCTAAACACTTGAGTACAGTAGACAAGTCTGTACATAGCGGCGTAATTCACTTGTAGTCTTTCATGGAGGATACTCATCAGGATGCAATGAAAGCACAAAGCAGCCTTCTCCCATGGAGAAAGAGGTAGAATGACTTTGTATAAAACGACAGCATGTGATCCTACCCTACCCTCCTTGCTAGATGACACTGAAAACAAAGTTAGGTCAAGAGGTACGATTACTTGAAGGTCACATGACTATTGGTGGCTCTTCACAGGTCATGTTAACACAGTGCATTCACTGCACATGATCCTAGGGGAACAAAACAAGCTAGCGACGAACTGTTGTTTCAACATCAGCTGTGAAGCTGATGCAAGTACCACACCTTAGTTCTGGGGTGAGGGGGTGTGGCACATGATGGTGTGTACTTCAAACATTATGAGATGTGCCTTATGAGTTATTGTCAAGTACACTTACCGTTGCTGCAGTTCGTTGGTTACCCTGGAGGAGGAACAAGTGAGAGGGAGCAGGTGAAGCAGTCGAATATATGAATGACTCTAGTCTTCCCAGACCCTCCACAAATGTGAAAGGAGGGGTTGGTACTACATGCATATAGTACACTGAAACCAGGAATTTTAGCAGTAACTAGGAATTCTGATTGGTTCACTTAACAATTACCTCAGGGGCAAAAGTCTCAACTGGTCACACACTGAAGCCCAGTAAGCAACTACAACTGTTTGGAATTCAATTTTGCAATATCTCATCAACACCCTCCCCTCTACATTAACTAGACTCTCCTTTCCTGGAGAGGGTCAGGGAACAAGACTAGAACGGCCACAGCTCATCCCAACCAGCAGGCATGAGACTGCCACTCAAAGTCACCACAAGGTACGAGACTAGCTACATGTACATAAACATGGCGTACCGGTCTCTCTTCTCTTAGCATCTGAAGCAGTGGAGAAAGAACATGGAGAGGAAGAAGAGAGATATGAATATTAATATCTGCCTAACTATACCTGCTAATTATTAAGCTCTTACACCAACTATATAAAATATGGGGTCATTATATGTGTCAAATGCATACCATTCCATGACATACATGTTAGATCACATAACCGTGAAGTGCTACAGTCCTGAGTGGTCAAAGATCTAGTTGCCATCTTCCCTGTCCGTGATGTCGTCATACAGAGAAAACTTGTTGCTATGGCAATGGCTACAAAGGTGAACACCACTACTTTGACATGAAGTCGGCTGCAGAAGACCCACTGGCTCTAGCTGGCCAACTTAGCATGCACATGTGTACCCAGTAGTGGCCACCCTCAAGTTGTGGTGGCACTTGAATTGTAGCCATACTACTAAGTCACGGCCATTACGTAATTGATGAAGTATAGTACAGTGATACAACAGAAATGGTATGTCACACTTGCCCACCTTCCTCCTCTCTCTCTCCGACAGCTGCTGCCACTGTGTGCACAGGGAGACAGAGGAGAACATGAAACAACAATGAGATGTATCAACATATCCGTGCAAACTGGGGGCTGGGTACTGTGTACATGCAAATACTTGGGGAAGCTTCAGTATGTAATAGCTGAGACCTGGGAGTTACACAACCACTGTGCCATTAGTCATACAGTGGTACACATTCTGCAGTCACAACTCCTCCCACACTGGAGGGCAGTATTCTCCAGTGTTTGCAGGACAATGGGCACAATTCATTATTCATGACTAGCACAAAATACACAAAAGCCATCCCCGAAAAGATACACAACCACTGTGCCATTAGTCATACAGTGGTACACATTCTGCAGTCACAACTCCTCCCACACTGGAGGGCAGTATTCTCCACAGGGTTTGCAGGACAATGGGCACAATTCGTTATTCATGACTAGCACAAAATACACTAAAACCATCCCCGAAAAGTACATGTGTGCAACGTGTGTGATTGCAATTGATGGTAGACATGATGCATACAATGACCATCTGTTCGAGATGGCAACCGTGTAGAGTCCGAACACTCCATCCTCCTCCAACAAAATGATCATCACGTCTTCCAAGGACATATGGAATCCACAACATTACGTACTAGGAGAAATTAGTTGGTAACCAAGAAGCAGAAGCGGCACTAATGACTGACGAGTGGTTGCTTTGCTAAAGCTCATGCAGGTTTGGTTTCTGAGGCAATAGTTCTGACATAACTACACTGACTAATTGGCACGTACAACTCATGCACTAATCAACACATGTCAGGATGGAAGCATGCAATGTCACATAGAGGCCCTTATTATCGCCACTCACCAGCCGTTTCTGTTCCCACAGACTAAGTCCCAATCCAAACTCAGGCTTCAGAACGTCGGTGTAAAAGGAAATTGCCTTTACAAGCACGAGGCTGCAGCCTTTCACTGAGCATGCACAGAAGTGAATAAAACCCACGCAATTAGAGGCGAACGTTGAGTGGTGATAATAGGAGCCCCACGTGGTGTGGTGATAATAGGAGTCCCACGTGGTGTGGTGATAATAGGAGCCCCACGTGGTGTGGTGATAATAGGAGCCCCACGTGGTGTGGTGATAATAGGAGCCCCACGTGGTGTGGTGATAATAGGAGCCCCACGTGGTGTGGTGATAATAGGAGCCCCACGTGGTGTGGTGATAATAGAAGCCCCACGTGGTGTGGTGATAATAGGAGCCCCACGTGGTGTGGTGATAATAGGAGCCCCACGTGGTGTGGTGATAATAGGAGCCCCACGTGGTGGTGTGGTGATAATAGGAGCCCCATGTGGTGTGGTGATAATAGGAGCCCCACGTTGTGTGGTGATAATAGGGGGTTCTATGCTAACAGTGAGGTGCGCTTAAAACCAGATTTTGCGGTTTTGGAATACCCATACACTAATCAATATTCACTGAGGTCAAAGGTTGCCACACAATAGCTATAGTCTGCTATAGTACTGAACTGGAGGAGTACTACCAGGAAACCAAATGGGGAGGGTAGTTTCTTGTGTTCCAGGAATAAACGGCAACACACTGCAACTATATAACTGACATTCACTTTCCATTGGGTCTGTAATGGTCACATGACCTAAACTGAGGAGGCAGATACCTGGAGTCTTAATGAATGTCTACTGCAATGTCCCAAAAGTTGGCCCTGACCATAATACTATGGGTGCTCTATGTCACACACCCAAGAAATTATTTTCACAGCTAGGTGATGGACAATTAGAATCTGTATTTCGAGCCTCATTCCCAGGCCTTGCCGTCTCGGGCCTGGGAACGAGGCTACTATATTTCTTAAGCATCAGTCCATGTGAGTCACATTCAAGGCATGTTATATGTCACATGGTGTGAAGCATAATAACATGCCTTGAATACATGAGGCATGCCGCTGCCAATTTGTTGCATTTTGAACATAGCTGTCCGCTGGAACAGATGTCGATCTACCACTGCCAGAAGCCATTGCCACTTCTCCACATGCCTCTACATTGAAACTGTTATAAGGCCACCTCTTTATTCATGCTCTATTTCAAGGCTGTCCTCTGAGTCACACCCACTGACTAATGTCTACAAGTGTATGTGTATTCCAATACATTTCTGTATATGCACAGTAAAAAGGTTTACACTACTCACATACCCTCTTGATCTCCTCTTGTGCTAGTGCACGCTTGGAGGCATCCTGGGGTGGTAGGGAGAGGGCAGTGACAACATGAAGGACACATCAACTCTCACACATGGTAGAGTGTGCCCCACCCACATGCAGTATAGACCACACCAGGCTAACCACACCCCCTCCCCTCCTTCCCAGGTTTCCACTTCAGTCCATCATGAGGGGACATTAAGAACTCCACTCGTGCATCTCTACCGACACCACCACAAAATGGAGGCAAGGTGACTAACTTAGGGCTAAACTACAATACACATGCACCTCAAACCGTCATATGAAAGCTATTTGTTTTGATGAAAGGCAACTGTTGCAACCTCTATCTTAACCTCGCTCCAGACCATTCCTCCCTTCAGTTCTCCATCACTTGCAGTATGTGGCCGTACTACAAGTGATCCAAACCTGGAGGCCTGGGAATGAGGCTACTCAATCTCCCAGACACAGAAACTCCTAACAATGAAATGATAAGGCCAGCTAGTGCACATGTAGCAATGTCAACATACCTCCTGTATATGCTCAGGAAGGGAGGCACCCTGGGACAACAGAGAAGAACAGAAGTGAAACATACACACAACTATGTATTGCAACACACATCACTGTCATCAGGATAATTATCAGTAACAGGATAGCTACCATCAACTGCGTCTTCCCTCTGACCTACCGGCTTGCTCCACTCCTCCAGGTAAGAGACATACTGTGGTAATCATTGAGGGGAGGGAGGAAGGTAGAGACAGACATAAATCACATGTACGTGCAACAACAACAAACACGGCCAGCAGAGGAGGTGGTGATGATCACAGACATACAGTACTAGTATATGCAACACCTACTTAGACTAGTACATGAAGCCCCCCCCCCCAAGCTCTTGTGGCATAATGAGGTTCCAAATAAGGGCATGGTTAGATTGCTGCGGTTGGAAGGAACATGTTCTGTGCCTATAATGCTACGTTGGACGCTCTTTCTCGTTATGGGCTCCTGCGTATAACCAAGTGGAAAATCATAACGTTGCACCGTGCACGTGCTGGAATGGACCGGACATCAAAAAGGATATACATGAACCAACCCAGATACCCGTACCCAGTACCACTGAGGTGTCCCTGAAACATGACACACACAAACAGTACACGTGCCCTCTCAGGAGTGCATGAGCCATCCAAATACCACTTACTCAGGTGATGAAGACACTCAGTCTCATGTAGCCAGACTTTTAGTGTGCTACAAGTGATGATGGGCTGGTTATCGTTGAGACTGTCCATACAGGGAGACAATGGCCTCACAAACTAGCCATTCTAGGGTATGAACGATTAACTGAACTACGTAGTAGACTAATCGACTGGTTGTCAGCTACATTTCCTGCATGTCCACTAGTTGAGAGGGCCAGCTTTACTCCATAGCATGTAGAGACGCTAGTGTGTTTGGACCCCCAAAATTACATGTGTGTCAATAAGTGAAGTGATTTGTGATAAGTGATGACATACTCAATTAGTACTAAATAGTCGGTAAACCATAAGCCAACTAGTCAGTCAGGAAATTCCTGAGCACTAATCTACTCAATGCAGCATCTATAGACACAGTGGACAAGAGCGGTACTCCCGTCTCTAGGCACTATATACCCACAAAAGCTAACACTGAGGACTTCCAATCTGGAACATGAGGTTATTCTGTGTTTCCCTCTGCACAGCACCACAAACTGTCACATGAGGAAATTCATATGCAGAAGTAGTTTACCTGATGTGGTATGTCCAAATACATGCACCAGAGGTCTAAGTATAACTTTGTTACTCTCATGCACCTGACTCTACTTCCACCCCAACTGAGATCTGTCATGGAAATTTTGTCTAGGTCTTAACAATTTATGCAGAAAATAATATCGGACCCCTTGACAAATTATTGGAAATGGTATGCTCCTGGATAATTGGTCCAGGTAAGCCCAGGCCTGGCCTGTCACAGGTAGCTAGAGTGATGACATTCGCATCCTGCCGGCCCATTCCCATACTGCTCCCTAGGCATAATAATGGCTAGGATGACATCATCTTTCAGCCATGATAGGGATTGAGTGAGAATCTGCCCTTCAGCACCTTCTTTCATCCGGAAGGAAATGGAGGGCTACTCTACGTAGTTATTCATGATCACGTACCTGGTACTATACAGAGTCCTCTATGCAGAACTGCACTCATACAATTGCCTGGCCATCAATCCAGGGAATTTGTGGTGCGGGATACCAATTTGGTCTCCCAGAAATTGCTGGACCAAAACCCCATCACAGATCATTTCTCTGTGCGCTCATACTGTAAACAAATGAGTGAGCGGGTGCTTATGTGGAGCAGGTCACACCTATTACAGGTGATTGCTCAAGCAGGCCGTTTTCCCCCTGCCCTCGAGATTGAGGCAACAGGTCTACTCATAAGAGGTTACACTAAGAGATGAAGCTAAGGTCACTCCATAAACTTCCTATTTCCCATCCATCACCCACATCAGCCAAGCTGGAGGCAGGACTGCATGTCCCCATTCCTATACTGACATCACACACGTCAGTTCACTTCTGCTATACAACCATGCCATTCATGCTGTCGACCTCATAATTGCTGAACAACTCTGCTGTCATGGATTATCTCATATGATGATCAGACAGCTCTGGGGAATCTACTATTGGATTACCATTTCCAGAAACGCTAGTCCGGAAGACTCATCGCTCAAGGTACTAATTTCCAGGAACCTTGAACCAGCAAATTTAATGGTCCACCAGCTTGCATGCATAAGGAAGCTATTCCCAAGATGGGAAATAGCCATCCACACCCCCGTCGGAGAAAATCTGGTGAGATTTCTCATCACTAACACTGTACTCATCTGGAATGTAGGATGGCCCCAGCCTCGTTCCCAGGCCTACCCCGTTTTTTCTGTTCTTTGGTTTGCGTTGACAATAATACACGGATGCGGAAGGGCGGTGAAAGCCAGTGTATTATTGTCAACGCAAACCGAAAAACAGAAAAAACAGGGTAGGCCTGGGAACGAGGCTAGGATGGCCCAATGAAATCGTAGAGCACATATGTAAATTATTATTGGTTACATCAACGAACGATCGAAGAGTGACAAAATAACCAGCTCATAAGGAGGACATACTTCATAGTTGATTTATGACCCCCCCTTTGTAGTATTCACATAAGAACCATTCAGCCTTCTCCAACTTCAAATAACCAAGAGGCCCACCGCCCTTTTGTGCACATCCCTAATTAGCTCACAACTGCAACGGGGTGAAGAAATTTTGATCGGTTGCTTGACTGCTTGACAGCACTGCAAAGCAGCTCTTGACCATTTGACTGCACTATATGCCATTAACTACACAATATATGGCCCAATAAGAATCCGTAGTGACTCCACTACCCCTTACTTTAAGACGCCCGGTCGCAGCTGTGACTACTTCACGCATGGGAGTTACATATCGTCCACAGAAACGTTCGCAATTGCAACTGGGATCAAGACTCTTGATGAGTACAAATCGTCCTTGATCATTCCATTCCGAACCTCTTCTAGCCTGCCTCCTTAGTATCTGAATCTCAGCCACTTTGAGATCATCTTGATCCCATGATCAGCTCTTAAAAATAACATTGATCACTAGATTCCATGCATCCCTCCGTGGGTGACATACAAGTGACTGACTACCCCTTCAAGGGGGTGCCACTCCCATATTCGCCCCTGATATCCAGCATACACTAACAGTACATGTGCCTTCTCAGGAGTGCATGTGCAAAGGGGTGACACTCCCATATTTGCTGTAGTCACAGCTGTGACCAGGCTTATCGGCGCATCTTGACCCCATATACTAAGGAAGGGGTGGAGTCGCTACACATTCTTCCGTATATTATCGTGTCAAGGGCGAAATGCGCGAGCAGTCAAACGGTCAATGGCAGAAATACAGACCAGTCAAACGGTCGAGTGTTTTTGCGATGTGGTCAAGTGGTCAAGCAACAAAAATGACGGTCAAGATTTCATGACCCGGTTGCAGCTGTGACTACGACGCCTATGGGAGTGTCACCCCTTGATGTGTCATCCCAAATACCTCTTACTCAGGTAAGGAAGACCACTTACTCTCATGTAGCCTGTGCTATGAGCGGTGATGGGCTGGGTTTCAGGCACATGCTTGAGACTAGGACACAGCTGAATATACTGTTAGGACAACATGTGTAGTTATGTATGTCACTGGATGAATCGCTCACAATCAAAAATGGACTGGCCATTGCTATGTCCACAAGACAAAATGAAATGGAGAGCTAGTCAATAATTATTGCCGCACAGATGATTAGCATGGCATTCACCAGCAATCTCCTGTTCTTTGAAGTACTGGCACAACACACGTAAAAGACCAGGGAGTAGCTTGGTCTCGCGGGCCAGCATCTCGCCACATTCCCCGCAGTGGGTGTGGCGAGAAGCTGGCCTGCGAGACTAGGAGTAGCTTACATGGCTGTATTAAGTGTAATGACAGCATGCAGTTTATGCTACAGTTCTTACGCGTGTAAACGTGGGCGCTGCTCCAGGCTCGGCGTATCTGCCTTGACCTCTATTCTCGCCGCCGGACGCCATCTTGATGTTAATTTACCGCCTTGCTCACAGCCCCTCCCCCGGGCCCCATCGCGCGCGTCATATGACTAGTCTCGTGCCCAGACCACACCCCCCGCGGGGAGGTACAAGGTACAGCCAATATCTGAGCATGTAAGCACAACACATACTAAATTTTCTGCTATTGTACATGTAATATTGTGTATACAGACTTAAGGACACAATAAATCTATGGCCAGTACATTAATAGTAAAAGTGTAAGCAAACAATAATATTTTGTAACACCAGAAAAATCTTCGTGAACAAACTAGCAATTGCATCCGTCCTGCTTTTGTTCTCTTGGTTGCTTGTGATCTTGTGGAGTGACAGTGGATTTTAACTGTACACCGGTGTCTGCTGCATTCAGGTCGACACTAGAAACAAGAGGGGGAGACACAGCTAGAGTCACTGCATGCACACACTTCAAAGTGGACAGTGTGCAAGCACAGAATAGTGCAGTTCTGCACACGCTCTACGTACGGGAGCACATGTTCTATGTACGTATGATGTATCACCATCACAAGTGGATGGGAATTAATAGTTGGTTGGAAGAGCGGCAGTGTTACATTTCACTTGTGCAGACAGGAAGAGGGAGTGGCCTAGCTGGTCAGCTCTGCAGTGACTTACTTCCCATCCTGAATAATCTTCTTAGCTGTCTCGATGAAGACATCTTCAACGTTATCTCCACTGAGGGAGGAACAAGATAGAATGTAAACACTAGGTGGTCCACCTATAGACCTGTTGCAGCTGACGCCATCATTTCGAGAATACGGACAGGTACACAAACACGGCGGATCATTTTTGGAGATAGCAGCTTCTATGGCGATCTCGGCAAATGCAATCGTGCAACAACAATGCTTCTAGTACATATGTGTTGAAATGTGATAGATAAGTAGGCTATTAAACGCTTACTAGTGATGTAGGGCACATTTGGATCAATACTGCATATGAAGCCAATGTATTTTGATACACCAAGATGGCAGCTTCCGGATAGTATACGGAAATGCCACGGATAACGTGCAACGGGTCTGTAGCTTGGCCCTTCCCCGGGCATATTTAGCATATCCACCATGCTTTCTAGGGATAGATATGATGACTCAATTTCTCTGCAGAAAGCGTGTTCAGATATCATGTTTACTTTTAGTGATGCACCGATATGATCTTTTACCAATATTCCGATAACCGATATAATTATACCAACAGATATCTGCCAATGCCGATAACCGATCCGATATTGTAAGCTGACAACACTAACATGTGGTTACACAATGCCAGTGTTCTCCCTGGGCCTTTAGCCAGTGCCCCATTTGCTTAATTCCTGCCCACAGCCAAGGCTTCCCACTTAGCACTCACGCAGTGGGTTTTCGCTGTTGCTTCATGAATATACTTACCCAGTCAAAGTGAGTTAAATGAATACAACACAGATGCCTCATTTATCAGCCCAGTTATTGGCGAATCTACCGATGCCGATACCCCGCAGGAAGGTCATTATCGGCCCGATACCAATAGCCGATCTGATATCGGTGCATCACTAGTTTACTTACGTCTTAGCACTGGCTTCCATGAAGAGCAAACCTGCAAAGAGGGGACAAGATGGTGGACTATAATGTTAGGCCATGGGATGGATAATAATGAGAGCAGTGGTTCAAAAGAGTTGCCTTCGATGCGTAAGGAAAATGAGACAAACAGAAAGGAGAAGACTACAGGAGGCAATACGGAGACCAAGTGAGAAGGAGAGGTTCAACCAGCACGGGGCATACAGAATCAACTGGTAAAAGCAGTGCGTACACACACATCAATACCCTGAAACTGACTGTATCCTAAATGCGTGCTGGTAGCTAATACACTAGTGATACTGTACCACCTTAGCCTCGTTCCCAGGCCGTTTGCCAGTCGCGCGCGCATCGCATACGTGACCTTTGAACCCTTGTCAGATAGCTTATCTGACTAGGGTTCAAAGGTCATGTATGCGATACGCACGCTACTGGCAGACGGCCTGGGAATGAGGCTAGCACCACCTACCGTTCTCCTCTGCGAATTGCTTTGCCTCATCGTATGTCACATCACGCTGAGCAGAGAAGATGGTGTGCATGCAATGTCAAGTGAATGCATGGTTAGCCTCGTTCCCAGGCACGCGGCCTGGGAACGAGGCTAATGCATGGTTTACCCTGTCACCACACGTATAATACTCATGCATACTTGTCACTACTCATACATACCTGTCCTTCCAAATCTGACTTGTTCCCAATCAAAAATATAACCTAGGGAGATGAGAAATTGCTATGTTCAATCAAAATATACCAGTCCCCCTCAAAGTACGGGGTGTACAGAGTAGGTAAGCTCTGAAGGTTAGATTCCTTGTGGCCTGGGAATGGGGCTAACATGTCAACAAGCAGTCTAGCTGTGATTGCACATTGTGTAATTGTTGGACTTCACACGGCAAGAGGAGAACTTTTTTGACAACGTTTTGATCAGACTGTGCCGATCTTCCTCAGGTCAAGTCTAGCTGTACAACTGACCGTGTTGGGGTTGGTGAGATTTCTTGCATCTGTGAGCCAGCTACTGAGGTGGTTGTATGTGCTCCTTCTGGTGATGTCATAGACCATTAACGCTCCAGCAGCCCCTCTGTAATAGCTCCGAGTCACAGCCCTGGGGATAGACATTCAACAGATTCACTTGCAAGCACTTGTTGCTAAACCAGATTTGCAAGGTTAGAGTACAGGCTCTGCTGGTGATGTGGCTTAATAATTGAAGTAGACCGTACAAGGTAGTGATTAGTGCTACAAGAATGACAAAATCATAAGACTGCCGTAGTGAAAGGTGAAATCGATGTACGGAATCAGCCTTTGTTTGGTTGCAATGAAGTGGATACTGCCAGGTGAGTTCTAGGTGGACAGCTATGGAGCAGAACTTTCCACGAGCATCCCAAGGATCCAGTCAAATCCTTCGCGAATTAAGAACACCTATAGTGACTTAGAACTCACCACGAAGTATCCGCTCAGCGAGTTTAGTTCGAAACAAACGAGGGCCGATTCGGTACATCAATTTCACTTTCACTAAGGGCCTCTATGGTAGTCCATGTGATGTCGTCATTCATGAGACCTGAGAACAAGGATCCCAGTATCACACATTGGTCCTTGTACCGCCCACTCACCTAAACCGTTCCTGGCCTGCAGTATCCCAGATTTGCAGTTTGATCTTCTGGCCAGAGACCTCCACTATTCTCGTGCCAAACTCCATGCCGATAGTGTGAGGGCAGTCGGCCATGACTGGGGAGGCAGAAGCCAACTGTTTGAGTTACGCTTTACCAGTTACATGCATGCACAACTCCCTAACTAGATGAACAACTATGCTGAAATATGCATAAGCTCCTACCCAACAAACTTGCTAGCCTCGTTCCCAGGCTCCCCTTGTGCATGCGGTGAAGAAAAATAAGGAGGAGCCTGGGAACAAGGCTAACAGACTGCATCATGAATAGTGATACCAAAGACATAATCACTGATCTGCCCACTCAATCTTAACTTCAGCTTCAACCAAAAGATACATGCATACCGAATTGCCTGGTTGGAACGGTTTGACCCTCATTTACCTAGTGGTCGGTCATCATCAGCAGGTACCGCTCTGGTGGAAAGTGGCAACTGCAAGGTCTTTTATACTCAACAGGGGCATCGTGACAGACATAATTAGCCTCATTCCCAGGACCACACCCAGCTTTTCATCGTTTCCCAGGCCCCACCCAGCTTTCCGTCGCTTGCAGTATGGTACTGCGAGTGACAAAAAGCTGGGTGTGGGTCTGGGAACGAGGCTAAGACAATGTCTGCCATATCGAGCCAGGATGGTGTGCAGTGCCGTCTATCAAGACTATAAAGTTAAAGTTGAGTATAAATGACCTCGCAGTTGCCACTTTTAGAGCGGAGCCTGCTGACAGTGAACTGTCGCTATGTAAACGAGGGTCAAAATGGTCCAGCTGTGTGTAGGGACAGAGTGGAATTCTTAATTGAGGTTTTGGGGAGGTGATTCGATAAATCATTCCGGCTTACTGTAGGATGGGACATATTATCGTAATACCTATAAAGACATTAAGAGCTCATGATAATCGTGTCGAGGTGATTTTTAGAGTTAGATCGTTTTCAACTTCTTATAGCTGACATTATTTGGTACTACTTACATTACGGTTTCTGTCCGTTACTAGAAACACTTTGTTCAATGACTCATGTGATTATCGTGATGATCACGAGAGCTAAAGCAATGCATCCTTAGGCCTTACTGCCCCTCCTACTGGCACCCCCTTCCCACTACCGTAGTCGCTTGTTATTAGGCAAGTTCACTAACAGGTGCATGTTAAGCGCAGGTTCGACTCTCGTCTCAGCTAAATTATTAAGTGCTGAAAATTATTAAGTGCTGAAGTCCTTTTCTGGAAAATCTGCCATTTTCAATCCAACGGAGTAGAAAAGCTATAAATCAAAATGAACTGCACTTCCTATTCAAGGAATACCATTCATAATCACATACTTATTATAGTTGCCATACATTAACTCCCATAGAAAAGCGTGCAATTTTTTCCCAAATTGCACGGTTATTGTAGCCCGAGGGCTGTCAGAAATTGCACGGTTACAAAGCGGCCGCGGCGCGCGCTAACCAATCAGGTGAAGCTCCGCCCTAGCAACGAGCGTCGCGTCATGGCTACGCCTCGTTTTCATTAGCAACAGTTGAAAATGGCTGTACTGTGTGAGCGCTCGCGTTGTTTAAGCTTTCTGTACCTGAGCTGAAGAAACGCTGTGAGAACCGAACGATGGCGTGGCGAAAGTGTTGTCACAGAAACGGTGGCGCTAGTAGCGCTGCAGCCGTACTGTTCGTGGCTGTTATGCGCACACAGGCTCTGTGCTGCTGTTTTGGGACCCTGGGGGTGTCAGTTGCAACACCGCGCTTCCGTCCTGAAGCTTCACTACACAACTGAAGAACAGGTCAGTACTCTGAGCGAATAAGATAAGCGGTACTAGTAGCGTGTAGTTCGCTCGCGCTTCGAGCGCTTTTGTGGCTGGGGCGTGGCTTTAATCGCTCAAGCCGCTTGCTTTCGACCATGCCATGCCTGGAAGTACATGATTAGTATTTAATCACATGTATTCTCGTGCCATTTGGGAATAATTGCACTCACAGCAGTCATAAATTGCACTCGCTATCGCTCGTGCAATTACTTTGCCTGTTGCTCGTGCAATTATTTCCCAAATTGCACTTGAAACCCATGTGATTACCTATACTAATCACATACTTATAGAGTTGCCATACATTTACTCCCATAGAAAAGTGTGCAATTTTTTTCCAAATTGCACGGTTATTGTAGCCCGAGGGCGTTCAGAAATTGCACGGTTACGAAGCGGCCGCGGCGCGCGCTAACCAATCAGGTGAAGCTCCGCCCTAGCAACGGCCGTCCGCGTCATGGCTATGCCTCGTTTTCATTAGCAACAGTTGAAAATGGCTGTACTGTGTGAATGCTTGTGTTGTTTAAGCTTTCTGTACCTGAGCTGAAGAAACGCTGTGAGAACCGAACAAAATTGTGGCGAAAGTGTTGTCACAGAAACGGTGGCGCTAGTCATTGTGCCATACCAGCGCTGCAGCCGTACTGTTCGTTGGCTGTTATGCGCACACAGGCTCTGTGCTGCTGTTTTGGGACCCTGGGTGTCAGTTGCAACACCACGCTTCCGTCCTAAAGCTTCACTACACAACAGGTCAGTACTCTGAGCAAATAAGATAAGCGGTACTAGTAGCGTGTAGTTCGCTCGTGCTCGAGCGCTTTTGTGGCTGGGGCGTGGCTTTAATCGCCCAAGCCGCTTGCTAGCATGCTTTCGATCATGCCATGCCTGGATTAGTATCTAATCACATTATTCTCGTGCCATTTGGGAATAATTACACTCACAACAGTCATAAATTGCACTCGCTATCGCTCGTGCAATTACTTTGCCTGTTGCTCGTGCAATTATTTCCCAAATTGCACTCGAAACCCATGTGATTGATTACCTATACAAATTAAGCGCATCTCAGTTATAGGTGCAGAATTCCCTCATGCGGAGATATAGGCGCATGCACCTAATAACGACAACTATGGGATACCAAATATGGTATTTGAAGTATCAACTATGGAACTGTGCAGACTGTGCTGCAGTGAATGTTAGAAGGCAACTGGAGGAGGGAGTGGAGGTGGGCGTGGAGGTGGGCGTAGTATAGGTGGAGCTTCACCGACACGACAACTTTTGTTGATCGTATATATACTTAGCACGTTCCCAGACTCCTCCATAATGCTTTTGAAAATCTGGGAGGTGACTGGGAAAGAGGCTATACACTTACTGCTGAACGTTACACATAGGTTTTAATTCTTGAGCTAGACCAGTTGAACACTTCTACACTCTGTACATAAGAGGACTTACACTTCTTCTCAGTGAACTGAAGGAGCAGGCAGGACTTGCCCACGCCCACGTCACCTGCACAGAGGAACAATGTGATCAAAAACTTAGTCCCAGGAGGACAGGAAATGGTACCACCACCAAATTGGAATGGAACCATGAATACCTATAGAGTATGTAAACAAACACATTCTACAGCCCAAACAATACATGAACATGCAGCAGATTAGTCTATCCACTTTCTGATTAGCGTGAACCACTCAGTACAGACACACTGACAGATAGGTTGATGTGAACGATCTGCATACCACCTCTAGCTTTAGATCACACAGAGGAAGGAACCACGTCATTCACGTGACACTAATTGCACCCTTGTGCAATTAGCGTCCAACATTCTCTTGACTAGCTTATGCTCTGAAAAGGAAGTGGGCGGGCATTTGCCACATATCATGTGGTGCATGCTTGTTCTGAATAACATGACATTACAAGCGATCCCACAGTGCAGAGCAAGTGGAGGTGGAGGAGACCTGAGAGCAAGGACTGTCCAGTATCACGGTGGTCCTTGTACCGCCCACTCACCTAAACCGTTCCTGGCCTGCAGTGTCCCAGATTTGCAGTTCGATCTTCTGGCCAGAAACCTCCACTATTCTCGTGCCAAACTCCACACCAATAGTGAGGGCAGTCGGCCATGACTGGGGAGGGAGAAAACAAACTGCTATAGTCAGTTACACTCATAGTGTAAGTCCATACCCAATCACACGCACTAGGCCCAAACTGGGATACCGTAAACTCGGATGAAAAACCATAAATGCTTATGGCTCTGGCTGGTTAGCTAAAATATGAAGATATGTGCTGAGTGGTTAAAAGTTACACAGCGAACACCTGTTCAAGATGGTGAGCATTATCATACATGCAGGATCTGAGGACTCTGACCTCTGCAAAATAAAGTGGCCATCTACTCCACGTGAGCACATGTAGCTAGAGGACGTTCACAAAAGTGTGTTTAAATGAGTGGAACTTAGCTACGTATGCAAGAACTTGCCGGGAGGTTAAGAGGGAGGGAGTTTACTCGAAGGGGACGTATAGCGAGAAACTACGGTATTTGTTGAGGTTATGCGTCTCCTCCATAATCAACTGAACATGTCGGAAACTAGTACCATATAGTCTCAGTGCTGGGGCAACAGTGAAACATGGCAAACTTGTAGAAATCAGTGAATAGTCATCGTGGAAAGCCTTTAGGCTTAGCTACACTCAGACAGACATGACTGTATGTGTAATAGTTATATAACTCATTGGCAGAGTGGAGGATGCATCTTCACGTTCACAGGCTCTTCAGGATGGAGGAATGAGCTTGGAGGCGGAGCAGATAATTATTGTGTCGCAGGATTGCTTCCTACTTGCGCTCTCGGCATCTTTGGACCCTGGTGCTCATCTTGCACACAATCAGCACGTACTGGATTACCACACTATGCATAAATACCAGGCTTGCACCTTTGTGTTGCTGAGGACCTGTACATTCCACTGATATCTGTACTGCAGCACTGGATTGTACCTGTGAGTGGCTACACCAAAATTTCACTAGACCATATCTAGGTTAGGGAAGTTAGCAGGGCCCCAAAGCAGCACAGGGGTCTGCTCTACCACCAGCCTTTAGGAAGTGAATTTTGGTTGGTCCGACGGTAAGAGTTTGAACGATGTACCAATGCTCCGTTCATGCATTAAAGCGTGTGAAGCCTACAGGTAGGGGATTTGGGGGGCATGCCCCCCAGGAATTATTGCTTGTTCCAAGATTGTTCCTGGGTGCAATCTCGGGATGTCTGTGAGAGTTCTACAACTTACTGCCAAACCTAGCCAGTGTGTCTCAAGTGCTGCTCGTGGCAGTGTGATTCGATCAGCCATGGCTCCAAGTGGCTGCTTACTATGTCGACAGCTCCTGGGGTCTCAAGACTGACGGCATTCTACTATTGGCAGGGCGGGCATTTTGAATGCCAGCTAGGTGCCCTGCTAGGCCCAGCCATAGGTATGCCACTGATATAGACCCAGAGGCCCTGGTGAACCTTCGGTGACATCCCCCAGTGCTCGAATCAGCCACGGACACAACCAGTGAGCTTGCAGCTCACTCTACCGATTCTCGTATCAGTGGCAACCGCACTGCTGGTGTGCTAGTGCAACATGTTGGGGAAACCCACATTTCAGAATGATGCCTCAGGTTTTATTCCCACCTTGTGGGTAGACTCAGATTGCAAGCCACATTCCCAGACTGCTTTGTAGGCAGCTGCTTATACGCACCTCACCCCAATTAATGCACAATTGTGTATGTAACCTGCGCAACTCAAACACACCCACCGACTAACGTCTACAGGTGATAGCTATGTGCATGTATTCCCAATTTGTTTCTCTTTGCTTTATAATTAGAATCCTTACCCATGCTATATACAATTAGGTGAAAGGGAGTGCTATATATCGTATTCCCTATATAGTCTCGTGCCCAGTCGTCCACGCTCACTGGCGGAGAACGTCTGGTCGTTTGAGTTACATTTCTTGTCACAGAGGCGTGTCACAAATAACTGTCAGTTCTCCAATAAGTTAACACTGTACACCAAGCTGGGGGACGGCACATTGTACACGTGAGCTTCACTGCCACCACAATATTAACGTTGAAGTGAGAGAGTCTCACTACATGATGCTAAAGCTGAAGGCAGTGGAAACAAGCAGCTGCCTTGGCTTGCCATGCCAAATTGCATGAGGTGATGCACACCAAATATACAGACGTACATCTTCCGAATATTTGTCAGAATTACATAAATTCCAGCCCTGTTTAAATACCATTCATAGTCAGGACCTATTTATAGACCACATCAAAGATTCCCCGAAGTGGTTGGTAAATCACTGGTGTAGTATACGTACTCTACACTACTCACACACCTTCCTGATCTCCTCTTGTGCTCTAGCTCGCTCAGAGGCATCCTGGAGAGGTAGGGAGAGGGCAGAAACAATCACGACTATTCATAGCCTGAATGACACATGACACACCACCTCCACACATAACAGAGGGTGCCCCACCCCTATGTAGTACCACACCAGGCTTCAATCCAGCACGATGAGACATAATCACTGTTTCTTTGCCAGACGGAGCATGACAGGCCAGGCCATCCTTTTGAAATTTTGAGAGAATACATTTGCTTTGTAGCTTGTCTATAGTACATACTTTAGAGCGCACAAAATGCATATAGTTCATGGTAACCTTGTACCAGTACTGGCAGGTACAACATGAGAGCATAACAGCAGCTGCTAAGGCTGAACCTAAGCAGACCAACTTCTCCAGGACTGTAGCTGTGACTCCCACCAGAGGAACTCCCGAGCTGGGATGGAGGAACTATATGGGACGCCGTTTGTACCAAAATTCAGAAAACTGCGACATTTATAAATAACGCACCACATTTATAAATAACGAATGACATTTATAAATAGCAGGCGACATTTATAAATAACGAAAACGACATTTATAAATAACGAACGACATTTATAAATAAACAGCGACATTTATAAATGACGAGGGATATTTATAAATAACGAGCGACATTTATAAATCACGGACGACATTTATAAACAACAAGCGACATTTATAAAGAACGAGCGACATTTATAAATGACGAGCGATATTTATCGTAAATGACGAGCGACATTTACAAACGACAAGTGACATTTATAAAGAACGCGAGACATTTATAAATAACAGCGAACTTTTTCCCCTTGCGCGATTGCGTGCAAGTCAGATGTCGGTCACCTGCGTAACACGTGATCGCCGGTAATCACGTGTGTGAACTGTGTGTCGATTAGTGCGCGCGCATGCACGGTCAAGCTTTTGGCAGAGTGAGATGTAAGTTGTTTACATGGCTAACTATGATGATTATGTTGCAGCTATGTAGTAGACCACTATGTCACTTTGATGTGGTGTACAATTTAGTAGCTATCATAATAATGTGTTATGTGAAACTTTTGAGGCTTACAGGTCAGACTGGTCTACACCAATCTACAGAGCTAGCCTCGTTCCTAGTCTCGGTACCAGACTCTTCGCACACGGCGTGCGCGATGAGTCTGGTACCGAGACTACCTCGTTCCAGGCCCCATGCATGCACGCTCAGAACTACCACTAGCTACTACAGTGGCCAGGGGCTACTACATAGCTGCAACGTAATTTAGCCACGTGACTATAAACAACTTACATCTCATAGGCTTCACCACTAGGACCAGGAAGTGGCTGGGGTTGGCTGATGAAGCCCCCATATGCTTATGATAACACACTAGCAAACGAAAGCACTCCAACAATGCTGTCAAAGCTTGAGAGTCAAAGTCAAAGTTCATTATATTAGGCCCATGGGCATGGTGTACAGTGTAATGGAATTGGCCAGAGAACACAAAAAATGTTTAAACAGAACTGAGTCTGAGCCAGAAACAGATGAGTTCGCTGCTGCTGATACGGTTTCTTGAGTGTGTGTCAAGCACATGAGACAGGAGGGCGTCTCTAGGGATATTCTCCTTCTCACATAGTGGACAGGCGGATAAGCCATGGGGTGGGAATGCAATTACTCTCACCAGGTTTCTGAGGCCGTTGACACACTTCGGTCAATATAGTCAATTATGCAAGATCCCACAATCGAGGCCAGCCAACTGCCCTCAACAACAATAGACATGTCCACCCTGCCCTCATGTTCGGCTAGTCTCAGGTCACGGTCCCTTGATTGCAGATCTTCCTTGATCCCGCGTGGGTGGGGGCAGGTATTAGCATCAGGCTGGAGTATTGATGAGGTGAAGTTTGAATGGAAAAAAACTGCTCCATGTCCCTGCATTCACAGATCAGGCAGATGGAGTCAATGTTGTCCGATAGGGATGTTAGTGTCCGAAAACTCACTGTCTCACTGTGGTCATCATTAGAGATCATTTAATTTTCTGGTGAGACACAATGCTCTAGCTGACCTTAGCCCAGTCACAATGGAGGCTGGGGGATTGTAGTACCACCTTGGTAGCTTGAGTAGCCTCTTGCTGAGTTCACCTAGGAAGGATCGAGTCCAGCATCTGTACAGTGTTCTGTGATGGACACCAGTTCTCAGCGCCGGCCATACAGGAGGATGGGCAGGATACAGATTTCCACCATCGAGCGGCCAGACAGTGGTGAAAGGCTAGGTCTCCTTCCATGGAAGAGGCCCAAGCTCCAATAGGCATAGAAGGATTTCCTCGCTTTCAGGATGCTGCGTTCATCATGTATGCACGCGCAATTAGTGCTATATATAGCGCGAGTGCTAATAAGGCCGGCGATCACGTGTTACGCAGGTGACCGACATCTGACTTGCACACAAATGGAAAAGTTCGCTGTTATTTATAAATGTCGCTTGTTCTTCATAAATATCGCTTGCGATTTGTAAATGTTGCTTGTCATATATAAATGTCGCACGTTCTCTTATAAATGTCGCTCGTCATTTATAAATGTCCCCCATGATTTACAAATGTCGCTCGTTATTTATAAATATCCCTCGTCATTTATAAATGTCGCTCGTCATTTATAAATGTCGCCCGTGATTTATAAATACCATTCATTCTTTATAAATGTCGTTCGTCATTTATAAATGTCGTCCGTTATTTATAAATGGCGTTCGTTATTTGTAAATGTCGCCCGTTATTTATAAATACCACTCATTCTTTATAAATGTCGTTCATCATTAATTTTATAAATGTCGTCCGTTATTTATAAATGTCGTTCGTTATTTATAAATGTTGCTCGTTATTTATAAATATCGCGGCGTTATTTATAAATGCGGTGCATTATTTATAAATGTGGTGCGTTATTTATAAATGTCGCAGTTTTCTGTATTTTGGTACAAACGCGCCCCATAGAACTATGCCACGACCTCATAGATCCAATGAACAAGCAGGTGGTGAGTGACAACACCCAAGCTTTAACAAAGCAGCTGCTCATCAAGCATGCGTGTTCTGCCTTTTTGGCTAACGACTCCCGGTTTTAGAGTCCATATCTCCTGGAAGACATGCTGGTGTGGATACTACACTCTGCTGAGGAGGATGGAGTCCTACACTCTGCTGAGGAGGATGGAGTCCTACACTCTGCTGAGGAGGATGAAGTCCTACACTCTGCTGAGGGGAATGGAGTCCCCTACAATCTGCTGAGGAGGATGGAGTCCTACACTCTGCTGAGGAGGATGAAGTCCTACACTCTGCTGAGGAGGATGGAGTCCCCTACACTCTGCTGAGGAGGATGGAGTCCTACACGAATGCTTGAACATTAGGCTGTTGCACAATCGGGCATGCTAATTGCATAGTCACGTGTCACAACACTTGTTGGCATGACTATGATTGTACCTTTACAGCACACGTCCCCTATTTGGTAGACACATTCCCAGACCCCACAATTGTATGAAACGAGGGAACCTACCGTATTTGGTGCACGGCTACTAGAGTCATGAGCACATACGTGGCTATGAATAAATTTACAATGGTTTTTCCCTTCGCTCACCTTTATGTCCACATACCCTCCTCTCTGCAGTGTGTGCTTATCATAGAGTGCAGTGCATCCATTGCAAGCTGAGATATACAACAAGAGTTGGGGGGGCACGTAAATCAAAAGGAGCATGTTTGATAGATATTGGCACTAGATGAAAACATGGCATTGTAAGAAGTAGCCCACGCATGCGTGCATACCTAGCTAACAGCGAATGAGTGGTTATATTTATATAACCACTCATTCGCTGTTAGCTAGGTATGCACGCATGCGTGGGCTACTTCTTATAATTATAAGCAAGCTGCATTGACGCACGATTATATACGATACCATATTACCCAAATTCTGGTATCGAAGACTTGTACGCTGTCCTGAACACCCACATTTGCTCCTGTCAAGTGCCAAACTGCATATGATTATATCAACCCCTCCACAAAGAAATTTACTGGGGGTGAGGGAATTTGGGGGGGGATGCAGGGTATATGCTATGTAGATATACCATCTTTGGAGGGGAACTGCACATGGGCATGCCTTCCTTTCCAGGGTGACAATTGGCTGCTCTTAGCATATACAGATCATGAATGAATTTGAAGCAGCTGCTAGAATGTGCAAATTATGACTTCTTGCCAGGTGCTGCCGATTATACCTAGCCTCGTACCCAGGCCCCGACTGCCCGAGAAAAAAAGGGCCTGGTATCCACTGTTTGCGCATGCGCGTAATTATCTAGGCCAAGACGAAGGGGGAGG
Source organism: Axinella damicornis (assembly GCA_963931865.1). Classification (NCBI taxonomy): domain Eukaryota; kingdom Metazoa; phylum Porifera; class Demospongiae; order Axinellida; family Axinellidae; genus Axinella; species Axinella damicornis. Next base: position 16,841,867 of record OZ007508.1, read on the forward strand.
GGCATATGACGCAGGACATGGCCACGTGCCGATGCTGTGACACTCTACCAGAACGACATAGATCGAGCCGGGATATCACCAGAACTACACGACAACTAGCGCTATACTGCCCCGGATTGCTAGCAATTCTTGCTAACTTGCAGTCCATGACGAACGGTAATCCTTCGTGTCACACAGACATTTCAAACTCGGTCAGCGAGCAGTGTAAAATCATCTTTCTTTGTGCAAATGGCCGAAATAGAGGCTACCTGTTCCGGCTGGAAACACATACAGAAGTGCTTAGCCACTGAAGGTGATAGGAGAGCGCTCAATCGTCGAACTCCGTCGTTGTTCAGGAAAGTTGCACAGACATATCACGGTAGTCCACTATTTTCCCAAGATTTCTGGGAAATTATGGGCATGCGCAAACAGTGGATACCAGGCCCTTTCTCTGGCGGTCGGGGCCTGGGTATGAGGCTAGATTATACCATGCTCATGTCTATGTTAGGTAGTGAAGTGGAGCACTGGGATTGTTCTCCCTCAGAGAGGAAGTTTCAAGTTTGCACAGCAAGCCCCACTAGCTGCAGATTCCAGAGTTCGAACCTTTCAATCATTAATACATTCTGTGCTGGAATTGGGAGGTACCTAGAACTGATCATGACCTATATATCGGATTCTTTTCCTCCCTTCGCTTCTGGCCACGTCCCCTACCACAAAAACAAGTCTGTCTTGCCAGACTACTAGCTACTTGTTATTAGCTTGGTGCGCATGACACTAACCAGACAGCCATGTACACCAAGTTTCCTGATACCACAGAATACTGCTCCGAGCTCCAAGTCACCCATGCACAACTCTACCAATACTTTCTACGTCTGGACCACGTAACCCCATGGCATGCAGTACAGCTCCACAGCTTCCTTGATATCAAGTGATGCTGAAAGCAATCCACACTGGGGGTTGGGGGGCTTGTAGTCTAGCGGGCTAGCCCCTCGAATTTTCCCCAGCACGGATCGACTCACGTGACCGCATACTGAAAGCGATCGCGCACTGGAGAAAGCGAAGGGCTAGTTTGTTAGACTAGGGGGCTTGCAAGAGTAGATCATATACCAGACTTCTGTAAAAACCCTGGTAGTGGCCATGCAGAAGAAGCTATAGGGGACCATAATTGGGGCGAGCCTGAGCGAGCCCCACATAGACGTGTAAAACGGAGACCGTGTCTGTATGTCTGTATGTATGTATCGTACGTCGTACCGTAAATAAACGCTTCTGCAAATAACCGAAAGTCACTTGCGTCATGATAATTTACACGTGCTCGCTCGACAACGAAACACTGTAGCTAGCTAGCTGAGAGGCACGAATCGTGAAACGTGTACTCCTTGGATGGCTACAACAGGGACGGAGACCACTCACGAGTCTACTTCTTCAATGGATACAGCGATGCGCGGTACCGCACGGCAACAAAAACTGCCAAAGTGCGACTTCTGACTGATCAAGCTAGCTAGCTAGCTACAAGTTCACTGTGACTGATCGCGGCTGCACGGTTGCTCACTGTGTTGAAGTCACTGACTCGTAGACCTCTGCTCTTCAATGGCTACAGTCATGGGAGCTACTGCATAGCGAAAGAAGACAGCGAGAGGGCTTTCACTGTCTACTTGTGCCGCATGTATAGCTATGCAAGATCTTCATGTAATGTCCATACAGCCTGAGGTTGACATTTGTTGCATATGCATGCACTCGCTCAGGCTCGCCCCACAATGTTATACATTCTGCTAGTAATATTATATATACCATGCAAGTTACCTGCAAGCTTGTTCACTGTCCTTGTACTCTCTGCATGGTAGACAGTCTGGTCTCTGAAATATTCTCACTGTCACGTGGTATATTGCACATGGCTTTTAACCACACCTCCAAGATTACTGAAGTTGTATCCTGCCTAACTCGAAAATAGTAGTCTCGTTCCCAGACCATTTTTTGCAAAATGGTCTGGGAACGAGACTAAGAATGATCTCATGCATCACAATAACCATTACTTCAGGTATATACTCCTGCTCACATATGAATTCATGCAAGCTACAGTACGTATATAGTACTAGTCACAGCTATCATGTGGGATGTCACAGCATGCAGACACCACTCTCAGAGTTCAGCTCTCCAGCTACGGCACCAGTCAGCAAAGTCTGCTTGCACGGCTTTGCATTACTGCGTGCGCACGAAACTACTGAAGGTATAGTGCATTATAACAAATAGTTTGTACAACGAACAAAGTACAGGAGTGAAAGTAAGTGCTTGACCAATACTGCACATACGTACATTTAAAAAACACATCACGGCTTTGATGGTGGGTGACTGAAGTGGGGAGTCCAATTGTCTGGTGTACTCGACGGATCACTCGAGGGAATATGTGGTCCATAGCCGGGGTGATACTGGGGCTGCTGATGGGGAGGAGGGAAGCCTGGGAGTTGCATGGACGCAACAGACTGCTGTTGGATGACATGCTGGGGGTACTGGACTTGTGTCTCTTGCGGTGCAGGCTGAAAGCCACTTGGAGGAGCCTGTAGTTGCACATGTGGGGTGGGCGGCTGTTCACCATACTGATACTGGGGGTGTGGATTGTGTGCCCCATGCGGCATTTGAAACCTGCTAGGAAAGTGAGGATTCGGCATTGGAGGGATCGGGCAACCTGTAGGAGGGAACGAGCAGAGATAAGTCAGGTGTCAGTACACATTCAATGTGAGTGCTGCCAAGAAGTACGGAATTTTAATTATCACTAGCTACAGTCACCAATTTAGCAATTTAGCACTTACAGTACGTTTGCCTCAGGGTTTGTGCAACATCTGGCCGGCCAACAAACTCGATCGCCTCGGCAAGTTCACACCATGTTGGAGGAGGATTGACTCGTGGTAGCCACTTCTCCGTAAGAACAGCCATGAGGCACCTCTGCGGCTCCCCACGGTGTTGTTCATTTATGGCACTGAGCTGGGCTTGGGGGATGTCTAGGTAAACACCAATCGGCTGCCACTTGTCTGGGACAGTGTGATAGAGCTGCTTCATCACTTGCTTCTGAGTAGGTTTGGACACATCTAGAAATCAAAGGCAAGACCACAAGTAACCATTGCCCAGATGGACAGAGAGGTTGTAGGTGAGCTAACAAAACACATTACAGACTTAGGAACATAGATTTTAATTTACCTTGAAACTGATGGTGGTAAGACACTTGATGACCATACCGCGGTTGATATGGTGAGGAGGGTGCATAGGATTGCTGATATCCATGGGCAGGTTGCAGTGTGGGGTGTAGTATAGGAGAGCCCTCCACCAGCTTTGACAAGCTCTCAACATCACTTCGTGGCAGCAGGGGAGACGACGAGGCATGTACTGCGGCACTGGCTGTCCGAGGGCTTTTCATCTGGTACTCTGTGCATGTAATATTAACAAGCAGCTATCAGCCATGAGTATTATCGTACCATCTAGCATGTTGGGTGTGTTCCACATTCATACTAACCCTATTTTGCAGACCACCAAAATTGGCATGGTAGCTATCCACTGTTTGCAGTGGGACGGGAAGCTGCACATAACTATTCAGTTACACTAAATGACTTTCAAGATCCTGCTCTGTGTAAAACACAATCTGGTGTTTGGAGAATACTATTGTTTAGCAGTGGTAGTCTTATGCATTGTGTGGTGACAGCTGACAGGCTTCCTACAGACTGACTGGCTCAGAGAGGTTAGAGTAACACAGTATATAGTCTCTTTCCCAGACCCTCATTACGTGCGGAATATATAGACTTTACACCTTCTAGTTCTCAACAGAAAACCTGTTGAGCTGCACACTGCAGACAGTGGGAACCAGACCATGAAGAGTGGTCTGGGAACAATGCTATTTACATACATCATAGAACTGTATATCTGCAAACTTTCATGAAGCAAAATGGTAACTTTTGTGCTGCACACAAAATAGTTTTATTACTTCAGATCATATATTTGTGGACTGGGAATACCGTTTTTACAGCAGATGACCTATGATCTCTGACACACCCAGAAAAAGATGGAGCTGATTGAAGCATGAAAGGGCTTGTTGCCGATGAAGCTACTACGTTTGCTTTGGTGAAGTACTTGTGTGCGAAAGAAAATTGAGGAACACTACAGACTGGTACGTTGTTGCAGCAAAGAACGAGACACTTTTTTTCCCACCGTCCCTCAGTTACAGGTATCTCAGAAGAGTCATCTCGCAAAAACAACGAGCTACCATTGCATGGAAATAGTAAATGTAAAATTGATTATGTGAATTAAAGTTTCACGACCACAAAACAACTTCCTTTAGCTGGTGTACAACAAGGTAAACAACAATGAGCTTGTCACCTGAGGTTGTTGCCTTTGTCTTCAGCCACACTTTCTCCCTCTCCCCTAGCTCCCCAAACCGGTCAGCATCCCGGCTGCACTGCCAGTACTCTTGGTCCTTGGATAAGGTGGCTACATGCAGTGGAGAGGCAGGCTGTGTGCTGGTAACCTGACCGCTGTCACTGCTACTGTGGGGACAGAAAAATGCTTCAAGAGGCTTTGAGTTGTTATACCTCAAGGTTTTAGTGGCTGCGTCGATCCCTTCAAATATCGAATTCCGAATGGTGGGGCAGATCTTGCAACATGCTGACGATGGTGCCCTAATGTGGACCTCAAAGAAGGCAAAGGAATCAACTAGGGTGACCGCGCAAGCATGGTCAGGCAACCTGAACTTGATGATGTTTCTTGCTATCAGAATGGGTGTACCACTACTAGGAAGCAAGACTTCCCACCGGCAATGACTCATTAGGAATGCAGCCAGGCAGGGAAAGACTCCAGCACGTGGCCAGCCATTGGGGAAGCGAAGAATGAGTGGAGCTGCGGCATCTGTGAAGATGCGATGCTTGTCTAGCTCCTCACGAGATACCATGTCCAGAAGTGAGGGCATGAAGTACTCATCCCCTGATACCGGACCAATGATTAGAAGGTGTTGGAGAAGCCTAAGAAGATCAGCTGCAGTAAAAAGGCCAGGGACATAGTGCTCCGGAAACTGCTCCAGAAATTCAAGAGTGACGATGCCCTGGTCTCGAAACTTAAGCCATTTACTAGTGACAAATACCTCAGACATTGCACAGTTCCCATCACCTTCACTGGCTTTGAGAAGCCTCTGCCTGTGTTCTACAAGCTCAGAAAGTTTGTCAACTGGGATCTGAGGATCAGTGAAAAGCACATTGGGAAGCACATCTGGATAATAGAGGCAGATATTCAACTCGTCAAAATATTTCAGAGCTGCCTGGAAAGCTCCAGTGCTGATTTTAAGCGAGTGGGCTACGTCAAGGCATTCTTTTGTGCTAAGGACCTTCCTTACCAATAGGCTAGCCATCCTTTGAAGCAACAACTCCAAGATGTACCATATGATCGGAATTTGGACCTTGGGTGGGGCAGAGCTCTCGATTACTTGCCTTAGTATTTCGGCAATTCGTCTATCCTCTTCTCCAGGCTCTTTGGTGTTGACCGGAAAGATAGGCTGATTAAGTCCTCGGTTGTAAAGGACAAGGTCATCGGGGAAGGCTGGGTGGAGAAGATCAAAGAGTGTTTTGTTCTTCTCAGCCCGTGTTTCAGATTGACACTCATGCTCCTTATCTCTGTGAGTGACAACTATGGCGATCGTTGAATTCCTGCCTTCTGTTGGTTGCGATTGCAGGGTACGAACCATGCACATGAGGATCTGAATGTTGGTGAGCAGCGAAGGGTAAGGTGTACCCACAAGCTCACCTGCTTTGAAGTATTCTACAATGGGGTGATCGTTGAGGCTCTCACTCAGCCGCTGCACGAAGATGGTGCTGCAGGTGTTGCGAATAAAGATCGGAAGAAGATCATGGAACTGTGGCTGGCCACCAGAATCGATGATATGTATCCAGTCAGAATCAATCAGTTCTCTGGATACATTCAGACCCTGACTCGAGATTGCTTTCGTAAGTTGGTCGAGTAAGCTAGTGATGGCCAGCTGTAGAGCTTCTTCGGAGGTAGAAAGGGGAGCGTCCTCTTGTGGGTTAGGTGTGGTCTGTGTGGTCTGATCAGGTTGGGAAGCAGCGTGTTCCTGGTCAGCGGTTGTCTCCTCCAGGGTGTTGTGCTGGAGAAGGGATTTGATTATTTCCACTCCTTCTGGAAGGCTATCACAGAGGATTGGGATGGCTCCCGAGAGCATTTCCAATAGCTCTTGCTCATTCACCACCTTCCACCCTCCAATGCAGAGCTGGATCCGGGTCCCGGAGACAACTCTGACTCGAACAGGGCGTTCAGCACACGGTGTGCTAGTCCGGAGCCCTGGCGGAGGCCTCCCAAGAAGAAGGAATTTCAGACTGGTTTTGCCAACTCCGGGTGGCCCAGTAAAAACAGACTTGATAATTCGTGCATTTACATAGCCACGTTGCATAGCCTCATTGATGTACTTCCTGGATTCTGTGGGAGAGCAAACAGTGAGTGGGTAATCAACACTGGACAATACTGGTTGGTTAACTTGGATGGTTCCATATCTCTGATAACCATTAATCAACACTGGACAATACTGGAGGTTGGATATCTTAGCTGGTTCCAGATTTCATACCATTAGTATGTGTAATAGCATGGTTTGCTGTGGTAGTTAGGATTAATAGCACGAGTAATGCAGGAGGTAATTGCACGAGACGAAGCCAAGTGCAATTTACTGCATTATGAGTGCTATTAATCCCTAATACCAAAGCAAACCATGCTATCACAGATTAATCTTCATAGCTTTCAGTACAACAATAATCTCGGTATAATGCATGCAGGTTAGCTAGCTAGCTACGTACTTGAACAGCAGATGGAAATGCATGCGCAAATAATACTAGCTAGCTATTCACAGTCCAAGAGAATAGTAGCTAGCTATGAAGTTCTGTTTTCCAATTATTGGTTCGCCGTGTTCCGGTGATTTAGTGTGCGGATCTTCGGTTTCAGACTGGTAGACGCTCAATGTCTTGCAGTGCGCTGTTGTTGAATGAACGAAGAGTGGGATTCTCGGGGTCCAGGTAGCTACAGGAGCGGTTGAAGGAGGAGGCACAGCCAGTGGAAGTTCTTCGAATAGCGAGTCATTGTCGTCAGTTTATAAAGACCCTGCCAAGGCTAGCGCTGCCATGCAGTGCTCGCTCTCAGACGCAATAATGCTGCTTAGTTACGACATTGAATGGCCACACCCACCTGCTTAAATAGCCAATCAGCTGCCGATTACAGTATTCCGCAGTCCTGTAAGTTAGCTTCATTGGCTCACAACTGTGGTATTACAGAATAATACCACAGTTTTGTATAGGACTTTAGTATGGAGTGTAATACAGCTCTAAGATTAACACTACTATTGTGGAACATTTGATGGTCGGTTAGGATAGCAAATTGATTATTTATGGAGCTGATAACCTCATAAATCAATCCCTTATATTGATAATCTCTTGAAAACCAAGTGACCAACATCAATATAGCTACATTGCATCATCCTAGGTATGCTCTCACAGGGGCGGTGGTGGCATAGAAAAAGTGGTATGGCCCACCATTGTAGCACAATGCGGAAGGTGGTGCCCAGAAGCACGAAGTGCCGATCTGTCTGTGCTTTGCGCGGAAGAAATTTTTTCATTAGCGATGAGCGATGAGCATCCATGGGAAAGAAAAAGACCTCGGCTGGTGTGGAGTTTCAATGGTAGGTCCAGAACTAGGACCAGCATTTGTCGCTTGCAGTACAAAAAGTGCAGGGGGAAAGCCTGGATGGATTTTGCACGTGATGTGTGCCGCCACTGATGTCACAGATTCTGTTAATACGTGTTCATCTTGTTATTGCCTGTTCCAGAGATGCTACAGAGACCAGACAAACTCCAGATGAGCGGCAGGTCCTACCTATACAACATAACTTGAGTTGAAACAAAACTGCTGAGTAATACAACGGTTGTAACTTGGAAGCGCTTTATACTGTTCACTCCGGGCAGTGGGCCATCACTCTGGGAAGTACAGCTCAGCACTACTTCGAAGTTAAGACTTGTAGCTTGGATAAGCTCGGTGTGGCTCTCTTCTGGCCTTTGACCTGTCTTCATATGTGATCGTAGCTACTCTGTACTGTACTTGTCTTGAACGTGTGAAATCTGTCCAGGCCTAGCGCCTTCACCCCGCTTTTCATACTGCAAGTGAGGCTACATCCCAGTGACTAGACTCTATGTGGTTAGGCAAAGCAGCCTTTGAACAAACACACACACCTTTACAATGATAGGGTAATAAGCAAAAGGTACAAGCACTGACCCGAAGGATATATGATTGTTAAATGGAAAAATGGGGACAATAAGCAACGTCAGTGGTTATGATCAACTGCAAAACTCAACTACAATCTTTGCAATAGCCTCGTTCCCAGGCTCTCCCACTCGTGAACAAAAATTGAGAGCGACGAAAAGCTGGGCTGGGCCTGGGAACGAGGCTATCTCTTCAACATGCCAACCAGTTCATTATTCTTACAACAACAGTGCATGCTGTACAGTACCTAAGATTTGGCATACTGACTAGTGTTTAAAACAGCAATGTGATAATCCATTCTGTGAAATACAATGCATACTGCATTTTAAGTGGCTGTAGTAAACATGAAACTAATGACATGGATTATAAACAAGAAGCCACACCCTAAATAGTTATTCTTCTTGCATGAGGCTAAGCTTCGTACCCAGGCTATAACTGCAGTATGGACGGCAATAAGGTACGTAGCTAGCTCTGTTATGACATGATGACACTGTCAGAATAGAGTAGTCAAAGAAATGTATGATCTGACTTTCTGATTTGGTAGACTCAACCCACCAGTAGCTACAGTATTGGCAACAGCTTTTAGTGCTACAGCAAACATGGAAATCCCTTGGCTTAACCTTGTTTATACTTGTGGCACAGGGATGGAAAGGACGGTAGAAGGTAGTTAGAACAGGGTACCCTGGGTTTCAGAACAGTAAAAACAAAACGACATGCACGCATAATCCCATTTGGCAAACATTCATATACCAACAGGACCTCCCCTACGTGTGGTATCCGGCGTACACAGGAATGGAAATGCAAAGCCCAGGTGTTTCAGTGACACTGTATGGAAACTCACATATATTACTGAAATGTCAATGTAAAGGCATGGTCAATAAAAGATGGCTGCACAGTATGATGAAGGGCTACTGAATGTAATCATGTTACCACGGGAGACGTCCCAGGAAGTTCCAGGACTTCACTGGAGTGTACAACCACGAACTGTGTGCATGTAGCTGAGTACGTGGGACACCCCAGGAGGTCCTGAGGATACCCTAGCACTATACCCTGAGGACTGCGGTGGAGTGTATGACTGGGGCTGTGTGCAAGTAGCTGAGTGGGACATTCCAGGAAGTCCCGGGGATGTCCTAGGATTTCAGTGGAGTGGGACCACACACAGAAAGGAGGGGACACTCTGGGTCACCACAGGACTTGAAAAGAATCTTAAATGCTGTGACTTATGGTGGCAGTCCTAGATACTTGTATCGGGACTTGCCAATTGCAGCTTCCCAGAAATCTTTGTGCACTAGCTACTACCGTAATCTCCCGGGAATACACCCATGGGCAATGAATATTAGTGGCTACTCAAAGAGAGGGGTGGGCATGCATATTTCTCGGATTCACTGCACTCGGAAGTAGGCTCACTGCACTCAAAAGTAAGACCCAGTCACTGCACGTGCTAAATAGTGCCATGAGCCACACTGCAACAGTCATTCTAGCACTACTACTCCCTGGTGAGCACGAACAATCTCTTCGTGTGAGTAGCTGCAGGAACAACAAACGAGATGGAGCTAGACACAGCAGGACTGGTTGAAGTACATGGAGTGCAAAGACCATCTTTGGGACTTGCCAATCGCTGCTGCTTGAGAAATCCGTACTGTGCTGCTGGTGTTACACTAGGTGATTGCACACACGAAGATACAAACCAGCAAAGTGCAGCGTGTGCAGCATGCACTAGTACACAGCTGATTAATGATAATGAAATTCATTGGAAATGGTATCACAATAGCCAGCCTTCATTTCTTAGTCCAACCTCTCACAGTACTACATGTACTTCCAGAGCCAGTCCAGTGCTTTCCTGTTCAAGGTAATAGGGTGGGCATACTTTTGAGTAATACCGTATTCTCCCACTAATACGCCCCCTCCGAAAATACACCTTCCCCCTCTTTTCGCCCAAGTTCCTGCACAGGGTAGTTTGATTTGTTTTTAACCCTGGTGAGCGTCTTCTGGAATATCTAATCTACATGTGCGCAACTTCGGATCGTCGATACAAGTCATCTCGTTGCCACTCTTCTGCAGGAAGTACCAGGAAATGTCTCGTTGTAAATGACCGACAGTATTGCTGTTCTGGATGATAGCTACAGCGAAGTCGTCGTGAATGTTATGGCCCTCGCGATTAAGTGGCAGCTCTTCTTGCCGATATAGGCATCCTGAGTGAGACACACACATTTACGTGTCATCTCCTTTGAACACTGAAGCACAAAGTAGTAAGCATTTCATTGACTTCCCTAAGTGGACACTGACAGGTTTCTCAATGGTTGATTCAATTATACCCACTTACATGACACATGTTCAAGTTCTCAATGCAACAATGAATTTGGTAGTGAAGTGTTTAGGAACTGTTTTATTCAGTCATGAATTTCTGCCTTGACCTTGACCGTCACAGGTCAAATTCGTCATTGTGAAGGGTATTTATTGTGTCATGAGTTTAAATTGGATGGGTCTCACTCATTTTGTGCCAATCTCACTCATTTTGAGGTGGGGTCTCACTCAAGTGACACTGCCGACCTTGACAGGTCTGTATAGGGAAACCACGCATGATGACCACCAACAGTACGGGAGATCATTTGTACTTTTGTAACTGTGAACATGAACCGTGGCAGTGTCATAACTATGTAGCAAAAGGGTGTATAATCGAGACTAATTGCATATTCGAAAATACGCCCCTTCCCCACTTTGCGCTGGATGTAGTGCACAAAATGGGGGGAGGGCGTATTAACGGGAGACTACGGTAAGCAACAGCTTGTTGCGAAAACGGGTGGTGGGTGTATTTTCGAGGGTGGGCATATTATATCGGTAGTACTAAGTGATTGCACACATGAAGACACAAACATGCAGAGCACAGTATGCATGCAGAGTCTCATGTCATGCATCAGCTAGTCTAGCACAACTGATTATGTGCAGTGGCACACAACATTCAATGAAATGGAGTCCACAAATAGACAACGTCCATTTGTTAGTCCACCTTCTTTCACATTGCTTCTTCCCGGGTTATTCCAGTGCTTCCTGTTTGAGATAACAGGATGGGCTAGCCTGGTACCAAGGGTGGGGCCTAGTACCCAGGGTGAGGCCTGGTACCCAGGGTGGGGCCTGGTACCCAGGGTGGGGCCTGGTACCCAGGGTGGGGCCTGGTACCCAGGGTGGGGCCTGGTACCCAGGTACCCAGGGTGGGGCCTGGTACCCAGGGTGGGGCCTGGTACCCAGGGTGGGGCCTGGTACCCAGGGTGGGGCCTGGGTACGAGGCTAAGGGTGGGCATACTTTCATGCAATAAATGACCTTGTAAAAAATGTACACATATTTTCTCGAGTGGGTGTACTATCGTGAGATTACGGTACCTACACATTATACATTGTACCAGCAGACAAGCTAGGTGATATCGTATAGTGGGAAATATTCGTAAGTACAAATTTTTGATAAATTACATGTTAGAATGCGACTTTCAATTTCGCTACAAGGGGTCAATGGTGACCACACCCCTTGCAATTCCCACGTGTAAATACTTCAGCATGCAATCTATGGCAAGAGGCTACCACACTCATCAAAACATGTGGACTGCTGCTGCCCCTTTTGGGAAGAACCACCATGCCAAAGGGAGTGCTTTGCACAAGTTGGAAGTACATGTATTGCTTAAATGACATCTAGCTGAGAGGCTACCATTGGCAGAGCACAGAGCACAGTATGCATGCAGAGTCTCATGTCATGCATCAGCTAGTCCAGCACAACTGATTATGTGCAGTGGCACTTCGATGAAATATATTGAACAAACATGTTAGAATGCGATTTTTAATTTCGCAACAAGGGGTCGATGATGACCACACCCCCTACAAATCCCACGTGTAAATACTTAAGCATTCACTCATCAAAAACACGTGAGTAATGGTGAGGTGGCATGTGCAGCTGTCTTCCCAAGTGTCAACATTATGCAGGTACCGGTATGCACAAACATTTGCATGTTGGCATTTGCTCGTGATGATTGTACTCACAAATATTTCCAGCTCTACAGCACACGTACACATTGTGGCAACAATACACACATCATTGATGTGGCACAATAACAACAAGTACAATCACAGGCAGTTGAGTCGTACTTGCTTCCAGGGTTGACACAACCCGGGGGCAGGGCAACAGAAGACAATGTTTACTACTTAAATTTTATGTCCACAACAATCTATCGTACCTTCATCTTGTTGACGAGATAGTGTCTGGAGTTCCTCCTCCCAGTAATTCATATTCTTCTGCCACAATTCTTCCTCCCCCTTTGCCGTTTGCATCTTCTGCTGTACAGAAATTAGCCTCTCTTCTACTTGTCTCCTCCTAGCCTCCCCACACCCGTCACTCAGCTCTTGCATCAGTGAGGCCTTCTCCTACACAGGGAACACACAATACCATTGAAATGTGCCACAGTCTTATGTATTGAAGTAATAAAAAACATTAAAAATGTAGCAGGATGTAGGGATACCAGAACGGCAAAAAGTAAGGAAACAAGAGGGATGATCGAACATAACAGTGAAGTATACAATCACCCCTACAGAGATCTTCTTCCATATATACATGTACAATGAAAAAAGATATGTAGGGGTGATTGTATACTTCACTGTTATGTTCGATCATCCCTCTTGTTTCCTTACTTTTTGCCGTTCTGGTATCCCTACATCCTGCTACATTTTTAATGTTTTTTATTACTTGTTCATGTAATTTTTTTGGGAAGCAGGCGCATGTTTGAGCTGAAGTTTGCTGCAGAAGTCAGTGACCTCACAGGCACCTGGGCAGTAGGTGTCCTTGCCTTGGTATATGGACAATATTACTCAGGTATTACACTTCCAGCATTGGCTGAAGAATCAGGCCCAGGCATCTCAAGTCAACCGTTCCCTAGATGGATGACAAAGCCACTGAGTTCTCCCTGTCTGAAGACCATGGCATAGGCAGTTTATAGTAGGGGCATTCATATGGTTGTTGAGAGTTGAGATAGGCATTCACCCTGCTCACAGAATACAGTATAGGTAGCAATAAAAGCTTAGCTAAATCATGCGTACAGGGACTAACCTCAGTCTTATAAAGAGTGCCTCAGTCTTATAAGAGTGCCTCAGTCTTATAAAGAGTGCCTCGTTTGACAACATTGAACACATCGGTCAACGCATCTTCCCCATTGTTTCTAATTCAGCGATGTTGAGAAATAATTACGTATCGTTGCTAAGTGATCGTTTAAGCGCGCATGCGTACAAACGTGAAAATGGCGTGACAAACGAAGCCTTAGTTATTGAGTGGGCAGCTGCAGCCGCTTGGTGAAGACTTGGAGGTAGCGAAAAAGCGATGGGACGTTGCACTGCTCGGTTGAAAATGCTGCTGTTTCATGCGAAAACCATCGTGACAGATTGAGGCAACCTTGAGCTAAGTTGTCTGAAGAAAGAAGAAGAAAGAAGAAGAAAGAAAGAAAAACAATTTGCCCGTTTTGCGAGTGCCTGGTGTGGTACTTTCGCGACGGGTTTTTGCGATGCGAGGAGTCTTGTTGGTCATGAAAACACTCGAAGATGAACGGTATGTGGTTATAAAGGCTTATAAGTGTACCGTTTCTGAGATTTGGAGAGATTTTTTTGTATTGGCATGTATTGCGTGTACGTCGTATCCCTACATATAGACTCTACCGAGTCTATGATATACCCATGCAGCTGTAGAGACAGTTAGTGTTACTGATGAGGGCAGTGAAATGTAGTAAGGATGTTGGTCATGCTCATGCTTTAGCTCATGTAAGTAGGCACTTACAGTTATTATGGTTAGGTATACATATGGTATGTGTCTAAAAATGATCCAATTTTTGTAAACCTACTTTGCCAAATCTCCACCACAAATGCAAGACCAAGACAAAGTTCCAGAAGACCTAGTGAAGCTCCAGAAGGTCTAAGCAAAATTCAAGAAGACCTAACGAAGCTCCAGAAACTCTGAAAGCCAACATTTGCCAAAAGGTTACCCTTTTCAACCCTGTGGATGAACATCCCGCACTAGATACGTGATAGGTGCTTGATATGTCCCTCTATGGTAGGTAGGTACAATTACAGAAACTCAGGGGTCAATGGCAGGCTAACTGTGGCAGTGTGTATGAGGTGAATGGAGTGAGGTACTGTAAAGTTTCCCACTAATACCCTCCCCCCACCCCATTTTGCACACTACTTTAAGTCTAAAGTGGGGAGGGGGTGTATTTGATTAGTCTCGACTATAATGCCACCACAAATGCAAGGACGTCTTCTTTGCTGTAGCTATCCACACAAACAGCAACAATGTTGGTCATGTACGACGAGACATTGCCCAAGTCGGCTGGTACTACCAACTGAAGATTGGCAGTAGGTAACTTGCACCGTCAGTGCTAGGGCGACTGGATACCAAGACTGGGTGATTCTGACGAGGGTCTACGTCTTCAGGGGGCAATGAAACACTATGACAGGCTTATAAAATTGTTCGCTAAGCTACGTAACAGCTTACTATGTGTGTGTGTGTTGGGGGGGGGGGGGGGGGGGGGGGGGGGGGGTATAGCGTATTAACTACAAGCATATTCCAGAAGCATGCACAGGAACATTATTGTTGAGAAGTTGAGTGTAAGTGAGAAAAGTATCCCAGACCTAAACCAACTCCAGTGCAGATTGCTTCCAGTATCACACGTGGGGACTGGGAAGCGATTCATGCTATTGGGTCTGGGGCCGAGAATAGTGTGAAATGTGTCAGATGCATTCAATGGGCATGATCCTAGTCATGACATACTCATTAAGCACCCACCACTCGAAGTATTGTGGGTACATACTTTTGAATGTTGGAAATCGATTGGGAAAAAAAATTGTACACCTCGATCGGAAAAATTTCCTGTTATGCAGTATACAGCGCAGTATAGAGACCCTCAATACCATTGCTGAGCACAGTGAAATACAGGAAAGGTATTAGGGGAATACAGGGCATTGTTGGGCTCGCCTGATCATGAGGAAGCAACACTTTGCACATGTACGTATGTATCTTCTAATTTTAAACTATGTACCGTACTCTCGCGAAAGTCCGCCCACTCCGCAAAGAGCGCCCACCCCCAACTTTTGGCTCAATTTTCTATATAGGGTCAAAGTTTACACGAATGAGCGCCCACCCTCGCGCTATAGCCTTGTGCCTCGTGTAACAGGCGATGAGCGCATTAGCGAGATGTTCCAGCGTATCTGAGGTAAGAACCTCCTTGCAGCAAGTCTCTATTAGTCTGTGTATCCGTATCTATGGTGTCCATGTGTGTTGCCTGGCTTGCCTGTGCTAACGACGGCCCCGCGGCCTCCACGCTGGACCTCTGCCAGCGCTTGGCGGCAGCGAAGACGACGTGGTGAGCGGTGATGTTGCTAGTGACTCCAGCCATGTAGATGTGCTGGGAGGGCTTTGACTCATGCGCGCTTGCTGCTCGATCGCTGCTATTGCGCTACTTATGTACGTAAACAAAGGTGGGCGCTCTTTCAAGGTTGAATGCGGAAACACTCGAAAGAGCGCCCACCCTAGCCTCGTTCCCAGGCCTCTACCACAGCTTTTGTCGCGAGGCTACGCCCACCCCCCTGTTTGGTGAGAAAGTAAGATGCAGCGCCCATGGGCGGACTTTCGCGAGAGTATGGTACATGCAGATTGTTTAACTTTGAGAGGCAACCGCACTCCTGGTAGCTAGCCGTTGCAACCCCGGTTGCAACTCGCCGAAGCGCAAGCTAAGTATCGCAGTTCACTCCAATTAATGCACATGCCACGAGGCAACCACACTCAGTCGATTGGTGGGCAATAGGAAGACAAGAAATTATTACAGCACTCACAACTGACGCTTACATTAGTTTCGGCATGTAAGTGTCAGTGAACTACAGCGATCAAGGCCGTGTGGTCAGAATCTTCGTGTGTCTTTCCTAAGGGCTGCACTGCTAATGAAAGAGAGCGCTCGAGCAAATTATGGCAGCCGACGGTACGACAAAAGCGCCTGTATCTCCACCACCAAAGTGAGTTTCAGCACAATTATTATATGTTTGTGTCACTGCATGATAGCAATCACGGCAGAACCTTCATAGACCTTTCCTGTGAGCTGTGAGCTTTGATTATTATTAGTTACGAGGCACAACTTTTTACCCTACCAGGAGTGTAATAGCCTGTCCACTGTCTGATGTTAATACGCTAGCAGCGCAGCAAGTAGAGCCATGGTAGCACCGAATACCTCCATGTCACATTTCTGTTATACAGAAATAGTGCACCTTTGTGAATGTCATCAATGAGCACAGAATTTCTGTAGTGGCCACTTGGCTTGTAGTTTGCTAATGCGTACTAATTGAGGAATGACAGAATGTCATCACTAGCTGTACACAGCACAAATCACTGACATCGTTGACATCAGAAGAGTTTTTGCTCCAACACACTAGCGCTTCAGTGTGCTATTGATGGATACAACAAACTGCCATGGTGTTGGTGTTGTAGTGTATCATTATGGCAGTGTAGAGGTCGACATACTTTTGTAGAGTTTGTACTTGCATGTGCCTTTAAGCATTGTTCATCGTATGATAACTAGCAAGAAATGTAATTAGTACTAGGAGAATGCAGGGCATTGGAGCTATCCCGGAGTGGTTTTCAAAGCTTCAATTCTATTGGCTATATAACATTATAAACCACACCCTAACCTGCCATAATATACCCTAAGTATGCACTGTATGACGTAAGTGACCTAAGTGAACCAATCAGAAGCGAGCTTAGAAAACGACTCCGGTACTGTAGGGGCATTGTGGGGCTCACCAGATCAAATCATATAGGGTGTATGTATGGGAGGCCAGCGCGGGCCACGCGGTGCAGCATACATAACTTGATGGAAGCTGGAGGTGGGGCCTGAGTAGTAAGGCTAGCTAGTTAGTAGCTTCTGTCCGGAGCAAGTGCGTGGTGCTGCAGCACGGGTGTAGACTACCTTGAGCCTCTGGTTGATGACAGTCTGCAGTTTCAAGCTTGTGCACTTTCAAGTTCGTACGTAGCTCATCCTCCGCTCAGTCAGCAGTTGCAAGTTATCATGGACAATGCACTATACTTACATTAGTAGTGTATTGTCCATGGTAGTACGTAGACTACGTTGAGTCCATTGATTCTCGTTCACGCAGTCTCAAGTTCGTAGTATATACATACATGTACACATTATAGTTAATCTTGTAGGCTCCACCCCCGTCGTATAATTCACCAGCACGTGCACGCGGTACAACATTACAATTTTCCACCTGCATATATGGCTATACGTTAAACGACTAATATCTCACAGACAGACAGACAGACAGACAGAAATCCCGAGAACACGACTATGTGGGCCCGCTCAGGCTCACCCCAACTTCATCTCCTGCATGTCAACTAGTTGAGAGGGGCGGGCAGCCTTACTTCGTAGCATGTGGAGATGCTAGCGTTACATTTTAATGATACCACTGCCATGTAAAATCATTGGGCCGTATTGTCCACAGTACATGCAAGCAGGTTTGACAATATTCCTTGCCAACAAATGGTAGTCATAAGCTTCCATTGTTTGGAACAAATAAATCACAAGCAATTGCTCTGCAGGGGAAAGTGGCAGGAGTAAGTAATTAAAACTGCAAATCATGGAACAGAATCTACTCATTGCGCCTCGTAGTGTCTTGGAAGCATATGCCCATAGTGATACCCTGTCAAAGACAGGGGTGAGCTTATTTTCTGCTTTTGGCTTTGAAGCATACCCAACCTTGCACTATCCCACTGCCTGTGTGTATCACTAGTACCACACCTTGTTTACGTCTCTACAACTAGATCTTGTCAATGGGTGGTTTATTATTAAGCATATGAGTCAAAAGGCAACTAGTCAGTTATCATGTCATTGTCGTTTCCACTTGTGACATGAACAAAATCACCTGCAACAGTGTACTATAGAGTTTGCGGGGAAAATTTGGCAATTTGACCTTGATCTTGGCAATGGTGTCGCGAAGCCCCGGCCCACCCAGGCCTGAGACCAGGCAATGCTAGATTGCACCCAGGTAATATAAAAAACATACTTGTGCTCTACAATGTCTGAGCAGAGACTCACTGAACTTGCTGTCCTCTCAATTGAAAGAGAACTCTGGTTACCACCTGATGCACTGAGATGATGAGATCTGTCAATAGCTAGCTACGAATACCACTCAGAAAGCACCTCAAATTGTAACCCCCAGAACCCCCTAGCAATGCACGCTTTGTGCACAACCTAAAAATTTGCCATAATCAGTGCCCAACCAATTGTACATCCTGGCTACACCACTGGATATTGGACTCAGACCGACCGCAAAAACTAAATGCTCGCCAAAATCAAAATTAGCTATGCAGCCGGCCACATGTTCACATTTGAGTGTAATAGTCAAGCTGGCTGGACGTCCTCATGATGCTTTAGAACTACCATAGTCTCCCATTAATACGCCCCCTTCGAAAATATGACCTCTCCCCTATTCACTGTCCAATGTTCCTGCATAGGGTATAGTTTGACTCATTTTAATGCCCCCTGGTGAGCTTCTTCTGGAATATCTAAACTACATGTGCTCAGTATGTTACGTTGAGATACAAGTTGTATGGCTGCCACTCTTCTGCAGAATACCAGCAGAGTCTTGGAAATTTCTGTGGTACTGTACATGACTGACAGTATTGCTGTTCTTGGAGCATACACAGCTATAGCAAAGCTGTCGTGAATGTTATGGCTCTCGCATTGAAGCAGCAGCTCTTCTTGTCGATGTAGGGAGCTTTGTAAACATGATGACCACAAACAGTACTCTCGTCCCTTTGTAACTCTGTTGTTATGTGAACTCGAACCTTGGTAGTGTCATAATAACTTGTGTACATAGCATCCTAGCACTTGAGTAAACACCATTTGTGGGGCGTATACTTGAGACTGATTGCATATTTGAATACATGGCCTCCCCTGACTTTAGGCTGGATGTAGTAGTGTACGACTACAGTACTTGTGTGAGAAAGACAGGTCCATTGAACACCAATGCAGGGATTCCTCTCTCTTCAGAAGGGATATTGACAGAGCAAACGAGGGTATGTTCTTGGGGTTAGCTGTGCTACAAACATGAGTTACACACACGTCCATGAGGCAAGTACAGCGACTACACACCAGAGGAAAGGGCACAGACAGGAAGTACAGTGCCGATAATGCTACTAGTGACTTCTCAACTCTGTTTGATCCCCAAAGTACTCGTGTTCACCAGCATGTACTGGGTATGCCCACTGCCACACACCATGCAAAGTCACCATGTTAAAAGATTGCCAAATTTTGGCAGGCAGTTGACCAAATTCAATCCCTGCCCTACTTCCTGCTATACGGTAAACAGTAACATTTGTATCAAATTCTAGCAACTATGTGGGCATGGCCTCAGTGACGACTGTGTGTATACCAGCATAGTCTTCACTGCATGCATGCATGTAACACAGGTACAATGTAGCATCATTGCACAATACACTTATCAATTGGGGGTATGGTCCGTCTTACAAACCTCAGCCCTCTCAGGAGCACATACTCCTGTTTCCAACCAAGCCCTGGCTCACCTTCTCCAGCTCTCTTTGCTGTTGCTGAGCCTCTGCTACTCTCTACAGTGGGAGGTAGTGAAGAGGTGGAGATGGTGAACAGTGAACAACACACACACGTACATACGGTTACATGTTCTACTTTCCAATGACCAATAAATGACTTCTTCACTTTAGACCGCTATGTATATGTCCGCTCATGCATGCATTTCACATCCTCAGCAGCTCTGAAATGCTTCTGTGTTGGTCCTTGAGTTCGTAAGGCCAGGTCAGAGATGGTGGCTGCCTCTACAAGAAACTCTTCCATATTAACATTGCGAAAGTTAAAACTGTGAACGCATTACAACTGCGCATGCAAGGTTACGGCTGTTTATGTCAATTATAGTCGTGGGCTACACAATTCTCTCTATTATTAGTCTCAATCTGCTGCTCACTGGAGCCTGCATTACACACATTGAACACGTCAATCCTTCAATCAACTCAGAAGCCCCCAATCAATGCTACAGAAAACAATTCCTTCAGAACAATGTAAGTGGCTATAGGTAGCTTCCTATACAACTTGCAGCAATGATAACAGGGTGAGTACTGCATACGCAGCTGCATAGGCAGGATGTAAACATCATGCTTCCATTCTGTGTCAACCTGGTACTGCCAAAGAATGACATGCGATGACTTCCTTGAGTGGATCGAGGTTACCAAGAAGAAGCGTGTGTAAATCATCAATACGAACCTACCCACCTCCCTCCCTACCTACCTAGCTTGCAGTTCGCATTGACTGTGAATTACGCAGCTACAACCCATTCTGATCGACACGATTCCTTCACCTGTCAGTCTTGGGGTTACATTTAGCTCCCAGCTAGAAACTATTGGAGTGATTGCCCTGATGTGGACGTCAGTTGGACCAGAGCTTAGAGGGGTTGGTGTATGATGACTGGCTGCTGTTAATGATAGTGGGATTAGGAGAGTCTGACTATGAGCAATCATTAGGTTGGAACCCAACTACAACAAACGGTACAGAACATGTTCCTGGAGGCAAAAATGGTGGCTATTCTAACCACAGCATACGTACCACAAGTACCACTACCCTCTTTATTGCTGGTTTGCCTGCATGCAGCAATCATTCAAAAGGGGACAGGCCATTGCTCCACCAAAGTCTGCATATGTATACAACAGGATGACAGAAACTATGCCGTCCCACACACACCAACGTAAAAGCTGTTGGTCCCGGAGCAGGTGACATAAGATCTCGTTACAGCATTGTGAAATTTCTATAGCACATTTTGCCCCTATCATCACCACTTCCTTTTCTGGGGGCGAGCCTGAGTGGGCCTAGTCATGGTCTCCATCCCAGCTTCAGGATGTCAGTCTGCTGTCTGCGTGCCGTTCAGTGTATGACTACATATCCAAGTGGAAAAAGGTGCACTGCGAGCATGTCCCAGTCGTACCGCACTGTGCTGCTATGCAAAAACCGGTATCGCATGACTGGGATAGAGCCTGCTACGTGAGCTCGATCGAGCATGGGTAAACGCTAATGAGCAGATGATGAGCTATACTTACTATAAACTAGCCTTGTTCCCAGGCTCCTCCCCCTGCGCGTGCCGACGAAAAATGTGCACAGGGGGAGCCTGGGAACGAGGCTACTATAAACAACTTGAAAGTGCACACCGTCATGAACGAACCAGGCTCAAGGTAGTCTATACTTGTCATGTAGCGCTGTGCCCCTGCACTGATGTGCCTATAAGTGAGATGCGCCTAATAACGCGTGACTACGGTATGTGCCAAAGTGTTGGTTGCTAAGCAACATGAAACCGCTAATTGCACAGCTGATTAAACACAAGTCTGAAGTGCCATGAAGACATGTGCCTCAAAGCAGAAACCATTGCTGAAATTGAACTGGACTGCTCTCTACTGTACCATTGTGGGTTTTATGTGGGCAGTACTAATTGTGGGCTGTACCTGAGACTGTTGGGGGAATATGGGAGTCTGAACTCTTTGGAATAGAACACAGGGATGCTTGAATAATTAGAGGGTTCAGAATCACTATGGTACCACACCACTACCACTGCACCACACACACAAGAGGAACATGAACAGTACATACCTCCAAGCAGCCCTGTTTGACCTGGAGGGGAGATGAAGGCAGTGATTAGGTCACAAGTGGTGTACATTGTTCACTACATCATGTGTACAGTCATGTCATCCAGATATGCACAATGTACATGGTTTCTGGTTACTGTTGTATCCACAACCCACCCACCCTAGCCTCGTACCCAGTCCCACGCCCAGCTTTTCGTCGCTGCTTAATGTAGTTGCTAGTACATGAGTGGGAGGGTAATACAGGGGAACAGAGGGTTCGAGGCAGGCAGTACGATCAAGTTGGACAAGGAAAATACAGACCTGAGAACTGAATGTTCCCTTTATTTTCGAATAAAGGTGTAATATGCTTTTCCGTGAAAACTGAAATGACACACTTGTACCCAAAGCCATCTACCTCCCATGTGTAGGAATTGAGAGCTTCGATCATGTCAGAATTGCTTTCTAAATCATCCACGCCCAATGCAGTCTACCCAGAAAGAGAAAATTAGTTGGAATCTGCTCCCAGAAATTCTTTGCATACCGTCTTTATTGTAATACTACATACTGTACAGTGGGAAAATTTGGCAGGCATTAAATATGGTGATTTCAACCAAAACGCTGTATTTTTAAATTTGGCGATTTCGATCGATCCTCGACACAAATGACGTAACGGCAATGATGTAAGCCTCAGCGTGAGGCGCTAGGCGCTCAGTGTGAACTGCACATGTATCGATCGAGTGCGACCAGTTAGGTACCAGCTAACAATGGAGAACTTCGAAGACGAGGGATGTATCAGAGTCCATCACGTTTTCTATACAGTGTGGAGCCCCCCCATCCGAGAGCGGCGACTGGATTGCGCTGGATTGCGCTGTGGCGCTCGAGCGCAATCGTTGGCCACGTCCCTCACACTCTCGTTAACGTCTTGTAGTTCCTTCCCGGAGAGAGAGGAATCCCCGATGTTGCGTTCTCTTGGGAGTGATACAGCAGCCGAGTCTTTTCTGAATACTGGTACAGCGCTACCGTACGTACATATGTGCATTACTAATGTGCGCACGCATACCCGAGTGGCCCGCCGGCTGGGGTGGGGTTTAATATTGGTGGAATTTAATTTGGGGATTTTTTCCTGCACCGCCAAATTAAAACCCCTGCCAAATTTTCCCGCTATACGGTAAGCTAATGAGTTAACTGCAATCTTGCCTCAGTCACTGAAATTTCTAGGATTTAGGATTACTCAAAAACTTGTGAAATTGATTTCCATGTAACTACACACGTACACCCACGCAACTACATAACACAAATACACCCACACACGTGTACAACCACTTGTCTATACCACATCTTAAGTAGGTACATGTATACAGAGACATGACCCCTACAGGTCATTTTGACAAATGAAAAGTTGGGGACCTAATACTAGCCTCGTTCCCAGGCCCGAGACGGCGAGGAACGAGGCTAACCCAATACATACCTAGCTAGCCTCATTCCCAGGCTCTCGGTAATTGGGGAGGAGAGCTCCCCAATTACCAAAGCGCCTGGGAATGAGGCTAATACCTAGCTCACAAGGTGCAGTTCTATGAAGGTCTGGGGTCCGAGGTCCCACCCCCCTCCCCCCTCTCCCCCATCCCCCAGATCAGGCAAGCTACCAGGCTGCAGAAATCCCAACAAAAATTGCTTCACAGAAGCAACAGGGAGCGGTATTTCATTGTTTGTGCCACTGATATAATATACCATCACAAATATAACTTGCCCCACGGTAACGAATGCATAGGTGTGCATTAATTGGAGATTGCACCATTCTTAGAAGTCAAAGTCTGATGGACAACACATATTATATCTGTACATGCATAACTGACTGGGCCATTGTGAAGGCATACATGTAGCACTGCATGGCCTCATGAATTGATATTGAACCCTGTAATATACACCTAAGGGTGCTCTGGGTGCTCTGAGTATTACATGCATAGCCTCGTTCCCAGGCCCCACCCAGCTTTTGTCACCTGCAGTATGGAAAACCGGGTGACGAAAGGCTGGGTAGCCCTGAGAACGAGGTTATTCACCATGTACATGTAGCTGTATTAGTGGTCTGTGTGAGTGTGTGTTACTAGCCTCGTTCCCAGGCGCTCGGTAATTGGGCGCCTGGGAACGAGGCTAGTGTGCTACAAGCTGACCAGGGTGGTAGGACAAGATCATGTGCGGCATGCATTCTAATGTATCGTGCCACAGTATATAGCGCACACTGCTATACAAGAAATATGGTGAATAGTAACAGCTCTAATGCTGACGTTTGCCTGCCGGGGCACAATGTGGCACAAATGCTCATACTGATTTCCTACCTGCTGCTAAACACTTGAGTGCAGTAGACAAGTCTGTACATAGTGGCATAATTCACTTGTAGTCTTTCATGGAGGATACTCATCAGGATGCAATGAAAGCACAAAGCAGCCTTCTCCCACGGAGAAAGAGATAGAGTTTGAATTACATTATATAAAATGACAGCACGTGATCCTACCCTACCCTCCTTGCTAGATGACACTGAAAACAAAGTTAGGTCAAGAGGTATGATTACTTGAAGGTCACATGACTATTGGTGGCTCTTCATAGGTTATGTTAACACAGTGCATTCACTGCACATGATCCTATAGGGGAACAAAACAAGCTAGCGACGAACTGTTGTTTCACATCAGCTGTGAAGCTGATGCAAGTACCACACCTTAGTTCTGGGGTGAGGGGGTGTGGCACATGATGGTGTGTACTTCAAACATCATGAGATGTGCCTTATAAGCTATTGTCAAGTACACTTACCATTGCTGCACCTTGTTGGTCACGCTGGAGGAGGAACAAGTGAGAGGGAGCAGGTGAAGCAGTCGAGTATATGAATGACTTCCCAGACCGTCCACAAATGTGAAAGGAGGGGTTAATTGATACTACATAATACACCATTCTTGAAAACCAGGAATTTTAGCAGTAACTAGAAATTCTGATTGGTTCACTTAACAATTACCTCAGGGGCAAGGTCTCAATTGGTCACACACTGAAGCCCAGTAAGCAACTACAACTGTTTGGAAATTCAATTTTGCAATATCTCATCCACACCCTCCCTTCTACATTAACTAGACTCTCCTTTCCTGGAGAGGTTCAGGGAACAAGACTAGAACGGCCACAGCTCATCCCAACCAGCAGGCATGAGACTGCCACTCAAAGTCACCACAAGGTACGAGACTAGCTACATGTACATAAACATGGCGTACCGGTCTCTCTTCTCTTAGCATCTGAAGCAGTGGAGAAAGAACATGGAGAGGAAGAAGAGAGATCTGCCTAACTATACCTGCTAATTATTAAGCTCTTACACCAACTATATAAAATATGGGGTCATAATATGTGTCAAATGCATACCATTCCATGCACATACATGTTAGATCACATAACCGTGAAGTGCTACAGTCCTGAGTGGTCAAAGATCTAGTTGCCATCTTCCCTGTCCGTGATGTCGTCATACAGAGAAAACTTGTTGCTATGGCAATGGCTACAAAGGTGAACACCACTACTTTGACATGAAGTCGGCTGCAGAAGACCCACTGGCTCTAGCTGGCCAACTTAGCATGCACATGTGTACCCAGTAGTGGCCACCCTCAAGTTGTGGTGGCTCTTGAATTGTAGCCATACTACTAAGTCACGGCCATTACGTAATTGATGAAGTATAGTACAGTGATACAACAGAGATGGTATGTCACACTTGCCCACCTTCCTCCTCTCTCTCTCCGACAGCTGCTGCCACTGTGTGCACAGGGAGACAGAGGAGAACATGAAACAACAATGAGATGTATCAACATATCTGTGCAAACTGGGGGCTGGGTACTGTGTACATGCAAATACTTGGGGAAGCTTCAGTATGTAATAGCTGAGACCCAGGAGTTACACAACCACTGTGCCATTAGTCATACAGTGGTACACATTCTGCAGTCACAACTCCCCCCACACTGGAGGGCAGTATTCTCCCCAGGGTTTGCAGGACAATGGGCACAATTCATTATTCATGACTAGCACAAAATACACTAAAGCCATCCCCGAAAAGTACATGTGTGCAACGTGTGTGATTGCAATTGATGGTAGACATGATGCATACAATGACCATCTGTTCGAGATGGCAACTGTGTAGAATCCGAACACTCCATCCTCCTCCAACAAAATGACCATCACGTCTCAAAGGACATATGGAATCCACAACATTATGTACTAGGAGAAATTTTAGTTGGTAACCAAGAAGCAGAAGCGGCACTCATGACTGACGAGTGGTTGCTTTGCTAAAGCTCATGCAGGTTTGGTTTCTGAGGCAATAGTTCGGACATAACTACACTGACTAATTGGCACGTACAACTCATGCACTAATTAACACATGTCAGGATGGAAGCATGCAATGCCACGTAGAGGCCCTTATTATCGCCACTCACCAGCCGTTTCTGTTCCCACAGACTAAGTCCCAATCCAAACTGAGGCTTCAGAACGTCGGTGTAAAAGGAAATTGCCTTTACAAGCATGAGGCTGCAGCCTTTCACTGAGCATGCACAGAAGTGAATAAAACCCACGCAATTAGAGGTGAACGTTGAGTAGTGATAACAGGAGCCCCACGTGGTGTGGTGATAATACGTAGGGGACTCTACGCTAACAGTGAGGTGCGCTGAAAACCAGATTTTGGGGTTTTGGAATACCCATACACTAATCAATATTCACTGAGGTCAAAGGTTGCCACACAATAGCTGGTCTGCAACTGGAGGAGTACTACCAGGAAACCAAATGGGGAGGGTAGTTTCTTGTGTTCCAGGAATAAACTGCAACACACTGCAACTATATAACTGACATTCACTTTCCATTGGGTCTGTAATGGTCACATGACCTAAACTGAGGAGGCAGATACCTGGAGTCTACTGCAATGTCCCAAAAATGTGACCCTGACCGTAATACTATGGGTGCCCTATATCACGCCCCAAATAAATTATTTCACAGCTAGGTGATGGACAATTAGAAACTGTATTTCTTAAGCATCAGTCCATGTGAGGTAGCTACATTCAAGGCATGCACGATGAGATAGCTAGGGTCTACCGATTTTAATACAGCACTGTCAGGATGCAGAATGAGATACCATAAGTTATGGCAGTAATGTTAGAAACAGGGTGTGGTCAAGTTGTATAAATTAGATCAGGGCTAATTGTCGACTTTCGCACAAATTTTCTCAGCCTCTCGAGTGGATCTCTGGTCTGTAAGTTATGTAGATGCTGAATTCTGACACTTCTATTCTGAACTAAGCCTTCAACAAGGCTTTCACTGCTCAAACTGCTTCGGACAGACTGACAGACAGACAGACAGACAGAGAAACCGATGACTCTACACCTGCTGCACGCATGCGCACGGGTAAT
Organism: Axinella damicornis; assembly: GCA_963931865.1. Classification (NCBI taxonomy): domain Eukaryota; kingdom Metazoa; phylum Porifera; class Demospongiae; order Axinellida; family Axinellidae; genus Axinella; species Axinella damicornis. The sequence continues at coordinate 16,869,191 of OZ007508.1, forward strand.
AACATGCCGTGAACGTGTAGGTTAAAAAAAGGCTGATGATGACTGACAAGCTTTTTGATGCGTGTGGAAGGGCTGCTGCCAATTGTTGCACTCCAGGCAATTCAATCATCCACAGAACCTCGAACACAGCTCTCCGCTGGGACAGATGGCGATCTCTTCCACTGCCAGAAGCCATTGCCACTTCTCTGCATGCCTCTACATCGAAATTGTGGCTCGTATTATAAGGCCACCTCTTTGTTCGTAAGCCTGACAGGAAAACAATGATTCTTCGTGAAACTTGTGTAAGCAAGAAGCGGCTGTAAGCAATTTCAAAATATGACAATGCAAAACAGAGCAACAAAATTTAGAGTGCCTATGGTGAGGCTGTCCCCCATGAACCAAGGGAACCAAGGGAACCAAAGGAACCATGATATAATGGGCTATAGCTCTAGTGTCATAGTGCACACTCAGCATATTTCGTGATTCTCATATGAAGAACTAACCGTAAATATTCTCCATGTCCAGAGTGCAATCAACAGTGTTACTGGACGCATTCTGTGCAACCTGCTCTATTTCAAAGGTTGTCCTCACACCCACTGACTAATGTCTACAAGCGGTATGTGTAGTCCCAATACATTTCTGTATATGCACAGTAACAAGTTTACACTACTCACATACCCTCTTGATCTCCTCTTGCGCTAGTGCACGCTGGAAGGCATCCTGGGGTGGTAGGGAGAGGGCAGCGACAACATGAAGGACACACCACCTCCCACACATGGTAGAGTGTGCCCCGCCCACATGCAATATAGACCACACCAGGCTAACCACACCCCCTCCCTCCTTCCCAGGTTTCCACTTCACTCCAGCATGAGGACATTATGAACTCCACTCGTGCATCTCTCTACCAACACCACCACAAAAAGGAGGCAAGGTGACTAAGACTTAACCAGCTAAGTGCTACAATATGCATGCACCTCAAACTGTCATGTGAAAGTCCTTTTGTTTTGATGACAGGCATCTGTTGCAACCTCTATCTTAAACTCGCTCCCTTCAGTTCTCCATCACTTGCAGTATGTGGCCGTACTACAAGTGATCCAAACCTGGAGGCCTGGGAATGAGGCTACTCAATCTCCCAGACACAGAAACTCCTAATAATGAAATGATAAGGCCAGCTAGTGCACATGTAGCAATGTCAGCATACCTCCTGTATATACTCAGGAAGGGAGGCACCCTGGGACAACAGAGAAGAACAGAAGTGAAACATACACACAACTGTGTATTGCAACACACATCTCACATGCTGTCATCCTTATATATCAGTAACAGGATAGCTATCATCAACTGTGTCTTAATTCCCTCTGACCTACCGGTTTGCTCCACTCCTCCAGGTCAGAGGCAGTCTGTGGTAATCATTGAGGGGAGGGAGGAAGGTAGAGACAAACATAAATCACATGTACATGTACACAACAACAAACACAGCCAGCAGAGGAGGTGGTGATGATCACAGACATACAGTCTGGCTGACGCATCATTGAAATATCAAATCTGGCAAAATCTGGCCCACACAAATGACAGCCTCATTCCCAGACTATTCCCACTTCTAGTTTCGGTAGCCTCGTTCCCAGCTTTTCGTCACTTGCAGTACAGAAAGCGGCACGCGGGCCTGGGAACGAGGCTACAGTTTTGGATCACTTGCAGTACGCAAAAGTGGATGCTACAAATTCTGGAGGTGGGAATGGCCTGGGAATGAGCCCACACAATCGATACATGAACCAACCCAGATACCCATACCCGGTACCACTGAGGTGTCCCTGAAACATGACACACACAAACAGTACATGTGCCCTCTCAGGAGTGCATGAGCCATCCAAATACCACATACTCAAGTGATGAAGACACTTAGTCTCATGTAGCCAGACTTTAATGTGCTACAACGGATGATGGGCTTGTTATCGTTGAGACTAGGACACAGCTGAATGTACTGTTAGGCTACGTACATGTATGTGTCAAATTGCTCACAATCAAAAATTGACTGGCTAGTTGCTATGTCAAAATACGTATGTGGCTCAAATTATAAACAGAGACCAAATCAATGATTAGCCTCGTTCCCAGGCTCCCCCCTACACAGCAACAAAAGGTTTTCATCACTGCACAGGGGGAGCCTGGGACACTTAGTCTCATGTAGCCATGGAGGACTTGGGTTGCGCATGCGTGTCGCGGCTGCACGTGGTGTTTTGTCAGCAGTTCATTGTGCAACAGCTGCCGTGCCTTTGTGCGTCGTCTTCGGGCTTATTTTCCCCTCCCTTTTCCCTTCCCGTCCGTTTCTCCAGTGTGGTGTTTTGGCCCATGTAGGCCTGCGGGCCACCCTGTGATCAGGTGCTGGCCACAGTGGGTGTGTCCACCCAGCTGTCTCACCTAAGCAGAAGTGGGTGTCACGTGAGCTGGCTGGGCGGGACTTCGTACAGCCCATGTTATCCGGCGTATCACGTGTGCATGCCCAGCACTGGTGCATAGTTGTCTATCTATGAGTCGTCGTTCGAGTTCGTGCATGTCCTATTAACAAGCAATCTATGTACTTCAACACTCTCACAACAGCTGCTTCCCATACATATGAGATGATTCAAATACAATTTCCTCTCATAACTCTCCTATTTCCAGTGGTCTGAACAGCATACAGTCTTTCTCTACCAAACTAAAAGCTGAGTTCATCCTCGTGTGCATGTTCATCCACTGACAATGTACCGCCACAACAAACAACACACACTGCCCATGCAGGGAAACAATGGCCTCACGAACTAGCCATTCTAGGGTATGAACGATTAACTGAACTACGTAGTCGACTAATCGACTGGTTGTCAACTACATTTCCTGCATGTCCACTAGTTGAGAGGGCCAGCTTTACTCCATAGCATGTAGAGACGCTAGTGTGTTTGGACCCCCCAAAATTACATGTGTGTCAATAAGTGAAGTGATTTGTGATAAGTGATGACATACTCAATTGGTACTCAATAGTCAGTAAACCATAAACCAACCAGTCAGCCAGGAAATTCCTGAGCACTAATCTACTCACTGCAGCATCTATAGACACAGTGGACAAGAGCGGTACTCCCGTCTCTAAGTACTATATACCCACAAAAGCTAACACTGAGGACTTCCAATCTGGAACATGAGGTTATTCTGTGTTTCCCTCTGCACAGCACCACAAGCTGTCACATGAGGAAATTCATATGCAGAAGTAGTATACCTGATGTGGTATGTCCAAATACATGCACCAGAGGTCTAAGTATAACTTTGTTACTCTCATGCACCTGACTCTACTTCCACCCCAACTGAGATCTGTCATGGAAATTTTGTCTAGGTCTTAACAATTTATGCAGAAAATAATATCGGACCCCTTGACAAATTATTGGAAATGGTATGCTCCTGGATAATTGGTCCAGGTAAGCCTAGGCCTGGCCTGTCACATGTAGCTAGAGTGATGACATTCACATCCTGCAGGCCCATTCCCATACTGCTCTCTGGGCATAATAATGGCTAGGATGACATCATCTTTCAGCCATGATTGGGACTGAGTGAGAATCTGCCCTTCAGCACCTGAAATGTTGAGTTCTTTCATCCGGAAGGAAATGGAGGGCTACTCTACGTAGTTATTCATGATCACGTACCTGGTACTATACGGAGTCCTCTATGCAGAACTGCACTCATACAATTCCCTGGCCATCAATCCAGGGAATTTGTGGTGCGGGATACCAATTTGGTCTCCCAGAAATTGCTGGACCAAAAACCCCATCACAGATCATTTCTCCGTATGCTCATACTGTAAACAATGAGTGAGCGGGTGCTTATGTGGAGCAGGTCACACCTACTTCAGGTGATTGCTCAAGCAGGCCGTTTTACCCTGCCCTCGAGATTGAGGCAACAGGTCTACTCATAAGAGGTTGCACTAAGATGAAGCTAAGGTCACTCCATAAACTTCCTATTTCCCATCCGTCACCCACACCAGCCAAGCTGGAGGCAGGACTGCATGTCCCCATTCATATACTGACATCACATAGTTTTCCTCACTGTTCTGTTATTGTGTACTGCAGTGACTGTCTTTGTGCACGTCGGGTCACCTAGTATTATATGCTAATAATGGCTACCCATTAACCCTTTACCAACCAATGACACCATATGCCGTCATGAGACTTTCAGCTTCATGATGTAACATCCAGCAATGTCCTTGGGACTTAGGTTCTGCATGAGCAGAAAGGGAGGGACGGGGGGAGGTGGATGGGTGCACCCGAAGAGTGCAAACAGCTTTGCTGCATCTGGGCTAAGCCGTGAATAGCCCTTGGCTAGAGCCGGGTGGGCCTTTGATTTTAAGCACAAAATGTGTCTAGAAAACAGTGCTCTCACCTTGTAGAGCCTCAAATTCCAGTGTTCAAGGCTGATTTTTCAGCTAGAGCGAGTTACCATTGCTCGAGCATCTTGATCGCGTATTGGTTAATGAGTGGGCGTGGTTAGACTGATGAATGTGGAAAGCATGGCCGTGTGCAGTTCTGTGTAAAGTTTTGAGCATGAAAACTGATGGCAACTTTATCCAGGGTATGTTTAGGCAAATAACACACTATAGACCCGTTGCAGTACGTCATTTTCCGTGGAATTTCCGTATACTATCGGGAAGCCGCCATCTTGGTGTACCAAAATACATTGGCTTTATATGCAGTATCGATCAAAACGTGTCCTGCGTCACTGGTAAGCGTTTATATGGTTTTAAGGTTACGGGTACCAGTGTATCGTGCAACAACTGGAGCAATATTCATGCAAGCCATGCCGAATTCTCACAGCGCCTAGCACAAAGTGCGGTGCTGGACTTGAACCTATTCGGACCCGCCTACTTCTCAACAGATGAACTTCCTGCAGAGGCGTGGCTACATGGACGCCTTGACCCCTCCCATACACATTTATAAATTCTGAGCGCATTCTACAAACTGTACTCGTTACACGCAGAATTGCACCTTCAGCTTCAGGAAGCAGCTAGAAGACATATGAACTTCGAGTGCGAGAGCTATAAATGAACAAGTCATTCGCCAAACATCTCCCGCTAGCAGCCAAAGTACACAGAAAAAATGGCGTCCAACGAAGGGTGTGGCGACAATTCACTTCGCTAGCAGTGGACAACAGCCTACACAGACTCCCAAACATAGCTCTCGACCTAGATATATGATAGTAGCAGTTGTATAAATTTCCATCTCAATTACCTTTTCCGTGACAAAAGTTGTAGAATGCGTAGATAAGTAAATTCGCACGGGAATCGCTGAAATAACATGCAGCTGCCAGTAAACAGGCAAATTAAATTTTACTTCCGGTCAACGGGTACCCGTAACCTTAATGGCCTACGTAGCAATCACATTTTCGTCCAATTCAACACATACTAGAAGCATTGTTGGTGCACGATTGCATTTGCCAAGATCACCATAGAAGCTGCTATCTCCAAAAACGCTAAATAGCCGCCATGTTGGTGTACCCGCCCGTATACCCGCGTATTCTCGAATTGATGACGTCAGCTGCAACGGGTCTATATCTAGACCTTATGGCATTACGTCATTAGCGAACGGGCCGCGCCCGCCGTGAATTTAGGCAGCCGCCATTTTGAGTGGCAAAAGAACCGTACTTAGCATCATCGTTGGTTCAAGGCGAACGAATAACACGATGGTTAAGAGTTGTTGTGCCGTTGGATGCACCAATCGTTTCCACAAAGACTGTGGATTATCTTTCTACAGATTTCCTGTTGATCCTGATAGGCGCATAGATGGCTCGCTGCTGTGAAAAGAGAAAACTGGCAGCCCAACGTGAGTTCATGTATGGGTCATCCACTGATCCTGGCAGCATATCTAGCTTTCATCGTACCTCTGCTTTGTCGCTGCATCCAGGTCCTCGTAGTACTAAGAATACTTCCGCTCGCACATCATCACCATCGCGTCGTACACGTTCTTGCCACTCAAGATGGCGGCGTAGCAACGCATCGAACGTTGCTATGTAATTGATGACGTAATCATACGTTGGAATGTAATTATTGAAAGACGTGCATAAGGTCTATAAAACTGACCTCCAAAGTCTGCGGTTGGTAAAGGGTTATTAAAGTGTTCAAGTTCAATATTTCTTGACCCAAATCACAGCTATCACTACGGCGTCTGACACCACCTTGGCCTTGAATAATACACACTATGATGGCCTGACCCCTTGCCAGTTCTGGCACGTGTGGTAAGATCAGGAGACAGCTAAGAAGAGCAGAGTTAGCTATAACCAGATGGGAAGTTACTGCAGAGCCGCTTACATGCGCATTAATATGCTACATGCAGTTCTTACATTGTAAAACTTGGGCGCCGCTCTAGACTCGGCAGATCCGCCACGACCATGATCAGGGCGTTGCCCACCGCTGGTAGCCATCTTGATGTTTACCGCCCACATGCACAAGCGCTAAGCAGCCCCTCCCCTATCACGTGATGAGGACGTCCGTCGTGCATCTAATTTCAGACACTATTGTACAATGTATACAGAACAAAGGACACAATAAATCTATGGCCAGTAGTAAAAGTGCAAGCAAACAATAATATTTGTAACACCAAAAAAATTAAACTAAGGTTCGTGAACGAACTAGCAATTGCATCCGTCCTGCTTTTGTTCTCTTGGTTGCTTGCGATCTTGTGGAGTGACAGTGGATTTTAACTGTACACCGGTGTCTGCTGCATTCAGGTCGACACTGGAAACAAGAGGGTGAGACACAGCTAGAGTCACTGCACACACACACTTCAAGTGGACAGTGTGCAAGCACAGAATAGTGCAGTTCTGCACACGCTCTGCGTATCAATGAATCAATCAATCAAACTTTAATGTCACCTGCCAGGAGCAGCCAGCTCATGAGAGCTTATGAGACATGTGTATGATGTATGCTGGTCAGCTCTGCAGTGACTTACTTCCCATCCTGAATATTCTGGTAAATCTTCTTAGCTGTCTCGATGAAGAGATCTTCAACGTTATCTCCGCTGAGGGAGGAACAAGAATCAAGATAGAATGTAAACATTGATGTGGTCCACCTGTAGACCTAGCTGTTTGCAGCTGACGTCATCATTTCGAGAATACGGGCGGGTACACCAACACGGCAGATATTTTGCATTTTGGAGATAGCAACTTCTATGGCGATCTCGGCAAATGCAATCGTGCACCAACAATGCTTCTAGTATGCGTTGAAATGTGATTGGTATGTAGCTAGGCTAGTAAAGCTATACAAACGCTTACTACACGTTTGGATCAATACTGCATATGAAGCCAATGTATTTTGATACACCAAGATGGCGGCTTCCGGATAGTATACGGAAATGCCACGGATAACGTGACGTCAGTGCAACAGGTCTGTAGCTTGGCCCTTCACCGGGCATATTTAGCATGTCCACTATGCTTTCTAGGGATAGATATGATGACTCAATTTCTCTGCAGAAAGTGTGTTCAGATATCACGCTTACTTACGTCTTAGCACTGGCTTCCATGAAGAGCAAACCTGTAAAGAGGGGACAAGATGGTGGACTATAATGTTTGGCCATGGGATGGATAACGACGAGTAGCAGTGGTTCAAAAGAAGAGGTGCCTTCGATGCGTAAGGAAAATGAGATGAAAAGAAAGGAGAAGACTACAGGAGGCAATTGGTACAATACGAGCGAAGAAGAGACCAAGGGAGAAAGGTTCAACCAGCACGGGGCATACAGAATCAACTGAAATGGCTCAATCCAAAATGCGTGTTGGTAGCTAATACACTAGTGATACTGTACCACCTACCGTTCTCCTCTGCAAATTGCTTTGCCTCATCATACGTCACATCACGCTGAGCAGAGAAGATACATGTAGTGAGCATGCAATGTCAAGTGAATGCATGGTTAGCCTCGTTCCCAGGCACGCGGCCTGGGAATGAGGCTAATGCATGGTTTACCCTTTACCCTGTCACAACACGTATACTACTTGTAAGTAAGTTGTCACTACTCATACATACCTGTCCTTCCAAATCTGACTTCAAAAAAATAACCTTGAGAGAGGAGAAAATGAAGTCATGTTCCCACACAAGACCAATGTACCAGCCCCACCCCTGCAAATGCAGGGTACACTAGTCTCGTGCCCAGCCGTCAACGCACGCCCCGTGGAGAACGCCTGGTCGTTTGAGTGAGATTTCTACCTTTCTCATCTGGCCAACGAGATCATAGACCGCACACGTAATATAGCGGGCTACTTCACCAAACGATTGAGGAGTCAAAAATAACTAGTTCGTTAGGAGGACTTACTTCATAGTTGGTTTATGACCCCTCTTCATAGCTTCTAAGAACCTTTGAGCCTTCTCCGACTTCAAAAACAGTTTAGTGCAATACCAGAATAAGTCCACCACCTTTTTTATCCAATGTTTCTGAACGTCGCTGGCTGCTTGGTAGAAATCTCACTGCTTGAGGGTTGGGCTACGCAACAGATAGTACAGAAAGCAGTGACTAACTTCTGATAATTGCATTCTTAGCACAAATCAGTGTTCAATTACACCTTCGCTGGACACACCTCTGTGACAAGAAATGTCACTCAAGCAGCCAGACGTTCTCCGCCGGTGGGTGTGGACGTCAGGGCACGAGACTAGGGGTACACACTGACAGAGTACATGTACGTACGTATCCTTCAACTCTGAAGGTCTGCACATACATAGTATGATTCCCAGACCACATCTTGTTGGTCTGGAATGAGGCTAACATGTGAACAAGCAGTTTAGCTGTACAACTGACCGTGTTGGGGTTGGTGAGATTTCTTGCATCTGTGAGGCCACTACTGAGGTGGTTGTATGTGCTCCTTCTGTGATGTCAGAGACCATTAACGCTCCAGCAGCCCCTCTGTAATAGCTCCGGGTCACAGCTCTGGGGACAGACATTCAACAGATTCACTTACAAGCAGAGGCAGTCAGCTGTTGCCAATAAATCAGTTGCAGTAGTGGAATACAGGCACTGCTAGTAATATGGATTAATTGCACTGGCATAGAGACAGAACATAGAAAAAGTTTTGGGGGGGGGGCAATTGAATAGTGTGCGGCAGTGCGCTATTAAGGGGGTCTGGGTTTGAAATCTAAGGGGGGCAAAACATTTTCAAGGGAGGGATGTAGCTTCTCGTTCACAAGCAACCCTGCTCGCCTCATGAAGGTGGGTGGAGACTTGTCCAGTATAATGTTGGTCCTTGTACCACCCACTCACCTAAACCGTTCCTGGCCTGCAGTATCCCAGATTTGTAGTTTGATCTTCTGGGCCTGAGGCCTCCACTATTCTTGTACCAAACTCCACACCGATAGTGTGAGGGCAGTCAGCCATGACTGGGGAGGGAGAAAACCAACTGCTATAGTCAGTTACACTCATAGTGTAAGTCCATACCCAATCACATGCACTAGGCCCAAACTGGGATACCGTAACCTGATGAACAACCATAATGCTTATGGCTCTAGTAGGCTTTTAAACACACCTTTGTGAATGTCTTCTAGCTACATGTGCTCACGTGGAGTAGATGGCCACTTCATTCTGCAGAGGTTGGAGTCCTCAGATCCTGCATGTATGAGAATGCTCACCATCTTGAACAGGTGTTCGCTGTGTAACTTTTATTAAACCACTCAGCACATATCTTTATTAGGCATACTTTAGCTAATGAGTGGAACTTAAGCTACATATGCAAGAGCTTGCCGGGAGGTTAAGAGGGATGGAGTTTACTGGAAGGGGAGGTATAGCGAGAAATTGGCCTCGATCCTCCATCATCAACTGAACATGTCGGAAACTCCCATATAGTCTCAGTGCTGGGGCAACAGTGAAACATGGCAAACTCGTAGAAATCAGTGAACAGTCATCGTGGAAAGTCTTTAGGCTTACAGTTTCATAAAACAGGGACTACCTGCCAACTCTACCAGCACTGTAGTGGGGCTCCCTACTGCCTTGATAAAGGGAAGGTACACCAGAGCAAAGTAAGGTTTGGGGCCCCTCCATCCTCAGGCACGACTGTATGTGTAATAGTTAACTCATTGGCAGAGTGGAGGATGCAGCTTCAAGTTCCCAGGCTCTTCAGGATGGAGGAATGAGCTAGGAGGCGAAGCAGATAATTATTGTGTCGCAGGATTGCTTCCTACTTGCACTCTCGGCATCTTTGGACCCCGGTGCTCATCTTGCACACAATCAGCACGTACTGGACTACCACACTATGCATAAACACCAGGCTTGCACCTTTGTGTTGCTGAGGACCTGTACACTCCACTGATATCTGTACTGCAGCACTGGATTGTACCTGTGAGTGGCTACACCAAAATTTCACTGCCCGATATAGACCAGTGGCATATCTCGGTTAGGGAAGTTAGCAGGGCCCCAAAGGGGCACAGGGGTCTGCTCTACCACCAGCCCTTAGGAAGTGATTTTTTGGTTGGTCCGACGGTAAGAGCTTGAACAATGTAGCTATGCTCCAAGTGGCTGCTTACAATGTCGACAGCTGCTGGGGTCTCAAGACTGACGGCATTCTACTATTGGCAGGGCGGGCATTTTGAATGCCAGGTGCCCTGCTAGGCCCAGCCATAGACCCAGAGGCCCTGGTGAACCTTCAGTGACATCCCCCAGTGCTCGAATCAGCCACGGACACAACCAGTGAGCTTGCAGCTCACTCTACCGATTCTCATATCAAGTGGCAACAGCACTGCTGGTGTGCTAGTGCAACATGTTGGGAAACCCACATTTCAGAATGATGCCTCAGGTTTTATTCCCACCTTGTGGGTAGACTCTGATTGCAAGCCACATTCCCAGACTGCTTTGTAGGCAGCTGCTTATACGCACCTCACTCCAATTAAAGCACAATTTGTATGTGCATGACCTGTGCAACCTCAAACACACCCACTGACTAACGTCTACAGGTGATATGTGTATTTCCAATATGTTTCTCTATGCTTTATAATTAGAATCCTTGCCCAGGAACAATTAAGTGAAAGTGAGTGCTACACCATACCATAGTCGCGCGTTATTAGGCGCATGCGCCTATAACTCCACAGGAATTGGAATTATAGCTGTTTTCCACTCCGTATGATTGAAAACGGTAGAGTTTCTGAAAGAAGACTGCAGCGCTTAACAGCGAGTACCTGGGACGATCGAGAGTTGAACCTGCGCCTAACAGCGAATATGCGCCTATAAGTGAGCTGCACCTAATAACACGCGACTACGGTATTCCCTTGAACACACACCTGGTGTAAGATCCTACCACAAATAAATGTCAGTTCTCCAATAAGTTAACACCGTATACCAAGCTCGGGGACGGCACATTGTACACGTGAGCTTCACTGCCACCACAACTTAACATCGATGTGAACGAGTCTTACCACATGCTAAAGCTAAAGGCAGTGGAAACAAGCAGCTGCCCTGGCTTGCCATGCCAAATTGCACGCTAGGTTGATGCACACCAAACATACGGACGTACATCTTCTGTATATCTGTAGTACCTAGTCAGAAGTACATAAATTCCAGCCCTGTTTAATTTAGTCCTATATTTATAGACCGCATGCATCAAGAAAGTTTGGCATTCATTCAAGGAAATGGTTGTTAAATCAATGGTATACGTAGGTACTTACATACTCTACACTACTCACACACCCTCCTGATCTCCTCTTGTGCTCTAGCTCGCTCAGAGGCATCCTGGAGAGGTAGGGAGAGGACAGAAACAATGACTATTCATAGCCTGAATGACACATGACACACCACCTCCACACATGACAGAGCGTGCCCCACCCCCATGTAGTACCACACCAGGTTTCAATCCTGCATGATGAGACACAATCATTGTTTCTTTGCCTTGTGAAACACGGAGCATGACAGGACAGGCCATCGCTTTGAAATTTTGAGAGAATACATTTGCTATGTAGTTTGTTAGTACAGTGGAACCTGTCTAATGAGGTCACCTGAGGGCCAAAAATATTTGGCCTTATTAGACTGGTGGCTGCATTACAGAAAACCTCTCCAAAGCGGTCATGTGAAGTTTTAGTGTGATTGACCTCATTACAAAGGTTCTTGCGACACTGAACAACTTTGATTCAAGTACGTTCCACGAAGAAGACAACTAAGGACTTTATGTATTTTGGTTGTTTCATTTTTGTATGTTCATTTTGGCACTTTCTATAATGTTAAACGCACGGGCGCACGTACGCAACACACGCGCGCACGCACATAACGCACGTGTGCACTCGGTGGCCGTTATTGGCAGTGCGTTGTAGCGTGCTATAACGCGCTTGGGGTGGAGCAACGTGACTGCATTACGCAGGTGACCGCTATAGAAGAACAGTAAAGTATGGAGACTATGGGTTCAAATTTCGGGACTTTCCCAAGCTGACCGCAATGTGGAGGTGACCGCCTTATTCAGGTGGCCGCTAAGGCAGGTTTCACTGTATATACTTTAGAGCGCACAAAATGCACAACCTTGTACCAGTACTGGCAGGTACAACATGAGAGCATAACAGCAGCTGCTAAGGCTGAACCTAAGCAGACCAACTTCTCCAGGGCTGTAGCTGTGACTGCCACCAGAGGAACTCCCGAGCTGGGATGGAGGAACTATGCCACGACCTCATAGACCCAATGAACAAGCAGGTGGTGTGTCATCCAAATGACAACACCCAAGCTTTAACAAAGCAGCTGCTCATCAAGCATGCGTGTTCTGGTTTTTTGGCTGACAAGTCCTGGTTTTAGAGTCCATATCTCCTGGAAGACGTGCTGGTATGGATACTACACTCTACACTCTGCTGAGGAGGATGGAGTCCTACACTCTGCTGAGGAGGATGGAGTCTTACACAAATGCTCGAACAGTTAGGTAATAGCTGTATGCATCATGTCTATAGTTGTTGATTGGTTGCTGTTGCACAATCGGGCATGCTAATTGCATATAGTCACTTGTTGGCATGGCTACAATTGCACCTTATAACACACGTCCCCTATTTGGTACCCAGACCCCATAATTATATGAAACGAGGAAACCTGCCATATTTGGTGCACGGCTACTAGAGTAATGAGCACATGTGGATTTGAATAATTTTAGTGGTTTTTCCCTTCGCTCACCTCTATGTCCACATACCCTCCTCTCTGCAGTGTGTGCTGATCATAGAGCGCAGTGCATCCATTGCAAGCTGGGATATACAACAAGAGTTGGGGGGGGGGCACGTAAATCATGTTTGATAGATATTGGCACTATATGACATTGACATTGCTACACACGACTATATACGGTACCATATTACTCAAATTCTGGTATTGAAGACTTAAATTGTACCCTGTCCTGAACACCGACACTCGCTCCCTTCAAGTGCCAAACTGCATATTATTATATCAACCCCCTCACAAATAAATTTACTGATGGTAAGGGAATTTATTTGGGATGTAGTATTCTAGAGGGTACATGCTACGTAGGTGCACCATCCTGGAGGGGAACTGTATGGGGGCATGCCTTCCTTCCCAGGGTGACAATTGGCTGCTCCTACTGTAATTTTTGGATGAATTTCAAGTAGCTGCTTGAACATGCAAATTACTGACTTCTTGCCAGATGCTGTCGATTATACCATGCTCATGTCTATGTTAGGTAGGGAAGTGGAGCACTGGGATTGTTCTCCCTCAGAGAGAAGTTTCAAGTTTGCACAGCAAGCCTCACCAGTTCAGATTCCAGAAATTGAGCTTTTCAATTATTAGGTACATTCTGTGCTGGAATTGGGAGGTACCTAGAACTGACCTAGCAGACTCTTTTCCCTCCCTTCACTTCTGGCCACATCCCCTATCACAAAAACAAGTCTGCCTTGCCAGCCTACTAGCTACTTGTTATTGGCGTGCATGACACTAACCAGACAGCCATGTACACCGAGTTTCCTGATACCACAGAATACTGCTCCGAGCTCCAAGCCACCCATGCACAACTCTACCAATATTTTCTACGTCTGGACCACGTAACCCCATGCATGTAGCCTCGTTCCCAGGTGCAATTACAGAGCGGCTGGGAACGAGGCTAATTAAACCCCATGCAGTACAGCTCCACAGCTTCCTTGATATCATGTGATGCTGAAAGCAATCCACACTGAATTTACAACATGCAGACTTCTGTAAAAACCCTGGTAGTGGCCATGCAGAGCAGAAGAAGCTATGGGGACCATGTATGTAACGTACCATGCAAGTTACCTGCAAGCTTGTTCACTGAGGTACTGTCCTTGCACACTCATGCAGCTGCATGGTAGACAGTCTCTGGAAAACGTAGCAATTCTCACTACAGCTGTCACGTGGCATCCCCCAAGATGCCCAACTCCATAAAACAGTAGTCTCGTTCCCAGACCATTTTTTCCCAAAATGGTCTGGGAACGAGACTAAGAATACAGCTGATCTCATGCATCCTCAATAACGTACTCCTGGTCACGTATGAATTCATTCATCTAGCTACAGTACGTGTAGTCATAGCTCTCATGTGGGATGTCAGCATGCAGACACCACTAGCTCTTGGAATCGAGTTCAGCTCTCCAGCTGTCATGCCAGTCAGCAAAGTCCGCTTGCATTGCTTTTACTGCATGCGCATGGAAGGTATAGTGCATTTTTGACAAAATTAATAGTGTGCATAAAAAATAAAGTACAGGAGCAAAGGTAAGTGTTTGACCAATACTGTACGTACATATAAAAACACATCACGGCTTTGACGGTGGGTGACTGAAGTGGGGAGTCCAATTGTCTTGTGTACTTGACGGATCACTCGAGGGAATTCGTGGTCCATAGCCGGGGTGATACTGGGGCTGTTGATGAGGAGGAAGAAGGAAGCCTGGGAGTTGCATGGAGGCAACAGACTGCTGTTGGATGACATGCTGGGGGTACTGGACTTGTGTCTCTTGCGGTGCAGGCTGAAAGCCACTTGGAGGAGCCTGTAGTTGCACATGTGGGGTGGGCGGCTGTTCACCATATTGATACTGGGGGTGTGGATTGTGTGCCCCATGCGGCATTTGAAACCTACTAGGAAAGTGAGGATTCGGCATTGGAGGGATCGGGTAACCTGTAGGAGGGAACGAGCAGAGATAAGTCAGGTGTCAGTACACATTCAATGTGAGTGCTGCCAAGTAAGGGAGTTTACTACAGTCACCGATTTAGCACTTACAGTACGTTTGCCTCAGGGTTTGTGCAACATCTGGCCGGCCAACAAACTCGATCGCCTTGGCAAGTTCACACCATGTTGGACGAGGATTGACTCGTGGTAGCCACTTCTCTGTAAGAACAGCCATCAGGCACCTCTGCGGGTCGCCACGGTATCGATCATTTATGGCACTGAGCTGGGCTTGGGGGATCTCTAGGTAAGTACCAATTGGTTGCCACTTGTCGGGGACAGTGTGATAGAGCTGCTCCATCACTTGTTTCTCAGTAGGTTTGGACACATCTAGAAATCAAAGGCAAGACCACAAGTAACCATTGCCCAGATGTACAGGGAGGTTGTAGGTGAGCTAACAAAACACATTACAGACTTAGGAACATAGATTTTAATTTACCTTGAAACTGATAGTGGTAAGACACTTGATGACCATACCACGGCTGATATGGTGAGGAGAGTGCATAGGATTGCTGATATCCATGGGCAGGTTGCAGTGTGGGCTGTAGTATAGGAGAGACATGCACCAGCTTTGACAAGCTTTCAACATCACTTCGTGGCAGCAGGGGAGACGACGAGGCATGTACTGCGGCACTGGCTGTCCGAGGGCTTTTCATCTGGTACTCTGTGCATGTAATAGAGGAACTCAATGAACAAGTACCAGCCATGAGTACGGTCATATGATCTAGCATGCCACATCAACCGTTTACCTACTAACCATATTTATACCTACTGGAGGATAAACAGACTATCCTGCACAATTGTGAACATGGTAAATTCTATACATAACCTACAAACTCCCCCTCCTATATTAATGACCGTGCATAGTACATACCACACTGAAGACATTGTGCCAACGCAGTTGTTATACGCACCTAGTTCAACTGTCTCCACAGTGGTATCCTCAGTGGCCGTTTGTATCTTCTGGCGCTTTGCGAGTGGAATCCCTTCCTCAGCAGGCGAAGATTCTGCAAGTATCATGACCAACAGATGTGTTCTAATAGCAGGTGTTCTTACCTTGGGACCTGTTGCAGTGTAACAGGCAACTACTGTATCGTCCCTAGCATGGACCCACGGGTGCTCACTGCTCAAGGTGCTTGAATGGTTGAGCTAAGCACCCACCCTCACTTATGAATTACCTCGGGCAGTGTTAAATTGGTCTCAAACTGCACCCTCGACCAATTAACTCAGTACCGCATGCATCATAGTCCTAATTGTCGTGTTTTATTGTTTCACATCGCAAGACAGGGGAATTTTATGGCTATGACTTCTGACATGTCCAGATAAAGATGGAGCTGATCAACGTACGAAAGGGCTTGCAGCGTTTGAGGCTACAATGTTTAGGCCCGTTAGTTGCGTTGTTTCAGCACCCCATCCAGATTTGGGGCCGCATGAATCTTGCCATTACTACATAGTTGTTTCTGCCTACCCGCACCCAGAGTCATCTTGCGAAACAACCAGCTAGCATCGTGTGAAAATATTCGTTGCACATGTAAAAAATATTTGCGTGGTTTATGACAACCATGAAACAATAGTAATGATGTTTTACCCTAGCTGGTGTACATCAAGGTAAACAACAATGAGCTTGTTACCTGAGGTTGTTGCCTTTGTCTTCAGCCACACTTTCTCCCTCTCTCCTAGCTCTCCAAACCGGTCAGCATCCCGGCTGCACTGCCAGTACTCTTGGTCCTTGGATAAGGTGGCTACATGCAGTGGAGGGGCAGGCCGCTTGCTGAGAACCAGACCGTCGTCACTGCTACTGTGGGGACAGAAAAATGCCTCAAGAGGCTTTGCGCTGTTGTACCTCAAGGTTTTAGTGGCTGCGTTGATCCCATCAAATATCGAATTCCGAATGGTGGGGCAGATCTTGCGACATGCTGACGATGGTGCCCTAATGTGGACCTCAAAGAAGGCAAAGGAATCAACTAGAGTGACCGCACAAGCATGGTCAGGCAACCGGAACTTGATGATGTTTCTCGCTATCAGAATGGGTGTACCACTACTAGGAAGCAAGACTTCCCACAGGCAATGACTCATTAGGAATGCAGCCAGGTAGGGAAAGACTCCAGCACGTGGCCAACCATTAGGGAAGCGAAGAATGAGAGGAGCTGCGGCATCTGTGAAGATGCGATGCTGGTCTAGCTCCTCATGAGATACCATGTCCAGAAGTGAGGGCATTAAGTACTCATCCCCTGATACTGGGCCAATGATTAGAAGGTGTTGGAGAAGCCTAAGAAGATCAGCTGCAGTAAAAAGGCCAGGGACATAGTGCTCAGGAAACTGCTGGAGAAATTCAAGAGTGACGATGCCCTGGTCTCGAAACTTAAGCCATTTACTAGTGACAAAGGCCTCAGACATTACACAGTTTCCATCACCTTCTCTGGCTTTGAGAAGCCTCTGCCTGTGCTCTACAAGCTCAGAAAGCTTGTCAACTGGGATCTGAGGATCAGTGAAAAGCACATTGGGAAGCACATCTGGATAATAGAGGCAGATATTCAACTCGTCAAAATATTTCAGAGCCGCATGGAAAGCTCCTGTGGTGATTTTAAGCGAGTGTGCTACGTGAAGGCATTCTTTTGTGCTAAGGACCTTCCTTACCAATAGGTTAGCCAACCTTTGAAGCAACAACTCCAAGATGTACCATATGATCGGAATTCGGACCTTGGGTGGGGCAGAGCTCTCGATTACTTTCCTTAGTATTTCGGCAATTCGTCTATCCTCTTCTCCAGGTTCTTTGGTGTTGACCGGAAAGATAGGCTGATTAAGTCCTCTGTTGTAAAGGACAAGGTCATGGGGGAAGGCTGGGTGGAGAAGTTCAAAGAGTGTTTTGTTCTTCTCAGCCCGTGTTTCAGACAGGCACTCATGCTCCTTATCTCTGTGAGTGCCAACTACAGCGATCGTTGAATTCCTGCCTTCTGTTGGTTGCGATTGCAGGGTACGAACCATGCACATGAGGATCTGAATGTTGGTGAGCAGCGAAGGGTAAGGTGTACCCACAAGCTCACCTGCTTTGAAGTATTCTACAATGGGGTGATCGTTGAGGCTCTCACTCAGCCGCTGCACGAAGATGGTGCTGCAGGCATTGCGAATGAAGATCGGAAGAAGATCATGGAACTGCGGCTGGCCACCGGAATCGATGATATGTATCCAGTCAGAATCAATCAGTTCTCTAGATACATTCAGACCCTGACTCGAGATCGTTTTCGTAAGTTGGTCGAGTAAGCTAGTGATGGCCAGCTGTAGAGCTTCTTCGGAGGTAGAAAGGGGAGCTTCCTCTTGTGTGCTAGGTGTAGTCAGTGTGGTCTGATCAGGTTGGGAAGCAGCGTGTTCCTGGTCAGGGGTCGTCTCATCCAGGGTATTGTGCTGGAGAATGGATTTGATTTTTTCCACTCCTTCGGGAAGGCTATCACAGAGGATTGGGATGGCTCCCGAGAGCATTTTCAATAGCTCTTGCTCATCCACCACCTTCCAACCACCAATGCAGAGCTGGATCCGGGTCCCGGAGACAACTCTGACTCGAACAGGGCGTTCAGCACACGGTGTGCTAGTCCGAAGCCCTGGCGGAGGCCTCCCAAGAAGAAGGAATTTCAGACTGGTTTTGCCAACTCCGGGTGGCCCAGTAAAAACAGACTTGATAATTCGTGCATTTACATAGCCATGTTGCATAGCCTCATTGATGTACTTCCTGGATTCTGTGGGAGAGCAAACAGTGAGTGGGTAATCAACTCTGGACAATACTGGTTGGTTAACTTGGATGGTTCCGTATCTCTGATAACCATTAATCAACACTGGACAATACTGGAGGTTGGATATCTTAGCTGGTTCCAGATTTCATACCATTAGTATTATGTAATAGCATGGGTTGCTGTGGTATTTGGGAGTAATAGCACGAGTAATGCAGGAGGTAATTGCACGAGGCGAAGCCAAGTGCAATTTACTGCATTATGAGTACTATTAATCCCTAATACCACAGCAAACCATGCTATCACAGATTACTCTTCATAGCTTTCAGTACAACAATAATCTCGGTATAATGCAAGTAGGTTAGCTAGCTAGCTACGTACATGAACAGCAGATGGAAATGCATGTGCAAAACAATACTAGCTAGCTATTCACAGTCCAAGAGAATAGTAGCTAGCTATGAAGTTCTGTTTTCCAATTATTGGTTCGCCATGTTCCGGTGATTTAGTGTGCGGTTCTTCGGTTTCAGACTGGTAGACGCTCAATGTCTTGCAGTGCGCTGTTGTTGAATGAACGAAGAGTGGGATTCTCCGGGTCCAGGTAGCTACAGGAGCGGTTGAAGGAGGAGGCACAGCCAGTGGAAGTTCTTCAAATAGCGAGTCATTGTCGTCAGTTTATAAAGACCCTGCCAAGGCTAGTGCTGCCATGCTGTGCTCGCTCTCAGACGCAATAATGCTGCTTAGTTACGACATTGAATCTCCACACCCACGTGCTTGAATAGCCAATCAGCTGCCGATTACAGTATTCCGCAGTCCTGTAAGTTAGCTTCATTGGCTCACAACTGTGGCATTACAGAATAATACCACAGTTTTGTATAGGACTTTAGTATGGAGTGTAATACAGCTCTAAGATTAACACTACTATATATTGTGGAACATTTGATGGTCTGTTAGGATAGTAAATTGGAGTTGATGACCTCATAAATCAATCCCATAAATGTCTTGAAAACCAAGTGACCAACATCACAACAGCTACATTGCTTTGTATCCAGCATTTACACATGTCAGCACCCCAGCTTTTCATTGCTTGCAGGACAGGAATATTGTATCACGTCAACAAGTTAACATCAACTTTAGATAACTCCTTAATGTGTACTTCAGGCTTGTCCCAATCACATTCTTTGCTTAGCCTCATTGTCATGGGAACCATCTCAATGCCATAGCAACTGATGGTCTTCTTCATGGGGAAGGGAACACATGTAACAGTTACCATGACAACAAATATGTTTCTGACATAGATTTCGTTGATCTTGATCAGAGTCTGTGTATCATCCTAGGTATACTCTCACAGGGGCGGCAGTGGCATAGATAAGGTGGTACGGCCCACCATCGTAGCACACCGTGGAAGGCGGTGCCCAGAGGCGCGAAGTGCCGATCTGTCTGTGCTTTGCGCGAAAGAAATTTTTTCATCAGCGATGAGTGATAAGCATCCAAACAGCCGTTTTGGGAAAGAAAGAGACCTTGGCTGGTGTGGAGGTTCAATAGTAGGTCCAGAACTAGGACCAGCATTTGTCGCTTGCAGTACGAAAGTGCAGAGGGAAAGCCTGGATGGATTTCGCACATGATGTGTGCCGCCACTGATGTCACAGATTCTGTTAATACGTGTTCAACTTGTTATTGCCTGTTCCAGAGATGCTACAGAGACCAGACAAATTCCAGATGAGCGGCAGGTCCTACCCATACAACATAACTTGAGTTGAAACAAAACTGCTGAGTAATACAACGGTTGTAACTTGGAAGCGTTTATACTGTTCACTCCGGGCAGTGGGCCATCACTCTGGGAAGTACAGCTCAGCACTACTTCGAAGGTAAGACTTGTAGCTTGGATAAGATCGGTGTGGCTCTCTTCCGGCCATTGACCTGTCTTCATATGCAATCGTAGCTACTCTGTACTGTACTTGTCTTGAACGTGTAAAATCTGTCCACGCCTATAGCGCCTTCACCCGCTTTTCATACTGCAAGCGACAAAAGCTGGCACGGAGGCCTGGAAATGAGGCTACATCCCAACTTCTTCCAGTGACTAGACTATATGTGGTTAGGCAGAGCAGCCTTTGAACAAACACACACACCTTTACAATGATAGGGTAATAAGTAAAAGGTACAAGCACTGACCCGAACGATTATGATTGTCTAATGGAAAAATGGGGACAATAAGCAACGTCAGTGGTTATGATCAACTGCAAAACTCAACTACAATCTTTGCAATAGCCTCGTTCCCAGGCTCTCCCACTCACGAACAAAAATTGAGAGCGACGAAAGCTGGGCTGGGCCTGGGAACGAGGCTATCTTTGCAACACGCCAACCAGTTCATTATTCTTACAACAACAGTGCATGATGTACAGTACCTAAGATTTGGCATACTGACTAGTGTTTAAAACAGCAATGTGATAATCCATTCAGTGAAATACAATGCATACTGCATTTTAAGTGGCTGTAGTAAACATGAAACTAATGACATGGATTATAAACAAGAAGCCACACCCTAAATAGTTATTCTTCTTGCAGGAGGCTAAGCTTCGTACCCAGGCTATAACTGCAGTATGGAGGGCAATAAGGTACGTAGCTAGCTCTGCTAATGATGACACTGTCAGAATAGAGTAGTCAAAGAAATGTATGATCTGACTTTCCTGATTTGGTAGACTCAACGCACCAGTAGCTACAGTAATGGCAACAGCTTTTAGTGCTACAGCAAACATGGAAATCCCTTGGCTAAACCTTGTTTATACTTGTGGCACAGGGACGGAAAGGACGGTGGAAGGTACTTAGAACAGGGTACCCTGGATTTCAGAACAGTAAAAGCAAAACGACACGCATAACCCATTTGGCAAACATTCATATACTAGCAAGACCCCCCCAACGTGTGGTATCTGGTGTACACAGAAATGGAAATGGAAGCCCGGGTGTTTCCGTCGCACTGTACGGAACTCACTGAAATGTCAATGTAAAAGGCATGGTCAATAAAAGATGGCTGCACAGTTTGATCAAGGACTGCTGAGTGTAATCATGTTACCACGGGAGACGTCCCAGGAAGTCCCAGGACTTCACTGGAGTGTACAACCACGAACTGTGTGCATGTAGCTGAGTACGTGGGACATCCCAGGAGGTCCTGAGGATACCCTAGCACTATACCCTGAGGACTGCGGTGGAGTGTATGACTGGGGCTGTGTGCAAGCAGCTGAGTGGGACATTCCAGGAAGTCCCGGGGATGTCCTAGGATTTCAGTGGAGTGGGACCACATACACAGAAAGGAGGGGACACTCTGGGCCATCCCAGGACTTGAAAAGAATCTTAAATGCTGTGACGTATGGTGGCAGTCCTACATGTATTGGGACTTGCCAATTGCAGCTTCCCAGAAATCTTTGTGCACTAGCTACTACCGTAATCTCCTGATAATACACCCATGGGCAATGAATATTAGTGGCTACTCAAAGAGGGGGGTGGGCATATTTCTCAGATTCACTGCACTCGGAAGTAGGCTCACTGCACTCAAAAGTAAGACCCAGTCACTGCACGTGCAAAATAGTGCCATGAGCCACACTGCAACAGTCATTCTAGCACTACTACTCCCTGGTGAGCAGGAACAATCTCTTCGTGTGAGTAGCTGCAGGAACAACAAACGAGATCGAGCTAGACACAGCAGGAGTGGTTGAAGTACGTGGAGTGCAAAGACCATCTTTGGGACTTGCCAATCGCTGCTGCTTCTGAGAAATCCGTACTGTGCTGCTAGTGTTACACTAGGTGATTGCACACACGAAGATACAAACCAGCAAAGTGCAGCGTGTGCAGCATGCACTAGTACACAGCTGATTAATGATAACGAAATTCATTGGAAATGGTATCACAATAGCCAGCCTTCATTTCTTAGTCTAACCTCTCACAGTACTACATGTACTTCCAGAGCCAGTCCAGTGCTTTCCTGTTCCAGGTAATAGGGTGGGCATACTTTCGAGTAATACAGTATTCTCCCACTAATATGCCCCCTCCGAAAATACACCCTCCCTCTCTTTTCGCCCAAGTTCCTGCACAGGGTAGTTTGATTTGTTTTAACCCTGGTGAGCGTCTTCTGACTACATGTGCGCAACTTCGGATCGTCAATACAAGTCATCTTGTTGCCACTCTTCTGCAGGAAGTACCAGGAAATGTCCCGTTGTAATGACCGACAGTATTGCTGTTCTGGATGATGGCTACGGCAAAGTCGTCGTGAATGTTATGGCCCTCGCGATTAAGTCGCAGCTCTTCTTGCCGATATAGGCAGTCCTATCAAGTCTCACGCATCCTGTGTGAGACACACACATTTACATGTCATCTCACGCTCACATGCATGCATATCCAAATCTCACCATTTGCACAGTGCATGTTACTGTTGATTTTGGCTCCCTTTGAACACTGAAGCACAAAGCAGTAAGCATTTCATTGACTTCCCTAAGTGGACACTGACAGGTTTCTCAATGGTTGATTCAATTATACCCACTTACATGACACGTGTTCAAGTTCTCAATGCAACAACGAACTTGATAGTGAAGTTGTTTAGAAACTGTTTTATTCAGTCATGAATTTCTGCCTTGACCTTGACCTTCACAGGTCAAATTCTTCTTTGTGAAGGGTATTTATTGTGTGACGAGTTTAAATTGAATGGGTCTCCCTCATTTTGTGCCAATCTCACTCATTTTGAGGTGGGGTCTCACTCAAGTGACGCTGCCGACCTTGACTGGTCTGTATAGGGAAACCACGCATGATGACCACGAACAGTACGGGAGATCATTTGTACTTTTGTAACTGTGAACATGAACCCGTGGCAGTGTCATAACAGTGTTGTGCATGTAGCAAAAGGGCGTATAATCGAGACTAATTGCATAGTCGAAAATACGCCCCCTCCCCACTTTGCGCTGGATGTAGTGCACAAAATGGGGGGAGGGCGTATTAACGGGAGACTACGGTAAGCAACAACTTGTTGCGAAAATGGGCGGTGGGTGTATTTTCGAGGGTGGGCGTATTATATCGGAGATTACGTTAGTACTAAGTGATTGCACACATGAAGACACAAACATGCAGAGCACAGTATGCATGCAGAGTCTCATGTCATGCATCAGCTAGTCCAGCACAACTGATTATGTGCAGTGGAACTTCGATGAATATTGAACAAACATGTGATTTTTAATTTTGCAACAAGGGGTCGATGATGACCACACCCCCTACAAATCCCACGTGTAAATACTTAAGCATTCACTCATCAAAAACATGTGGACTGCTGCCCTTTTGGGAAGAACCACCATGCCAAAGGGAGTGAGTATATAATGGTGAGGTGGCATGTGCAGCTGTCTTCCCAAGTGTTGGCATTTGCTTGTGATGATTTGTACCTCACAAAAATTTCCAGCTATTCAACACACATACACATTGTGGCTAATGATGAACAATACATACATCAACAAACATTGATGTGGCACAATAACACCAATTACAAGTTGGGTCGTACTTGCTTCCAGGGTTGACACAACCCGGGGGCAGAGCAACAGAGAAGTCAATGTTTACTACTTAAATTTTATGTCCACAACAATCTATCATACCTTCATCTTGTTGATGAGATAGTCTCTGGAGATCCTCCTCCATGTCATTCACATCCTCCTGCCATATTTCTTCCTGCCCCTTTGCCGTTTCCATCTCCTGCTGTACAGAAATTAGCCTCTCTTCTACTTGTCTCCTCCTAGCCTCCCCACACCCGTCACTCAGCTCTTGCATCAGTGAGGCCTTCTCCTACACAGGGAACACATAGTACCATCGAAATGTGCCCCATCCTCACAACAGTTGGCTTACATATCTCATGATTGATATACCCATGCAGCCCTCTAATTTCTTGAACGTCACTTGAAGTACGTAGAGTAGTATAGAGACACTCAGTGCTACTGATGAGGGCAGTGAAATGTAGTAAGGACGTTGGTCATGCTCATGCTTCAGCTCATGCAAGTAGGCACTCACAGTTATTATGGTTAGGTATACATATGGTATGTGTCTAAAAATGATCCTATTTTTGTAAACCTACTTTGCCAAATCTCCACCACAAATGCAAGACCAAGACAAAGTTCCAGAAGACCTAGTGAAGCTCCAGAAGGTCTAAGCAAAATTCAAGAAGACCTAACGAAGCTCCAGAAACTCTGAAAGCCAACATTTGCCAAAAGGTTACCCTTTTCAACCCTGTGGATGAACATCCCGCACTAGATACGTGATAGGTGCTTGATATGTCCCTCTATGGTAGGTAGGTACAATTACAGAAACTCAGTGGTAAATGGCAGGCTAACTGTGGCAGTGTGTATGAGGTGGATGGAGTGAGGTACTGTATAGTTTCCCACTAATACGTACCCCCACCCCATTTTGCACACTACTTTAAGTCTAAAGTGGGGAGGGGGGTGTATTTGATTAGTCTCGACTATATGCCACCACAAATGCAAGGACGACTTCTTTGCTGTAGCTATCCACACAAACAGCAACAACGTTGGTCATGTACCACGAGACATTGCCCAAGTCGGCCGGTACTACCAACTGAAGATTGGCAGTAGATAACTTGCACCGTCAGTGCTAGGGCGACTGGATACCAAGACTGGGTGGTTCTGACGAGGGTCAATGTCTTCAGGGGGATATGAAAACACTATGACAGGCTTATAACTTTGTTCGCTAAGCTACATAACAGCTTACTAAGTTGGGGGGGGGGGGGGGGGGGGGGGGGGGGGGGGGGGTATTTGAAGGAAGCGTATATTAGTGGGAGACTATGGTAATTTACAAACTGGGAGTGGTTGACATAATGGCAGTAACTACAAGCATATTCCAGAAGCATGCACAGGAACATTATTGTTGAGAAGTTGAGTGTAAGTTAGAAAAGTATCCCAGACCCAAACCAACTCCAGCGCAAATCAATTCCAGTATCACACGTGGGGACTGGGAAGCGATTCGTGCTGGGGTTGGTTTGGGTCTAGGGCCGAGAATAGTGTGAAATGTGTCTGACGCATTCAATGGGCATGATCCTAATCATGACATACTCATTAAGTACCCACCACTCGAAGTATTGTGGGTACATACTTTTGAACGTTGGAAATCGATTGGGGGAAAAAAAAATACACCTCGATCGGAAAAATTTCCTGCCACGTGGCATTAATGCACAATCCAATTAATGCACATGCCACGTGGCAACCACACTCAGTTGATAGCAATGGCAGCCGACGGCACGACAAAAGCTCATGTATCTCCACCACCAAGGTGAGTTTCAGCACAATTATTATACATTTGTGTCACTGCATGATAGCGATCACAGCGTATCTTCGGAATCTCTGTAGACTTTCCCTGTGACCTTTTACCCTACCAGGAGTGTAATAGCCTGTCTATTCTCTACACTGTCTGATTTTAATACGCTAGCAGCGCAGCAAGTAAAGCCATGGTAGCACCGAATATCTCCATGTCACATTTCTGCTATACAGAAATAGTGCACTTTGAGACCTTTGTGAATGTCATCAATGACCAGAGAATTTCTGTAGTGGCCACTTGGCTTGTAGTTTGCTAATGCGTACTAATTGAGGAATGACAGAATGTCATCACAAGCTGTACACAGCACAAATCATTGCGCCTGGTAGTGTCTTGGGAGTATGCCCATACGTGATACACTGTCAAAGACGGGGGTGAGCTTATTTTCTGCTTTTGGCTTTGAAAGCATACCCAACCCTGCACTATCCCACTGCCTGTGTGTATCACTAGTACCACACCTTGTTTACGTCTCTACAACTAGATCTTGTCAATGAGTGGTTTATTAAGCATAGGAGTCAAAAGGCAACTAGTCAGTTATCATGTCATTGTCGTTTCCACTTGTGACGTGAACAAATTCACCTGCAACAGTGTACTACAGAGTTTGCAGGAAAATTTTGCGATTTGACCTTGATCTTGGCAGTGGTGCAGCGAAGCCCCGGCCTGAGTCCAGGCAATGCTAGATTGTGCCCAGGTAATATACTTGTGCTCTACAATGTCTGAGCAGAGACTCACTGACCTTGCTGTCCTCTCAATGTGCTCAATTCAGTTATCCTACCCTAACCCTAACCCTGACCCTACCCTAACCCTGACCCATTGTCCTTTCATTATGACTCCCCTAAACCCAACCTCCTTGATGGCAGACTTGGACACTAGCACCTCAAATTGTAACCCCCAGAACCCCCTAGCAATGCACGCTTTGTGCACAACCTAAAAATTTGCCGTAATCAGTGCCCAACCAATTCTACATCCTGGCTACACCACTGGATATTGGACTGAGTCTGACCGCAAAATTAAATGCTCGCCAAACTCAAAATTAGCTATGCAGCCAGCCACATGTGCAGATTTGAGTGTAATAGCCAAGCTGGCTGGACGACCTCATGATGCTACCATAGTCTCCCATTAATACGCCCCCTTCGAAAATATGCCCTCTCCCCTCTTTACTGTCCAATGTTCCTGCACTAGGGTATAGTTTGACTCATTTTAATGCCCCTTGGTGAGCTTCTTCTGGAATATCTAAACTACATGTGCTCAGTATGTTACATTGCGATACAAGTCATATTGCTGCTACTCTTCCGCAGGAATCTATCTGACATTATACTATACTTCAATGAGATACTGCGATATGATTGGCCAATTGAAGGGGGTTTATTTCACTTATACACCTGTAAATTTTACTTATACACCTGTAAATTTCATGTAGTTACAGCGTCATACATTTAGCATCATAGCTAAACAGTAGATATAGACTAGATAGCTACTTCAATGTACAGTTCATGATTCGGTCTTGCGCGCGAGCGTCTTTGCGTGTGAGCGCTGTAGCCAGACGAGCGTGGAGCT
Organism: Axinella damicornis; assembly: GCA_963931865.1. Lineage (NCBI taxonomy): Eukaryota > Metazoa > Porifera > Demospongiae > Axinellida > Axinellidae > Axinella > Axinella damicornis. The sequence continues at coordinate 16,896,913 of OZ007508.1, forward strand.
GGAGCTGGACTTCGGACTTGGTCGACGGTCGTCTTACTCCGTAAGTGTCATGGGGCGGGGCGTATGTGGAGCGATCCCAGAGTCTGGTTCCGCTTCGGAGTCACACACGAGGCACGAGTACGCAGATCAGTTGTCGGTTAGCGGATGGGGAGAGCAGCTGCTATAAAAGTATATCTCTGTGCGAAGTCTTTCTGACTGAACGGTTGCTAACTGTTTCGGTTGCTAATACAGACAGCGGTTTGATTGGCTGCCAGCTGTATAGTATAAATACCTTAAACGATGAAACCCTCGGGGCCTACGGGATTTAGATCCCCTTGGAAACCTATAAACACCCTTGCGCTTCGCGCGCGGGTGGGTTAACAGGAGACTACAGTACTTGTGCGAGAAAGACAGGCCCATTGAACACCAGTGCAGAGATTCCTCTCTCTTCAGAAGGGATATTGACAGAGCAAACGAGGGTATGTTCTTGGAGTTAGCTGCTACAATACATCAGTTACACACACGTCCGTGAGGCAAGTACAGTGACTACACACCAGAGGAAAGGGCACAGACAGGAAGTACAGTGCCGATAATGCTACTAGTGACTTCTCAACTCTGTTTGATCCCCAAAGTACTCGTGTTCACCAGCATGTACTGGGTATGCCCACTGCCACACACCATGCAGTTAAATCCTAAAGTCACCATGTTAATTAAAAAGATTGCCAAATTTTGGCAGGCAGTTGACCAAATTCAATCCCTGCCCTACTTCCGGCTATATGGTAAACAGTAACATTTGTATCAAATTCTAGCAACTATGTGGGCATGGCCTCAGTGACGACTGTGTGTATACCAGCATAGTCTTCACTGCATGCATGCATGTAACACAGGTACAATGTAGCATCATTGCACAATACACTTATCAATTGGGGGTATGGTCCGTGTTACAAACCTCAGCCCTCTCAGGAGCACACACTCCTGTTTCCAACCAAGCCCTGGCTCACCTTCTCCAGCTCTCTTTGCTGTTGCTGGAACATTGCTACTGTCTACAGTGGGAGGTAGTGAAGAGGTGGAGATGGTGAATAGTGAACAACACATACACGTACATACGGTTACATGTTCTACTTTCCAATGACCAATAAATGACTTCCTCAGTTTAGACCACTATGCATATGTCCGCTCACGCATGCCATTGCAACAGCAATTTCACATTCTCAGCAGCTCTGAAATGCTTCTGTGTTGGCCCATGAATTCGTAAGGCCAGGTCAGAGATGGTGGCTGCCTCTACAAGAAACTCTTCCATATTAACATTGAAATTTAAAACTGTGAACGCATTACAATTGCGCATGCAAGGTTACGGCAGTTTATGTCAATTATAGTCGTGGGCTACACAATTCTCTCTATTATTAGCCTCAATCTGCTGCTCACTCTGGTGCCTACACTACACACATCAAACACGTCAAATCCTTCAATCAACTCAGAAGCCCCCAATCAATGCTGCAGAAAGCGATTCCTTCAGAACAATGTAAGTGGCTATAGGTGGCTTCCTATACAATTTGCAGCAATGATAACAGGGTGAGTACTGCATACGCAGCTGCATAGGCAGGATGTAAACATCATGCTTCCATTCTGTGTCAACCTGGTACTGCCAAAGAATGACATGCGATGACTTCCTTGAGTGGATCGAGGTTACCAAGAAGAAGCATGTGTAAATCATCAATACGAACCTACCCACCTCCCTCCCTACCTACCTAGCTTGCAGTTCGCATTGACTGTGAATTATCCAGCTATAACCCATTCTGATCAATACGATTCCTCTTCACCTGTCAGTCTTGGGGCTACATGTACGTAGCTCCCAGCTAGAAACTATTGGAGTGATTGCCCTGATGTGGACGTCAGTTGGACCAGAGCTAGAGAGGTTGGTGTATGATGACTGGCTGCTGTCAATGATTATGGGATTAGGAGAGTCTGACTATGAGCAATCATTAGGTTGGAACCGACTACAACAAACGGTACAGAACATGTTCCTGGAGGCAAAATGGTGACTACTCTAACCACAGCCTACGTACCACAAGTACCACTACCCTCCTTATTGCTGGTGTGCCTGCATGCAGCAATCATTCAAAAGGGGACAGGCCATTGCTCCACCAAAGTCTGCATATGTATACAACAGGATGACAGAAACTATGCCATCTCACACACACCAACATCACAGGAGAAAGTAAATTTCAATGCTGCAAGAGCCCAAGCTCAACCTTCTGGAGCAACCAGCAACCCTAAAGGGTCATCATTTCAACCAGACTCCCCATTCCCAGGAAGAACATAAAAGCTGTAGGAGCAGGTGCCATAAGATCTTGTTACAGCATTGTGCATGTATCACATTATCACAGCATGCACCGGCTTCTATTCACACAGTTATTGTATTATGTTATGAACTTTCTATAGCACATTTTGTCCCAATTATAGTAAGACCCTGTCCTATCATGTACCATGAACCACTTCCTTTTCTGGGGGTGAGCCTGAGTGGGCCCCACATGGTCATGGTCTCCATCCCAGCTTCAGGATGTCTGTCTGCTGTCTGCGTGCCGTTTAGTGTATGACTATATATCCAAGTAGAAAATCGCAATGGTACACTGCGAGCATCTCCCAGTCGTACCGCACTGTGCTGCTGTGCGAAAACCGGTATCGCATGACTGGGATAGAGCCTGCTACATGAGCTTGAGCATGGGTAAACGCTAATGAGCAGATGATGAGCTATACGCACTATCAACTTGAAAGTGCACACCGTCATGAACGAATCAGGCTCAAGGTAGTCTATACTTGTCATGCAGCGCTGTGCCCCTGCACTGGACACAAGCTGCTGATCAGCCTTATCCCCACCCCAGCTTCCCTCTAATAGCGCTACCTCAGGTATGATCAGCAGTATTCAATCCCGGCTGCAACACAGCTCGATCAGGTGAGCCCCGCAATGCCCTGCATTCTACTAGTAATCTACATGCCACAGGTTCCGTGTGATCAGGCATAGCTTATCAAACGCAAGTCTGATTGACATAGAGTGCCATGGAGACATATGTGCCTCAAAGCAGATACCAAATTTGAAATTGAACTGGACTGCTCTCTACTGTACCATTGTGGGTTGTATGAGGGCAGTACTAATTGTGGGCTGTACCTGAGACTGTTGGGGGAATATGGGTGTCTGAACTCTTTGGAATAGAACACAGGGATGCTTGAATAATTAGAGGGTTAAGAATCACTATGGCACCACACCACTACCACTGCACCACACACACAAGAGGAACATGAACAGTACATACCCCCAAGTGTATGCTGTTTGCTCTGGAGGGGAGATGAAGGCAGTGATTAGGTCACAAGTGGTGTACATTGTTCACTACCTCATGTGTACAGTCATGTCATTGAGATATGCACAATGTACATGGTTTTGGTTACTGTTGTATCCACAACCCACCCACTCCCCGACACACACACACACACACACACACACACACACACACACACACATACACACACACACACACACACACAGCACTCAACTTGAATGGTTACAGTGCTGGTGTTCCCATAGAGAAACAGAACATCACTATACACACATACGAGCGAGTGGTGCTTTAAAGCTTCCACCCACACACACACACACACATGAACACTACACGTGCCAAAGATACACAAAACATACACCAACACACACACACACACACACACACACGTGTACACATATACACACCATGAGTTGTACAGTTACTCATGTACAATGTAGTTGTTAGTACATGAGTGGGAGGGTAATACAAGGGAACAGAGGGTTCCAGGCTGGCAGTACGATCAAGTTGGACAAGGGCAATACCCTTTCGAATAAAGGTGTAATATGCTTTTCCGTGAAAACTGAAATGACACACTTGTACCCAAAGTCATCTACCTCCCATGTGTAGGAATTGAGAGCTTCGATAATGTCAGAATTGTGGGAATCATCCACTCCCAATGCATGCAGTCTACCCAGAAAGAGAAAATTAGTTGGAATCTGCTCCCAGAAATTCTTTGCATACCGTCTTTATTGTAATACTACATATTGTACAGCGAGAAAATTTGGCGGGCATTAAATATGGTGATTTCAGCCAAAACGCTGTATTTTTAAATTTGGCAAATTTTAAATTTGGCGATTTCGATCGATCCTCGACACAAATGACGTAACGGCAATGATGTAAGCCTCAGCTTGAGGCGCTAGGCGCTCAGTGTGAACTGTACCGATCGAGTGCGACCAGTTAGGTACCAGCTAACAATGGAGAACTTCGAAGACGATGGATGTATCAGAGACCATCACGTTTTCCATACAGTGTGGAGCCCCACCATCCGAGAGCGGCGACTGGATTGCGCTGTGGCGGTGATGCGCTCGAGCGTAATCGTTGGCCACGTCCCTCACACTCTCGTTAATGGCTTGTAGTTCGTTCCCGGAGAGAGAGGAATCCCCGATGTTGCGTTCTCTTGGGAGTGATACAGCAGCCGAGTCTTTTCTGAAATACTGGTACAGCGCTACCGTACGTACGTATGTGCATTACTAATGTGCGTGCGCATACCGGAGTGGCCGGCCGGCTGGGGTGGGGTTTAATATTGGTGGAATTTAATTTGGGGATTTTTTCCTGCACTGCCAAATCGCCAAATTAAAACCCCTGCCAAATTTTCCCGCTATACGGTAAGCTAATGAGTTAACCGCATCTTGCCTCACAGTCACTAAAATTTCTAGGATTTAGGATTACTCAAAAACTTGTGAAATTGATTTCCATGTAACTACACACATACACCCACGCAACTACATACCACAAATACACCCACACACGTGTACAACCACTTGTCTATACCACATCTCAAGTAGGTACATGTATGCAGAGACATGACCCCTACAGGTCATTTTGACAAATGAAGAGTGGGGGACCTAATACTAGCCTCGTTCCCAGGCCCGAGACTAGTCTCGTTTCCAGACCCTCCCGAAACGCGGAAAGAGGGTCTGGTGTTCTGAGCGATATTTCTTGGCGCATGGGGCGGGGCTATACGGCGTAAGGAATGTAATTATTGCATTCTGTATGTCCACTCCAATGAAAGTGCACCTATCACTATTCTTATAAACGTACTGTAGCAGCGCGTTTGGTCCTTCACGAGGGACACCAAAGGGCTAACAACAACGTACAGTTGCCTTGACAGAATTCTATCTGAGGTTGTCAAAGATGAGTGGAAGGGTCACGAAACAGAGATTTCCCCACACCAGTCAGCAAGACAATCGATTTGGCTTACTGCTTCAGCTCGCTCTTCGATAGGCCTGTCGTATCCATTTCACTGACATACCGTCCGTACTAGCTACACTGCACTGTTACAATACATGTACCGTACCTATGACTCGACTTACGCTGATCGACTACGTCATTCGCGTTCTGCAATCTGATTCGAGCTTTAAAATCCGAGAGCGACCACGCCCCATGAATCAAGAAATGTCGCTCAGAACACCAGACCCTCTTTCCGCGTTTCGGGAGGGTCTGGGAACGAGACTAGCCCGAGACGGCGAGGAACGAGGCTAACCCAATACATACCTAGCTAGCCTTGTTCCCAGGCTCTAGGTAATGGGGAGGAGAGCTCCCCAATTACAGAGCGCCTGGGAATGAGGCTAATACCTAGCTCACAAGGTGCAGTTCTATGAAGGTCTGGGGTCCGAGGTCCCACCCCCCTCCCCCCTCTCCCCCATCCCCCAGATCAGGCAAGCTACCAGCTGCAGAAATCCCAACAAAATTGCTTCACAGAAGCAACAGGGAGCAGTATTTCATTGTTTGTGCCACTGATATAATATACCATCACAAATATAACTTGCCCCATGGTAACGAATGCATATATAGGGGTACATTAATTGGAGACTGCACTATTCTAAGAAGTCAAAGTCTGATGGACAACAAATATTATATCTGTACATGCATAACTGACTGGGCCATTGTGAAGGCATACATGTTGCACTGCATGGCCTCATGAATTGATATTGAACCCTGCGATATACACCTAAAGGTGCTCTGGGTGCTCTGAGTATTACATGCATAGCCTCGTTCCCAGGCCCCACCCAGCTTTTGTCACCTGCAGTATGGAAAACCGGGCGACGAAAGGCTGGGTAGCCCTGAGAACGAGGTTATTCACCATGTACATGTAGCTGTATTAGTGGTCTGTGTGAGTGTGTGTGTTACTAGCCTCATTCCCAGGCGCTCGGTAATTGGGCGCCTGGGAACGAGGCTAGTGTGCTACAAGCTGACCAGGGTGGTAGGACAAGATCATGTGCGGCATGCATTCTAATGTATCGTGCCACAGTATATAGCGCACACTGCTATACAAGAAATATGGTGAAGTTGTAGAATAGTAACAACTCTAATGTTGACGTTTGCCTGCCGGGGCACAATGTGGCACAAATGCTCATACTGATTTCCTACCTGCTGCTAAACACTTGAGTGCAGTAGACAAGTCTGTACATAGTGGCGTAATTCACTTGTAGTCTGTCATGGAGGATACTCATCAGGATGCAATGAAAGCACAAAGCAGCCTTCTCCCACGGAGAAAGCAGTAGAATGACTGTATTCATAATTACAGCACGTGATCTTACCCTACCCTCCTTGCTAGATGACACTGAAAACAAAGTTAGGTCAAGAGGTATGATTACTTGAAGGTCACATGACTATTGGTGGCTCTTCATAGGTTATGTTAACACAGTGCATTCACTGCACATGATCCTAGGGGAACAAAACAAGCTAGTGACGAACTGTTGTTTCAACATCTGCTGTGAAGCTGATGCAAGTACCACACCTTAGTTCTGGGGTGAGGGGGTGTGGCACATGATGGTGTGTACTTCAAACATCATGAGATGTGCCTTATCAGCTATTGTCAAGTACACTTACCCCTGCTGCAGCTTGTTGGCCACGCTGGAGGAGGAACAAGTGAGAGGGAGCAGGTGAAGCAGTCGAGTATATGAATGACTCTAGTCTTCCCAGACCCTCCACAAATGTGAAAGGAGGGGTTGGTACTATATAGTACCTCATCAACACCCTCCCCTCTACATTAACCAGACTCTCCTTTCCTGGAGAGGGTCAGGGAACAAGACTAGAACGGCCATAGCTCATCCCAACCAGCAGGCCTTAGACTGCCACTCAAAGTCACCACAAGGTACGAGACTAGCTACATGTACATAAACATGGCGTACCAGTCTCCCTTCTCTTAGCAACTGAAGCAGTGGAGAGAGAACATGGAGATGAAGAAGAGATATGAATATTAATTTCTGTCCAACTATACCTCCGGATTATTATGCTCTTACACTCACTATATGGTACGGGTGTGGATGTATCAGAGGGTGGCTGCTTTCAAACACTTATTTGATTTTCTGTCAAAATATTGTTAGTAGCTATTGTATTGGCATGTGAATGAAAATTGCATTGCTACTTGAAAGGTAGATATGGTAACTTCTTGATGATTACCAACACAAGCTGTAATTACCACAACACTGCAGTGTGCTGACCCAAGAGTAAGTAGTTTTATATGCTCCCAGAACATGCACCTGCACTACGTACTCAACAAGAGTCACGGTATGCAATAAGACATGCTGTGGACGCCACTTTGTTTGCCATACATTGTACCAGTTGCCTCACACCAAGAAGGCTGTAAATGGGTATGGTATTTCGTATTGGTGCACTCACTTTGTGTGGTGTGTATATGCCTACAAGAAATAGGTCCAACCCTTGAATCTTGTAGGTAAACACTGAAACTAAACTCAGCAGACAAACTCTAGGTTGTGCAAACATTCCTCACTCCTCAACAAACAACTGAAGAGCACTTCAGAAGCTAGTGCACTCAGGGTAGGACTATGGACGGGTTTACTCACCCAATAGTCCCACCGAGTGATACAACACAGCAGTGGGCCTACACTCTATCAAGTATGGACACAATACCAATACACAACCCAAAATTTAATATTGGCTGCCTACACAACCCCAAATATTGTCTGCCGTCATACAGTAACCGCCCATGTATCAGTGCCACAAGCTGACCTGCAGTCAGTGTAATAGTCATTGCGCTCGTATAAGCACCACAATCAGCGGTATTCATAACACACCTACTGATACATAGACCAGCCATTTTCAAGGTGACCTAGCTGCTGACCACTAGGTGAACATGACACTAAACTGGGCCAGAAGACCCACTGGCTCTAGCTGGCCAACTTAGCATGCACATGTGTACCCAGTAGTAGCCACCCTCCTCAAGCCACAGCCATTAATTGATGAAGTATAGTACAGTCATACAACTTGCCCACCTTCCTCCTCTCTCTCTCCGACAGCTGCTGCCACTGTGTGCACAGGGAGACAGAGGAGAACATGAAACAACAATGAGACGTATCAACATATCCGTGCAAACTGGGGGCTGGGTACTGTGTACATGCAAATACTTGGGGGAAGCTTCAGTATGTAATAGCTGAGACCTGGGAGTTACACAACCACTGTGCCATTAGTCATACAGTGGTACACATTCTGCAATCACAACTCCTCCCACACTGGAGAGCTAGCCTCGTTCCCAGTCCCACGCCCAGCTTTTCGTCGCTGCTTAGTACGGTACTTTACCGTACTAAGCAGCGACGAAAAGCTGGGCGTGGGACTGGGAACGAGGCTACTGGAGAGCAGTATTCTCCACATAACAGGGTTTGCAGGACAATGGGCATAATTCATTATTCATGACTAGCACAAAATACACTAAAGCCATCCCCGAAAAGTACATGTGTGCAACGTGTGTGATTACAATTGATGGTAGACATGATGCATACAATGACCATCTGTTCGAGATGGCAACTGTGTAGAATCCGAACACTCCATCCTCCTCCAACAAAATGAGCATCACGTCTTCAAAGGACATATGGAATCCACAACATTACGTACTAGGAGAAATTCTAGTTGGTAACCAAGAAGCAGAAGTGGCACTCATGACTGACGAGTGGTTGCCTTGCTAAAGCTCATGCAGGTTTGGTTTCTGAGGCAATAGTTCTGACATAACTACACTGACTAATTGGCACGTACAACTCATGCACTAATTAACACATGTCAGGATGGAAGCATGCAATGTCACGTAAAGGCCCTTATTATCGCCACTCACCAGCCGTTTCCGTTCCCACAGACTAAGTCCCAATCCAAACTAAGGCTTCAGAACGTCAGCGTAAAAGGAAATTGCCTTTACAAGCACGAGGCTGCAGCCTTTCACTGAGCATGCACAGAAGTGAATAAAATCCACGCAATTAGAGGCGAACGTTGAGTGGTGATAATAGGAGCCCCACGTGGTGTGGTGATAATACGTAGGGGACTCTACGCTAACAGTGAGGTGCGCTTAAAACCAGATTTTGCGGTTTTGGAATACCAATACCTAATCAATATTCACTGAGGTCAAAGGTTGCCACACAATAGCTGGTCTGCTATAGTACTGAACTAGAGCAGTACTACCAGGAAACCAAATGGGGAGGGTAGTTTCTTGTGTTCCAGGAATAAACTGCAACACACTGCAACTATATAACTGACATTCACTTTCCATTGGGTCTGTAATGGTCACATGACCTAAACTGAGGAGGCAGATACCTGCAGTCTACTGCAATGTCCCAAAAATGTGACCCTGACCGTAATACTATGGGTGCCCTATATCACGCCCCAAATAAATTATTTCACAGCTAGGTGATGGACAATTAGAAACTGTTGTTCTTAAGCATCAGTCCATGTGAGGTAGCTACATTCAAGGCATGCACGATGAGATAGCTAGGGTCTACCGATTTTAATACAGCTATGTCAGGATGCAGAATGAGATACCATAAGTTGTGGCAGTAATGTTAGAAACAGGGTGTGGTCAAGTTGTATAAATTAGATCAGGGCTAATTGTCGACTTTCGCGCAAATTTTCTCAGCCTCTCGAGTGGATCTCTGGTCTGTAAGTTATGTAGATGCTGAATTCTGACACTTCTATTCTGAACTAAGCCTTCAACAAGGCTTTCACTGCTCAAACTGCTTCAGCCAGACTGACAGACAGACAGAGAAACCGATGACTCTACACCTGCTGCGCGCATGCACACGGGGTAATAACATGTCGTGAACGTGTAGGTTAAAAAAAAGGCTGATGATGACTGACAAGCTTTTTTGATGCGTGTGGAAGGGCTACTGCCAATTTTTTGCACTCCAGCAGGCAATTCAATCGTCCACAGAACCTCGAACACAGCTCTCCGCTGGGACAGATGGCGATCTTCCACTGCCAGAAGCCATTGCCACTTCTCTGCATGCCTCTACATCAAAATTGTGGCTCGTATTATAAGGCCACCTCTTTGTTCGTAAGCCTGACAGGAAAACAATGATTCTTCGTGAAACTTGTCGCAATATAACATTAGAAGCGGCCGTAAGCAATTTCAAAATATGACAATGCAAAACAGAGCAACAAAATTTAGAGTGCCTATGGTGAGGCTGTCCCCAATGAACCAAGGGAACCAAGGGAACCAAAGGAACCATGATATAATAGGCTATAGCTCTAGTGTCATAGTGTACACTCAGCATATTTCGTGATTCTTATATGAAGAACTAACCGTAAATATTCTCCATGTCCAGAATGCAATCAACAGTGCTACTGGACGCATTCTGTGCAACCTGCTCTATTTCAAAGGTTGTCCTCACACCCACTGACTAATGTCTACAAGTGGTATGTGTAGTCCCAATACATTTCTGTATATGCACAGTAACAAGTTTACACTACTCACATACCCTCTTGATCTCCTCTTGTGCTCGTGCACGCCGGGAGGCATTCTGGGGTGGTAGGGAGAGGGCAGTGACAACATGAAGGACACACCACCTCCCACGCATGGTAGAGTGTGCCCCGCCCACATGCATTATAGACCACACCAGGCTAACCACACCCCCTCCCTCCTTCCCAGGTTTCCACTTCACTCCATCATGAGGGGACATCCCTCTCCACCCATGCATCTCTACCACAAAATGGAGGCGAGACCAGTCTGTACCAACTAAGCGCATGCACCTCAAACCGTCATTTGAAAGCCATTTGTTTTGCTGAAAGGCAACTGTTGCAACCTCTATCTTAACCTCGCTCCAGACCATTCCTCCCTTCAGTTCTCCATCACTTGCAGTATGTGGCCGTACTACAAGTGATCCAAACCTGGAGGCCTGGGAATGAGGCTACTCAATCTCCCAGACACAGAAACTCCTAACAATGAAATGATAAGGCCAGCTAGTGCACATGTAGCAATGTCAGCATACCTTCTGTACACTCTCAGGAAGGGAGGCACCCTGGGACAACAGAGAACAAAAGTGATCATGAATCATACACACAATTATGTATTGCACAACACACATATCTGCCATCTGACCTACCGGTTTGCTCCACTCCTCCAGGCGAGAGACCGACTGTGGTAATCATTGAGGGGAGGGAGGAAGGTAGAGACAGACATAAATCACATGTACATGTACACAACAACAAACACAGCCAGCAGAGGAGGTGGTGATGATCACAGACATACAGTCTGGCTGACTCATCATTGAAATATCAAATCTGGCAAAATCTGGCACACACAAATGATAGCCTCATTCCCAGACTATTCCCACTTCTAGTTTTGGATCACTTGCAGTATGCAAAGTGGATAGGTGGGAATGGCCTGGGAATGAGGCCACACAATCGATACATGAACCAACCCAGATACCCATACCGAACCACTGAGGTGTCCCTGAAATTTAAGCCCCATTGACGTCTATATATAGACATATTTAGACCCTATGCACTTGTAGGGCTTCTCGTGAGTCCAAAAAGAGACCAAAAAGGCTTCAGAGGGCCTAAGGACAACTTTGAGGGATGAACCCAAAAATTTGGTCAGATTTCGGCACGCACCCCCCACTAAACGTAGAAGCAGGGTAGTATCGAGGGCGGCAGACCCCACTTCACATGTCGTGGGTGTTTTTTGATTTTAATGAGATTCATCGACCCGAGGATTCTGATTTTAAATATTCATAGACCTCACCCAGGGCCTCAAGAAAACATGCAAATTGGTGGTGTAAGGTGTGCCATCAGTCAGATCTGGCCCAAGTTTACGGAAATGCTGGGCGAAAATCCAACTGACATCCACCTTTGACCTCCGATTGCTGGGCTTGTGGGGGTCATGAATATCATTAACGGTATCGCCAGAGGGGTCTCTCCATGTGTGCAGGCCCCACCAAGTTTGGCCACTGAGGAGCGAATGCTGTGGGAGAGGAGTACCTACGAAAGTGGTGTGCGCTGAATGCATGAAAATGTGTTGTCTTGGTGGGAAGAATTCGGTGGTTAAAGGGTTAAACATGACACACACAAACAGTACATGTGCCCTCTTAGGAGTGCATGAGCCATCCAAATACCACTTACTCAGGTGATGAAGACACTTAGTCTCATGTAGCCAGACTTTTAGCGTGCTACAAGGGATGATGGGCTGGTTATCGTTGAGACTAGGACACAGTTGAATGTACTGTTAGGCTACGTACATGTACATTGTATATATGTGTCAAATTGCTCACAATCAAAAATTGACTGGCTAGTTGCTATATGTCAAAATACGTACGTGGCTCAAATTATAAACAGAGACCAAAACAATGATTAGCCTCGTTCCCAGGCTCCCCCCTACACAGTAACGAAAGGTTTTCATCACTGCACAGGGGGAGCCTGGGAATGAAGCAATTACTGTACCCAGTAGAAAATCAGCATTCACAAGCAATCTATGCACTCCAACACTCTCACAACAGCTGCTTCCCATACATATGAGATGGTTCAAACACCATTTCCTCTCTATTTTCCATCCTAATTCCAGCGGTCTGAACAGCATACAGTCTTTCTCTACCAAACTAAAAGCTGAGTTCATCCTCGTGTGCATGTTCATCCACTGATAACGTACTGACAACACACTGCCCACGCAGGGAGACAATGGCCTCACGAAACAAGCCTTTCTAGGGTATGAACGATTTCCCTCTGCACAGCACCACAAACTGAAATTCATATGCAGAAGTAGCTCCTGGATATTTGGTCCAGGTAAGCCTAGGCCTGGCCTGTCACACGTAGCTAGAGTGATGACATTCACATCCTGCAGGCCCATTCCCATACTGCTCCCTAGGCATAATAATGGCTAGGATGACATCATCTTCCAGCCATGATTGGGATTGAGTGAGAATCTTCCCTTCGGCACCTGAAATGTTAAGTTCTTTAATCCGGAAGGAAACGGAGGGCTACTCTACGTAGTTATTCATGATCACGTACCTGGTACTATACAGAGTCCTCTATGCAGAACTGCACTCATACAATTGCCTGGCCATCAATCCAGGGAATTTGTGGTGCGGGATACCAATTTGGTCTCCCAGAAATTGCTGGACCAAAAACCCCATCACAGATCATTTCTCTGTGTGCTCATACTGTAAACAATGAGTGAGCGTGTGCTTATGTGGAGCAGGTCACACCTATTTCAGGTGATTGCTCAAGCAGGCCGTTTTTCCCTTGCCCTCGAGATTGAGGCAACAGGTCTACAGGTTACACTAAGAGGTCACTCCATAAACTTCCTATTTCCCATCCATCACCCACATCAGCCAAGCTGGAGGCAGGACTGCATGTCCCCATTCCTATACTGACATCACACACGTCAGTTCACTTCCGCTATACAACCATGCCATTCATGCTGTCGACCTCGTAACTGCTGAACAACTCTGCTGTCATAGATTAGCTCTACCATATCACATTACCATTTCCAGAAACTTTAGTCCAGAAGACTCATCGCACAAGGTACTAAGCAACAAAACTGACAGTCACAATTTCTTGACTAGGTTGCAGCTGTGACGTAGTACAGTGCTATGGGAGTGGTACAACCTTTTTTCCTAGCGGCTGAGTAGCTAAACTATTTTTAAAGTTTTCTTCACTGTACTGTTATTGTGTACTGCAGTGACTATCTTTGTGCACTTTGGGTCACCAAATGACACTAGTATTATATGCTAATAATGACTACCCATTAACCCCTTTACCAACAAATGACGCCATATGCCGTCATGAAACTTTCAGCTTCATGATGTCACATCCGGCAATGTCCTTGGGACATATAGGTTCTGCATGAGCAGAAAGGGCGGGACAGGGGGAGGTGGATGGGTGCACCCAAAGAGTGCAAACAGCTTTGCTGCATCTGGGCTAAGCCATGAATAGCCCTTGGTTAGAGCCAGGTGGGCCTTAGGTTTTAAGCACAAAATGTGCCTAGAAAACAGTGCTCTCACATTGTAGAGCCTCAAATTCCAGTGTTCAAGGCTGATTTTTCAGCTAGAGCGAGTTACGTACCATTGCTCGAGCATCTTGATCGCATACTCGTTAATGAGTGGGCGTGGTTAGACTGATGAATGTGGAAAGCATGGCTGCGTGTATATAGTCTCAGTCCCAGACCCAAACCAACCCCAGCACGGATCAGCGATCCGCGCTGGGGTTGGTTTGGGTCTGGGGCCGAGACTAGGCTGCGTGTAGTTCTGTGTAAAGCATGAAAAGTGATGGGAACTTTATCTAGGTAAATAACATGCTATAGACCCGTTGCAGTTACGTACGTCACATTTTCCGTGGAATTTCTGTATACTATCCAGAAGCCGCCATCTTGGTGTACCGAAATAGATTGGCTTTATATGCAGTATTGATGAAAACGTGTCCTGCGTCACTGGTAAGCGTTTATATTAGCCTATGTAGCAATCACATTTCGTCCGATTCAACACATACTAGAAGCATTGTTGGTGCATGATTGTGTTTTTACCAAGATCACCATAGAAGCTGCTATCTTCAAAAATGCTAAATAGCCGCCATGTTGGTGTCGTTTTCCGTATTCTCGAATTGATGACGCCAGCTGCAACGGGTCTATAAAACTGACCTCCAAAGTCTACGGTTGGTGAAGGGTTAAAGTGTTCAAGTTCAATATTTCTTGACCACCACCTGCACCGGCACCTTGGCCTTGTACACTAAATATTACTATCCTTGGCCTGACCCCTTTGAAGTACTGGCACGTGTGGTAAGCGTGTGGTAAGATCAGGGCAGCTAAGAAGAGCTTTAGCTACCATGGCTACCAGATGGGAAGCCATTCCGTCTCCCTCAACCTCCCGCCTGCCCGCCCCGCCCTCCCAGGAAACGAAACACAAAAGAGTCTGGGAACCAAACTACTTACTATAACTTATGGCCGCATTAATATGCTACATGCAGTTCTTACATATAAAAACTTGGGCGCCGCTCTAGACTCGGCAGATCCGCCAGGACCATGATCAGGGCGTTTCCCACCGCTCGTAGCCATCTTGATGTACCGTACCGCCAACAAGCAGCCCCTCCCCTATCACGTGATGAGGACGTCCTCATGCCATGCGCTATGCGTGCGCGTTCGACGTTCGACGTTCGGGGTCTGGGAACGAGACTACTGTACAATGTATACAGACCAAAGGACACAATAAATCTATGGCCAGTACATTAATAGTAAAAGTGCAAGCAAACAATAATATTTGTAACACCAGAAAAATTAAACTAAGGTTCGTGAACAAACTAGCAATTGCATCCGTCCTGCTTTTGTTCTCTTGGTTGCTTGCGATCTTGTGGAGTGACAGTGGATTTTAACTGTACACCGGTGTCTGCTGCGTTCAGGTCGACACTGGAAACAAGAGGGTGAGACACAGTTAAAGTCAACTGCATGCACACACTTCAAAGTGGACAGTGTGCAAGCACAGAATAGTGCAGTTCTGCACATGCTCTATGTATGACGTATGCGTGTCAGCTCTGCAGTGACTTACTTCCCATCCTGAATATTCTGGTAAATCTTCTTAGCTGTCTCGATGAAGACATCTTCAACATTATCTCCGCTGAGGGAGGAACAAGAATCAAGATAGAATGTAAACATTGATGTGGTCCACCTATAGACCTAGCTGTTTGCAGCTGACGTCATCATTTCGAGAATACGGGCGGGTGCACCAACACGGCGGATATTTTGCATTTTTGGAGATAGCAGCTTCTATGGCGATCTCGGCAAATGCAATCGCGCACCAACAATGCTTCTAGTATGCGTTGAAATGTGATTGGTATGTAGCTAGGCTAGTAAAGCTATACAAACGCTTACTACACGTTTGGATCAATACTGCATATGAAGCCAGTGTATTTTGATACACCAAGATGGCGGCTTCCGGATAGTATACGGAAATGCCACGGATAACGTGACGTCAGTGCAACAGGTCTGTAGCTTGGCCCTTTCACCGGGCATATTTAGCAGTACATAATGTCCTACCCAACAAACTGCATCCGATACCAAAGATGTAATTACTCATCTGCTCACTCAATTTTAACTTCAGTTTCAACCTATACTAAATGATTTATCAAATCACCTCCCTGATAGCTTAATTAAGAGCTCCACTCTCTCCTTACAAACAGCCTGGAATGGTTTCGACCCTCATTTATCTAGTGGTGGGTCATCATCAGCACCGCTCTGGTGGAAAGTGGCAACTGCAAGGTCTTTTATACTCAACAGGGGCATTGTGACAGACATAATTAGCTTCATTCCCAGGCCCACACCCAGCTTTTCATCACTTCCCAGGCCCCGCCCAACTTCCCATCACTTCCCAGGCCCCACCCAGCTTCCTGTCGCTTGCAGTACGGTACTGCAAGCGACGAAAAGCTGGGTGTGGGACGGGAATGAGGCTACGACAATGCCTGCCACACCCCTGGAGCCAGGATGGTGCACAGTGCCATCTATCAAGGCTATAAAGCTGAGTTCACAGTTGCCACTTCTAGAGCGGAGCCTGCTGACAGTGAACTATCGCTATGTAAATGAGGGTCAAAACAGTCCAGCAGTGTGTAGGAACAGAGAGTGGAATTCTTAATTGAGGTTTTGGGGAGGTGATTCGATAAATCATTCTGGCTTACTGTAGGGATGGGACATAATATATCATCAGGACATTAAGAGCCCACGATAATCGTATCGAGGTGATTCTTATAGTTATATCGTTTTCAGCTTCTTTTAGGCATACAGTAGCTGGAATTTAGACGGCACTAACATTATGGTTTCTGTCTGTTACTGGACGTGATTATGTGATGATCGTGATTGCTAAAGCAATGCATCCTGCCCCTCCTACTGGCACCCCCTAAGCCTTTCCAACTACCATAGCCGCTTGTTATTAGGCGAGCTCATTTATAGGTGCATATATCTACTCTTTATTAAGCGCTGAAGTCTTTCTCTGGAAACTCTGCCATACCAACCATGGAACTGTGCAGACTGGCAGACTGTGCTGCACTGGCTGTTAGGAGGCAACTGGAGGAGGGCGTGGAGGTGGGGGTAGTATAGGTGGAGCTTCACCGACACGACAACTTTTGCTGATCGTATATATACTTAGCCTCGTTCCCAAGCTCCTCCATAATAAATCTGGGGTGGTGACTGGGAAAGAGGCTATTTACTGCCGAACATTACACATTAAGTTTTACTTCTTGAGTTACCGTAGTCACGCGTTATTAGGCGTATGTGCCTATAACTCCACAGGAAGGAAATATGCGCCTATAAGCGAGGTGCGCCTAATAACGAAAATGATATTCCTCGAATAGGAAGTGCGCTTCAATTAGAATTATAGCTGTCCACTCCGTACGATCGAAAATGGCAGAGTTTCTGGAAGAAGACTGCAGCGCTTAACAGCGCTTACCTGGGACGAGAGTTGAACCTGCGCCTAACAGCGAATATGCGCCTATAAGTGAGCTGCGCCTAATAACGTGCGACTATGGTATGTAGACACTACTACACTCTGTGCATATGAGGACTTACACTTCTTCTCAGTGAACTGATGGAGCAGGCAGGACTTGCCCACGCCCATGTCACCTGCACAGAGGAACAATGTGATCAAAAACAAAGTCCCCAAAAGACAGGAAATGGTATCACCACAAAATTGGAATGGAACCATATGTAAGTTATTAACCGAGCTCGAGTGGTCTACGCGTATTTAGATCCCGAGCGCGCGCAGCGCGCGAGGGATCTAATCGCGTAGACCACGAGAGCGAGGTTGATAACTGATTTAGACCATTAGCGTCAATTACAGTCAATTTCTTTCCAGTGACGTCAGAAAAGCGTCAATCATAGTCAGAAAAGCATCAATTATAGTCAATTTCTTTCCGGCGACGTCAGAAAAGATTATATAAAGCAGATTGCCAGCAGGAAAGCGCCACTTTTGTGCAGTTGCATGGCTGAATGGACAGAGAATGCAGAATGGCCGAAGTTATAAGCAAGTCGCTTTTGAGAGACGACGAAGAGTTGTTTGAAACGGCTGCGGAACAGTTGCCCGAAATGGAGATCTTCAGCCAAGCTGTGCTATGTGTAGAGACTGGACATTCCTCGTCTGATTCGTTCATGATTCTGGAAATGACCTAGAGCTAGGGTACTGGGTCCAGTGGTTTGTGACGGAAATACGCAAGAAGGATGGGGCTGTTTATCCGTCGGAAACACTGTATGCACTAGTGTGTGGGATCCAACGGTACATCCAAATCCACGGGAAACGTCCAGAGCTCGATTTCTTCACGAATCCCGTATTCAGTGAGTTGAAGCTCAGTTTAGACGCTGAGATGAAGCGCATTGGCGGACTGGGAATTGGAACCAAGCGGATGAAGGCCGAAGTAATCTCAGTTGAACAAGAGGAGCGACTCTGGTCAAGTGGCGTTCTTGGAGACAAATCGCCACAAATTTTGCTGAATACTATCGCGTGCTCATTTGCCCCCGTTTGAGCTAGCTGGAGCCTGATTGTTCATGACTGGACCTATGTTATTTTCATCTCATTCTCTTATCTCTCGTGCTCATTTGCCCCTTTTGAGCCCTGATCATTCATGACTGTACCTCTCCGAGCCTCTGTATTAGGTACATGTAACATGCAGCAATTCACACATTTTGTGTGTAGTTCTGAGTTGTACCAGTATTTTGTGAGGCTTAATCACTGAATTTTGATTACCAACACAGGTGTTTGATTGTATGCTGAGTGGCTCTAAGTTGCTTCCAGACAGTGTCTAAGCTGCTTCCAGGAAGCAACTTAGAGCCACTCCTGGAAGCAACATAGGAGCCACTCCTGGAAGCAACATAGAGCCTCATGAATTTATAATCAGAGCACTACGCTATATAAACGCATTGGCGCGCAATGGCAACATCAAAGCCTCCGACCTCATTAATTATTCATGAATGGCCTAAGAATACCTAGAGTATGTAAACAAACACATTCTACAGCCCAAACAATACATACATGTAGTATCTCCACTGAACATGCAGCAGATTAGTCTATCCACTTTCTGATTAGCATGAACCACTCAGTACAGACAGACTGACACACAGGCTGATGTGAACAATCTGCATAGCACCTCTAGCTTTAGATCACACAGAGGAAGGTATCACGTCATTCCCGTGACACTAATTACACCCTTGTGCAATTAGCGTCCAACATTCTCTTGACTAGCTTAATTATGCTCTGAAAGGGAGGTGGGCGGCCATTTGCCACATATCATGTGGAGCAAGCTTGCTCTGAATAACATGACATCACAAGCAATCCCACAGTGCAGAGTAAGTGGAGGTGGAGAAGACCTGAGAACAAGGACTGCCCATAGCCTCGAACCCAGGCGCGGAGCCCAGTGGTCCTTGTACCGCCCACTCACCTAAACCGTTCCTGGACTGCAGTATCCCAGATTTGCAGTTTGATCTTCTGGTCAGAGACCTCCACTATTCTCGTGCCAAACTCCACACCGATAGTGAGGGCAGTCGGCCATGACTGGGGAGGGAGAAACCCAACTGCTCTAGTCAGTTACACTCCTAGTGTAAGTCCATGCCCAATCACATGCACTAGGCCCAAACTGGGATACCGTAATATCTGATGAAAAACCATACGAGCTTATGGCTGTAGCTGGTTAGCAAACATATGCCTCATAAAAGACATGTGCCGAGTGGTCTAATAGAAGTTACACATAATATTATGATGCATTCAGCAAACACCTGTTCGAGTTGGTGAGCATTATCATACATGCCAGATCTGAGGACTCCAACCTCTGCAAAATAAAGTGGCCATCTACTCCACGTGAGCACATGTAGCTAGAAGACGTTCACAAAAGTAAATGAGTGGAACTTAGCTACGTATGCAGGAACTTGCCGGGAGGTTAGGGAGTTTACTCGAAGGGGACGTATAGAGACTACCGTTTACCGTTACAGTATTTGTTGAGGTTATGGGTCTCCTCCCCAAATTGCATGATAGGTGATGCACACCAAATATACAGACGTACACCTTCCGAATATTTGTCAGAATTACATAAATTCCAGCCCTGTTTAAATACCATTCATAGTCCTATTTATAGACCACATCAAAGATTCCCGGAAAGTATGGCGTTCATTCAAGGAAATACGGAGTGGTTGCTAAATCGATGGTGCATAGGTACTTACGTACTCTACACTACTCACACACCCTCCTGATCTCCTCTTGTGCTCTAGCTCGCTCAGAGGCATCCTGGAGAGGTAGGGAGAGGACAGAAACAATGACTATTCATAGCCTGAATGACACATGACACACCACCTCCACACATGACAGAGTGTGCCCCACCCCCATGGAGTACCACACCAGGCTTCAATCCAGCACGATGAGACATAATCATTGTTCCTTTACCTTGTGAAAGACAGAGCATGACAGGCCAGGCCATCGCTTTGAATTTTTGAGAGAATACATTCGCTTTGTAGTTTGTTAGTACATACTTTAGAGCGCACAAAATGCATAGTTCATGATAACCTTGTACCAGTACTGGCAGGTACAACATGAGAGCATAACAGCACCTGCTAAGGCTGAACCTAAGCAGACCAACTTCTCCAGGGCTGTAGCTGTGACTCGATCCCACCAGATGAACTCCCGAGCTGGGATGGAGGAACTGTGCCACGACCTCATAGACCCAATGAACAAGCAGGTGGTGTGTCATCCAAATGACAACACCCAAGCTTTACAAAGCAGCTGCTCATCAAGCATGCGTGTTCTGGCTTTTTGGCTAACAACTCCTGGTTTTAGAGTCCATCTCCTGGAAGACGTGCTGGTATGGATACTTCACTCTACACTCTGCTGAGGAGGATGGAGTCCTACACACTGCTGAGGAGGATGGAGTCTTACACAAATGCTCGAACAGTTAGGTAATAGCTGTACGCATCATGTCTATAGTTGTTGATTGGTTGCTGTTGCACAATCGGGCATGCTAATTGCATACAGTCACGTGTCACAACACTTGTTGGCATGGCTACAATTGCACCTTATAACACACGTCCCCTATTTGGTACCCAGACCCCATAATTACATGAAACGAGGAAACCTGCCATATTTGGTGCACGGCTACTAGAGTAATGAGCACATGTGGATTTGAATAATTTTAGTGGTTTTTCCCTTCGCTCACCTCTATGTCCACATACCCTCCTCTCTGCAGTGTGTGCTGATCATAGAGTGCAGTGCATCCATTGCAAGCTGGGATATACAACAAGAGTTGGGGGGGGGGGGGGGGGGGGGGGGGGACACGTAAATCATGTTTGATAGATATTGGCACTATATGACATTGACATTGCTACACACGACTATATACGGTACCATATTACTCAAATTCTGGTATTGAAGACTTGTACCCTGTCCTGAACACTGACACTCGCTCCCTTCAAGTGCCAAACTGCATATGATTATATCAACCCCCTCACAGATAAATTTACTGATGGTAAGGGAATTTATTTGGGATGTAGTATTCTAGAGGGTACATGCTACGTAGGTGCACCATCCTGGAGGGGAACTGTATAGGGGCATGCCTTCCTTCCCAGGGTGACAATTGGCTGCTCCTACTGTAATTTTTGGATGAATTTCAAGTAGCTGCTTGAACATGCAAATTACTGACTTCTTGCCAGCTGCTGTCGATTATACCATGCTCATGTCTACGTTAGGTAGTGAAGTGGAGCACTGGGCCGGGATTGCTCTCCTCAGAGAGAAGTTTCAAGGTTGCACAGCAAGCCTCACCAGAAATTGAGCTTTTCAATTATTAGTTACATTCTGTGCTGGAATTGGGAGGTACCTAGAACTGACCTAGCATACTCTTTTCCCTCCCTTCGCTTCTGGCCACATCCCCTATCACAAAAACAAGTCTGCCTTGCCGGCCTACTAGCTACTTGTTATTGGTGTGCATGACACTAACCAGACAGCCATGTACACCGAGTTTCCTGATACCACAGAATACTGCTCCGAGCTCCAAGCCACCCATGCACAACTCTACCAATATTTTCTACATCTGGACCACGTAACCCCATTCATGTAGCCTCGTTCCCAGGTGCAATTATAGAGCGGCTGGGAACGAGGCTAATTAAACCCCATGCAGTACAGCTCCACAACTTCCTTGATATCATGTGATGCTGAAAGCAATCCACACTGGAGTTGTTGGGGCCCGGATTACAACATGCAGACTTCTGTAAAAACCCTGGTAGTGGCCATGCAGAGCAGAAGAAGCTATAGGGGACCATGTATGTAACGTACCATGCAAGTTACCTGCAAGCTTGTTCACTGAGGTACTGTCCTTGCACACTCAGCTGCATGCATGGTAGACAGTCTCTGGAAAACGTAGCAATTCTCAGAATCTCACTACAGCTGTCACGTGGCATCCCCCAAGATGCCCAACTCCATAAAACAGTAGTCTCGTTCCCAGACCATTTTTTCCCAAAATGGTCTGGGAACGAGACTAAGAATACAGCTGATCTCATGCATCCTCAATAACGTACTCCTGGTCACGTATGAATTCATTCATCTAGCTACAGTACGTATAGTCATAGCTCTCATGTGGGATGTCAGCATGCAGACACCACTCTTGGAATCGAGTTCAGCTCTCCAGCTGTCATGCCAGTCAGCAAAGTCCGCTTGCATTGCTTTTACTGCATGCGCATGGAAGGTATAGTGCATTTTTGACAAAATTAATAGTGTGCATAAAAAATAAAGTACAGGAGCAAAGGTAAGTGTTTGACCAATACTGTACGTACATATAAAAACACATCACGGCTTTGACGGTGGGTGACTGAAGTGGGGAGTCCAATTGTCTTGTGTACTTGACGCATCACTCGAGGGAATTCGTGGTCCATAGCCGGGGTGATACTGGGGCTGTTGATGGGGAGGAGGAAGAAGGAAGCCTGGGAGTTGCATGGAGGCAACAGACTGCTGTTGGATGACATGCTGGGGGTACTGGACTTGTGTCTCTTGCGGTGCAGGCTGAAAGCCACTTGGAGGAGCCTGTAGTTGCACATGTGGGGTGGGCGGCTGTTCACCATATTGATACTGGGGGTGTGGATTCGGCATTGGAGGGATCGGGTAACCTGTAGGAGGGAACGAGCAGAGATAAGTCAGGTGTCAGTACACATTCAATGTGAGTGCTGCCAAGAAGTACGGAATTTTAATTATTGCACTAGCTACAGTCACCAATTTAGCAATTTAGCACTTACAGTACGTTTGCCTCAGGGTTTGTGCAACATCTGGCCGGCCAACAAACTCGATCGCCTCGGCAAGTTCACACCATGTTGGAGGAGGATTGACTCGTGGTAGCCACCTCTCTGCAAGAACAGCCATGAGGCACCTCTGCGGCTCCCCACGGTGTTGTTCATTTATGGCACTGAGCTGGGCTTGGGGGATCTCTAGGTAAGTACCAATTGGTTGCCACTTGTCGGGGACAGTGTGATAGAGCTGCTTCATCACTTGCTTCTGAGTAGGTTTGGACAGATCTAGAAATCAAAGGCAAGACCACAAGTAACCATTGCCCAGATGTACAGGGAAGCTGTAGGTGAGCTAACAAAGCACATTACAGACTTAGGAACATAGATTTAAATTTACCTTGAAACTGATGGTGGTAAGACACTTGATGACCATACCGCGGTTGATATGGTGAGGAGGGTGCATAGGATTGCTGATATCCATGGGCAGGTTGCAGTGTGGGCTGTAGTATAGGAGAGCCCTGCACCAGCTTTGACAAGCTTTCAACATCACTTCGTGGCAGCAGGGGAGACGACAAGGCATGTACTGCGGCACTGGCTGTCCGAGGGCTTTTCATCTGGTACTCTGTGCATGTAATAGAGGAACATTAACAAGCAGCTATCAGCCATGAGTATAATCGTACCATCTAGCATGTTGGGTGTGTTCCACATTCATACTAAAGCCCTATTTGCAGACCACCAAAATTGGTCTGGTAGCTATCCACTGTTTGCAGTGACTGTGCATGAAGTTCATTTGGGAATGGAAAGTTGCACATAACCATTCAGTTACACTAAATGACTTTCAAGATCCTGCTCTGTGTTAAGCACACTGGAAAATAGTGTTGTTTAGCAGTGGTAGACTTATGCATCATGTGGTGGCAGCTGACAGGCTTCCTGCAGACTGACTGGAGCACAAAAGTTATCCTTTTGCAACAGATATACAGTACTATGATGCATGTGAACAACATTGTTCCCAGAGCACTCTTCATGGTCTGGTTCCCACTGTTTGCAGTGTGCAGCTCAAACGGTTTTCTATAGCAAACTAGAAATGTGTCAAGTCTACTGTGTTACTCTAACCTCTCTGAGCTACATTTGTGGACTGGGATTACCTACGAAAAAGGTGTTACAGCAGGTGACCAATGACCTCTGAAATGCCCCGAAAAAGATCGAAGCACAAAAGGGCATGTTGCCATTGAGGCTACCACATTTGCTGTTGGTGAAGTACTTGCATGTAAAAGAAAATGAGGAATGCTACGTTGCAGTAAAGAAGCGAGATACTTATGCTTGCTCATTTTCCTAAGGAGACTGTCCTTCGGTTACAGGCACCTCAGAAGAGTCAAACAACCAGCTACCATTGCATGAAAATATGATTTGCTGTGCATGTAAAATAAAATTTTGTAAGAAATTTTTTGCACTTTATGACGACCACGAAACAACTAAATTTTCCAAATATATATCATGTCCTGTCCTCCCTTTGTAGCTGGTGTACATCAAGGTAAACAACAATGAGCTTGATACCTGAGGTTGTTGCCTTTGTCTTCAGCCACACTTTCTCCCTCTCTCCTAGCTCTCCAAAGCGGTCAGCATCTCGGCTGCACTGCCAGTACTCTTGGTCCTTGGATAAGGTGGCTACATGCAGTGGAGAGGCAGGCTGTGTGCTGGTAACCTGACCGTTGTCACTGCTACTGTGGGGACAGAAAAATGCCTCAAGAGGCTTTGAGTTGTTATACCTCAAGGTTTTAGTGGCTGCGTCGATCCCTTCAAATATCGCATCCCGAACGGTAGGGCAGATCTTGCGACATGCTGACGATGGTGCCCTAATGTGGACCTCAAAGAAGGCAAAGGAATCAACTAGGGTGACCGTGCAAGCATGGTCAGGCAACCGGAACTTGATGATGTTTCTTGCTATCAGAATGGGTGTACCACTACTAGGAAGCAAGACTTCCCACCGGCAATGACTCATTAGAAATGCAGCCAGGCAGGGAAAGACTCCAGCACGTGGCCAGCCATTGGGGAAGCGAAGAATGAGTGGAGCTGCGGCATCTATGAAGATGCGATGCTTGTCTAGCTCCTCATGAGATACCATGTCCAGAAGTGAGGGCATGAAGTACTCATCCCCTAATACCGGGCCAATGATTAGAAGGTGTTGGAGAAGCCTAAGAAGATCAGCTGCAGTAAAAAGGCCAGGGACATAGTGCTCGGGAAACTGCTGGAGAAATTCAAGAGTGACAATGCCCTGGTCTCGAAACTTAAGCCATTTACTAGTGACAAATACCTCAGACATTGCATAGTTTCCATCCCCTTCTCTGGCTTTGAGAAGCCTCTGCCTGTGCTCTACAAGCTCAGAAAGTTTGTCAACTGGGATCTGAGGATCAGTGAAAAGCACATTGGGAAGCACATCTGAATAATAGAGGCAGATATTCAACTCGTCAAAATATTTCAGAGCTGCCTGGAAGGCTCCAGTGCTGATTTTAAGCGAGTGTGCTACGTCAAGGCATTCTTTTGTGCTAAGGACCTTCCTTACCAATAGGCTAGCCATCCTTTGAAGCAACAACTCCAAGATGTACCATATGATCGGAATTCGGACCTTGGGTGGGGCAGAGCTCTGGATTACTTGCCTTAGTATTTCGGCAATTCGTCTATCCTCTTCTCCAGGCTCTTTGGTGTTGACCGGAAAGATAGGCTGATTGAGTCCTCTGTTGTAAAGGACAAGGTCATCGGGGAAGGCTGGGTGGAGAAGATCAAAGAGTGTTTTGTTCTTCTCAGCCCGTGTTTCAGTCAGGCACTCATGCTCCTTATCTCTGTGAGTGCCAACTACAGCGATCGTTGAATTCCTGCCTTCTGTTGGTTGCGATCGCAGGGTACGAACCATGCACATGAGGATCTGAATGTTGGTGAGCAGCGAAGGGTAAGGTGTACCCACAAGCTCACCTGCTTTGAAGTATTCTACAATGGGGTGATCATTGAGGCTCTCACTCAGCCGCTGCACGAATATGGTGCTGCAGGCATTGCGAATGAAGATCGGAAGAAGATCATGGAACTGCGGCTGGCCACCAGAATCGATGATATGTATCCAGTCAGAATCAATCAGTTCTCTGGATGCATTCGGACCCTGACTCGAGATCGCTTTCGTAAGTTGGTCGAGTAAGCTAGCGATGGCCAGCTGTAGAGCTTCTTCGGAGGTAGAAAGGGGAGCGTCCTCTTGTGGGTTAGGTGTGGTCTGTGTGGTCTGATCAGGTTGGGAAGCAGCGTGTTCCTGGTCAGTGGTTGTCTCCTCCAGGGTATTGTGCTGGAGAAGGGATTTGATTATTTCCACTCCTTCAGGAAGGCTATCACAGAGGATTGGGATGGCTCCCGAGAGCATTTCCAATAGCTCTTGCTCATTCACCACCTTCCACCCTCCAATGCAGAGCTGGATCCGGGTCCCAGAGACAACTCTGACTCGAACAGGGCGTTCAGCACACGGTGTGCTAGTCCGGAGCCCTGGCGGAAGCCTCCCAAGAAGAAGAAATTTCAGACTGGTTTTGCCAACTCCGGGTGGCCCAGTAAAAACAGACTTGATAATTCGTGCATTTACATAGCCATGTTGCATAGCCTCATTGATGTACTTCCTGGATTCTGTGGGAGAGCAAACAGTGAGTGGGTAATCAACACTGGACAATACTGGTTGGTTAACTTGGATGGTTCCATATCTCTTAACCATTAATCAACACTGGACAATACTGGAGGTTGGATATCTTAGCTGGTTCCAGATTTCATACCATTAGTATGTGTAATAGCATGGTTTGCTGTGGTATTTTGGAGTAATAGCACGAGTAATGCAGGAGGTAATTGCACGAGGCGAAGCCGAGTGCAATTTACTGCATTATGAGTGCTATTAATCCCTAATACCACAGCAAACCATGCTATCACAGATTAATCTTCATAGCTTTCAGTACAACAATAATCTCGGTATAATGCATGTAGGTTAGCTAGCTAGCTACATACTTGAACAGCAGATGGAAATGCATGCGCATTATAATACTTGCTAGCTATTCACAGTCCAAGAGAATAGTAGCTAGCTATGAAGTTCTGTTTTCCAATTATTGGTTTGCCATGTTCCGGTGATTTTGTGTGCAGTTCTTTGGTTTCAGACTGGAAGATGCTCAATGTGTTGCAGTGTGCTGTTGTTGAATGAACGAAGAGTGGGATTCTCGGGGTCCAGGAGCGGTTGAAGTAGGAGGCACAGCCAGTGGAAGTTCTTCGAATAGCGAGTCATTGTCGTCAGTTTACAAAGACCTTGCCAAGGCTAGCGCTGCCATGCTGTGCTCGCTCTCAGACTCAATAATGTTGCTTAGTTACGACACCGAATGGTCACACCCACCTGCTTGAATAGCCAATCAGCTGCCGATTACAGTATTCCGCAGTCCTGTAAGTTAGCTTCATTGGCTCACAACTGTGGTATTACAGAATAATACCACAGTTTTGTATAGGACTTTAGTATGGAGTGTAATACAGCTCTAAGATTAACACTACTATTGTGGAACATTTGATGGTCTGTTAGGATAGCAAATTGATTATTTATGGAGCTGATAACCTCATAAATCAATCCCTTATAATCTCTTGAAAACCAAGTGACCAACATCACAATAGCTACATTGCATCATCCTAGGTATGCTCTCACAGGGGCGGTGGTGGTGGCATAGAAAACGTGGTATAGCCCACCATTGTAGCGCAATGCGGAAGGCGGTGCCCAGAAGCACGAAGTGCCGATCTGTCTGTGCTTTGCGCGGAAGAAATTTTTTCATTAGTGATGAGCGATGAGCATCCATGGGAAAGAAAAAGACCTTGGTTGGTGTGGAGTTTCAATGGTAGGTCCAGAACTAGGACCAGCATTTGTCGCTTGCAGTACAAAAAGTGCAGGGGAAAGCCTGGATGGATTTTGCACGTGATGTGTGCCGCCACTGATGTCGCAGATTCTGTTAATACGTGTTCATCTTGTTATTGCCTGTTCCAGAGATGCTACAGAGACCAGACAAACTCCAGATGAGCGGCAGGTCCTACCTATACAACATAACTTGAGTTGAAACAAAACTGCTGAGTAATACAACGGTTGTAACTTGGAAGCGCTTTATACTGTTCACTCCGGGCAGTGGGCCATCACTCTGGGAAGTACAGCTCAGCACTACTTCGAAGGTAAGACTTGTAGCTTGGATAAGATCGGTGTGGCTCTCTTCCGGCCATTGACCTGTCTTCATATGTGATCGTAGCTACTCTGTACTGTACTTGTCTTGAACGTGTGAAATCTGTCCAGGCCTAGCACCTTCCCCCCGCTTTTCATACTGCAAGCAACAAAAGCTGGCACGGAGGCCTGGAAATGAGGCTACGTCCCAACTTCATCCAGTGACTAGACTATATGTGGTTAGGCAAAGCAGCCTTTGAACAAACACACACACCTTTACACTGATAGGGTAATAAGTAAAAGGTACAAGCACTGACCCGAACGATTATTATTGTGTAATGGAAAAATGGGGACAATAAGCAACGTCAGTAGTTATGATCAACTGCAAAACTCAACTACAATCTTTGCAATAGCCTCGTTCCCAGGCTCTCCCACTCGTGAACAAAAATTGAGAGTGACGAAAAGCTGGGCTGGGCCTGGGAACGAGGCTATCTCTTCAACATGCCAACCAGTTCATTATTCTTACAACAACAGTGCATGCTGTACAGTACCTAAGATTTGGCATACTGACTAGTGTTTAAAAGAGCAATATGTGATAATCCATTCTGTGAAATACAATGCATACTGCATTTTAAGTGGCTGTAGTAAACATGAAACTAATGACATGGATTATAAACAAGAAGCCACACCCTAAATAGTTATTCTTCTTGCATGAGGCTAAGCTTCGTACCCAGGCTATAACTGCAGTATGGACGGCAATAAGGTACGTAGCTAGCTCTGCTATGACATGATGACACTGTCAGAATAGAGTAGTCAAAGAAATGTATCATCTGACTTTCCTGATTTGGTAGACTCAACACACCAGTAGCTACAGTATTGGCAACAGCTTTTAGTGCTACAGCAAACATGGAAATCCCTTGGCTAAACCTTGCTTATACTTGTGGCACAGGGACAGAAAGGACGGTAGAAGGTAGTTAGAACAGGGTACCCTGGATTTCAGAACAGTAAATACAAAACGACACGCATAACCCATTTGGCAAACATTCATATACTAGCAGGACCCTCCCTATACATGTGATATCTGGCGTACACAGGAATGGAAATGGAAGCCCGGGTGTTTCACTCGCACTGTACGGAAACTCACATATATTACTGAAACATCAACGTAAAAGGCATGGTCAATAAAGGATGGTGGGAGACGTCCCACAAACTGTGTGCATGTAGCTGAGTACGTGGGACATCTCAGGAGGTCCTGAGGATACCCCAGCACTATACCCTGACGACTCCGGTGGAGTGTATGACTTGGGCTATGTGCAAGTAGCTGAGTGGGACATTCCAGGAAGTCCCGGGGATGTCCTAGGATTTCAGTGGAGTGGGACCACATACACAGAAAGGAGGGGACACTCTGGGTCACCACAGGACTTGAAAAGAATCTGTGACGTATGGTGGCAGTCCTAGATACTTGTGTCAGGACTTGCCAATTGCAGCTTCCCAGAAATCTTTGTGCACTACATTGTAGCTACTACCGTAATCTCCCGATAATACACCCATGGGCGATGATTATTAGTGGCTACTCAAAGAGGGGGGGGGGGGGGGGGGGGGGGGGGGGGGGGGTTGGGCATAATTCCCGGATTCACTGCACTTGAAGGTAGGCTCACTGCACTCGGAAGTAGGCCCGCCCAGTCACTGCACGTGCAAAATAGTGCCATGAGCCACACTGCAACAGTCATTCTCGCACTACTACTCCCTGGTGAGCAGGAACAATCTCTTCATGTGAGTAGCAGCAGGAACAAACAAGATCAAGACACAGCAGGAGTGGTGAAGTACATGGAGTACGCAGATACAAACCATGTACCAGCAAAGTGCAGCGTGTGCAGCTCATGTCATGCACTAGTACACAGCTGATTACGCCATACAATGATAATGAAATTCATTGGAAATGGTACCACAATTGCCAGCCTTCATTTCTTAGTCCAACCTCTTTCACAGTACGACATGTACAACTTGCCGTGGAAAATGGGCGGTGGGTGGAAAATGGGCGGTGGGTGTATCGGGAGATTATGGTACTACTATGCTAAGTGATTGCATACTAGCCTCGTTCCCAGGCCGTCTCCCGCTTCCGAGTCGCATACGTGACCTTTGAACCCCGTCAGATAAGCGGCAGAAGGCCTGGCACCACTCCTACGTCATTTGCAAGCAAGCTGGACATGGTTGTGAAGCAACTTGACTACACGTATGCTCTTCCAGTATATTTGCTACCACGAAGACAGCAACTTAATGCCAGCCAACTCAGTGCTAACAGGAATACAGCATGCACTAATGTTTGACTACTCAGGCGTACCAAGTGCTTGGTAAGCTACTGTAGAGAGCTATTGTAGTTACCTAGGCTACTACAACCGTACAACAAGGAGATCGATACCTGACGCCTCCAGTGGTCCACCACGGCAGCGTAAAAGCCAATTGCTAGGAAACCTGCCGTTAGCCCGTGAACTTGTGGCACGTTGCCACTTTACATGAAACCGTGTCCACCTACATCATAACCGTGTCCACCTTGCTTGTAAATGACGTAGGAGTGGTACCAGGCCTTCTGTC
Source organism: Axinella damicornis (assembly GCA_963931865.1). NCBI lineage: Eukaryota > Metazoa > Porifera > Demospongiae > Axinellida > Axinellidae > Axinella > Axinella damicornis. Next base: position 16,928,213 of record OZ007508.1, read on the forward strand.
AGCACTGCAGCTTATCTGACAAGGGTTCAAAGGTCACGTATGCAAAGTGGCAGGCGGCCTGGGAACATGGCTAATTGCACACATGAAGATACCAACATGAAGAGTATCATGTCATGCATCAGCTAGTCCAGCATAACTGGTTATGTGCAGTGACACTTTGATGAATACACACATGAAAGTACAATCACAGGCAGTTGAGTCGTACTTGCTTCCAGGGTTGACACAACCCGGGGGCAGGGCAATAGAAGTCAATGTTTACTACTTAAGTTTTATGTCCACAACAATCTACCATATACCTTCATCTTGTTGACGAGATAGTGTCTGGAGACGCTCCTCCCAGTTATTCACATACTTCTGCAACCTTTCTTCCTCCTTCTTTGCCGTTTCCATCTCCTGCTGTACAGAAATTAGCCTCTCTCCTACTTGTCTCCTCCTAGCTTCCCCACACCCGTCACTCAGCTCTTGCATCAGTGAGGCCTTCTCCTACACAGGGAACACATAGTACCATCGAAATGTGCCCCCATCCTCACAACAGTTGGCTTACATATCTCATGATTGATATACCCATGCAGTCCTCTAATTTCATGGACATCACTTGAAGTACGTAGAGTAGTATAGAGACACTCAGAGCTACTGATGAGGGCAGTGAAATGTAGTAAAGACGTTGGTCACGCTCATGCTTCAGCTCATGCAAGTAGGCACTTACAGTTATTATGGTTAGGTATACATATGGTATGGGTCAAAAAATGATCATAAACCTACTTTGCAAAATCTCCACCACAAATGCAAGACCAAGACAAAGTTCCAGAAGACCTAGTGAAGCTCCAGAAGGTCTAAGCAAAATTCAAGAAGACCTAACGAAGCTCCAGAAACTCTGAAAGCCAACATTTGCCAAAAGGTTACCCTTTTCAACCCTGTGGATGAACATCCCGCACTAGATACGTGATAGGTGCTTGATATGTCCCTCTATGGTAGGTAGGTACAATTACAGAAACTCAGTGGTCAATGGCTGGCTAACTGTGGCAGTGTGTATGAGGTGAATGGAGTGAGGTACTGTATAGTTTCCCACTAATACCCCTCCCCCCACCCCATTTTGCACACTACTTTAAGTCTAAAGTGGGGAGGGGGGTGTATTTGATTAGTCTCGACTATATGCCACCACAAATGCAAGGACGACTTCATTGCTGTAGCTATCCACACAAACAGCAACAACATTGGTCATGTACCACGTGTCACGAGACATTGCCCAAGTCGGCTGGTACGTACTACCAACTGAAGATTGGCAGTAGATAACTTGCACCACCTAGGGCGACTGGATACCAAGACTGGGTGATTCTGACGAGGGTCTATGGCTTCAGGGGGCAATGAAAACACTATGACAGGCTTATAACTTTGTTCGCTAAGCTACTTAACAGCTTACTATGTGTGTGTGTGTTGGGGGGGGGGGGGGGGGGGGGGGGGTATTCAAAGGAAGCGTATTAGTGGGAGACTATGGTAATTTACAAACTGGGAGTGGTTGACATAATGGTAGTAACTACAAGCATATTCCAGAAGCATGCACAGGAAATTATTGTTGAGAAGTTGAGTGTAAGTGAGAAAGCACCCCAGACCCAAACCAACTCCAGCGCAAATCAATTCCAGTATCACACGTGGGGACTTGGATTCGTGCTGGGGTTGGTTTGGGTCTGGGGGCAAGAATAGGGTGAAATGTGTCCGACGCATTCAATGGGCATGATCCCAGTCATGACATACTCACTAAGTACCCACCACTAGAAGTATTGTGGGTACATAATTTTGAATGATGGAAATCGATTAGGGAAATAAATTGTACACCTCGATGGAAATTTTTTTTCCAGTATACAGTGCAGTATAGAGACCCTCAATGTCATTGCTGAGCACAGTGAAATTAAGGAAAGGTATTAGGGGAATGCAGGGCATTGTTGGGCTCGCCTGAGAAAGCGACACTTTGCACATGTATCTTCTAATTTTAAACTATGTTACATAGTTTACAATTAGAAGATACAGTACATGTAGATTGATAACTTCGAGGGTCAACCGCACTCCTGGTAGCTAGCCGTTACAACCCCGGTTGTAAGCGTCAGTGAACTACAGCGATCAAGGCCATGAGGTTAGAACCTTCCTGCGTCTTTCATAAGGGCTGCAATGCTAATGAAAGAGAGCGCTTGAGTAATGGCAGCCAACGGCACAACAAAAGCGCTTGTATCTCCACCACGAAGGTAAGTTTCAGCACAATTAATATACGTTTGTGTCACTGCATGATAGCAATCACGGCGGTACCTTCAGAATCTCTGTAGACCTTTCCTGTGAGCTGTGAGGATTGATTATTTTAGTTACGGGGCACAACTTTTCCCTTACCAGGAGTGTAATAGCCTGTCCATTCTCTACACTGTCTGATGTTAATACGCTAGCAGCGCAGCAAGTAAAGCCATGGTAGCACCGAATATCTCCATGTCACATTTCTGTTATACAGAAATAGTGCACTTTGAGACCTTTGTGAATGTCATCAATGACCAGAGAATTTCTGTAGTGGCCACTTGGCTTGTAGTTTGCTAATGCGTACTAATTGAGGAATGACAGAATGTCATCATTAGCTGTACACAGCACAAATCACTGACATCATTGACCATCAGAAAAGTTTTTGCTCAAACACACTAGCGCTTAAGTGTGCTGTTGATGGATACAACGAACTGATATGGTGTTAGTGTTATAGTGTATCATTATGGCAGTGTAGAGGTCGACATACTTTTGTCAAGTTTGTACTTGCATGTTCCTTTAACCCTTTACCTCCCACAGATTATGGAGGTCAGTTTTTTAGCTTGTAAGTTACTTAAACATACCCTAGATAAGGTTCCCATCGGTTTTCAGGCTCAAAACTCCACATTCCACATTCGTGATCAAGATGCTCGGGTGATGGTAACTCGCTCTAGCAGAAAAATCCGCCTTGAACACTGGAATTCGAGGCTCTGCAAGGTGAGACCACTGTTTTCTAGGCCCATTTATGCTTAAAACCCGAGATTTGGCCTACCCGGCTCCAACCAAGGGCTGTTCAAAGCTGAGCCCTGACACGGCCATGCTGTTTGCACCCTTCGGGTGCACCCACCCACCACCCCCTTCCCCGCCCTTTCTGCTGGCTCTGAGCCTATCTCCCAAGGACATTGCCGGATGTGACATCATGAAGCTGAAAGTCTCATGACGCCATATGACATCATTGGGTGGGAAAGGGCTAAGCATTGTTCATCGTATGATAACCAGCAAGAAATGCAATTACTACTAGGAGAGTGCAGGCATTGTGGGGCTCACCTGATCAAGTCATATAGGCTGCATGTATGGGAGGCCCGGCGCGGGCCACGCGGTGCAGCATACATAACTTGATGGAAGCTGGAGGTGGGGCCTGAGTAGTAAGGCTAGCTAGTTACAATGTAGTAGCTTCTGTCCGGAGCAAGTGTGTGGCGCTGCAGCACGGGTGTAGACTACCTTGAGCCACTGGATGATGACGTCTGCAGTTTCAAGCTCGTGCAGTTTCAAGTTCGTAGCTCATCCTCCGCTCAGTCTGCAGTTGCAAGTTATCATGGACAATGCACTATACTTACGCTAGTAGTGTATTGTCCATGGTAGCACGTAGACTACATTGAGTCCATTGATTCTCGTTCATGCAGTCGCCCATTCGTTCACGCAGTCTCAAGTTCGTAGCATATACATACATGTACACGTAGTTAATCTTGTAGGCTCCACCCCCGTCATGCAATTTACCAGCACGTGCGTGCGGTACAACATTACGATTTTCCACCTGCATATACAGTCATACGCTAAACAGCTAATACCTCACAGACAGACAGAAATCCCGAGAACACGACTATGTGGGCTCGCTCAGGCTCACCCCAACTTCATTTCCTGTATGTCAACTAGTTGAGAGGGGCAGCCTTACTCCATAGCATGTGGAGATGCTAGTGTTACATTTTAATGATACCACTGCCATGTAAAATCATTGGGCCATATTGTCCACAGTACATGCAAGCAGGTTTGACAATATTTCTTGCCAACAAATGATAGTCATACGCTTCCATTTTTGAGAACAAATAAATCGCAAGCAATTGTTCCGCAGGGGAAAATAGCAGGATTAAAACTACAAATCATGGAACAGAGTCTACTCATTGCGCCTCGTAGTGTCTTGGGAGTATGCCCATACGTGATACACTGTCAAAGACGGGGGTGAGCTTATTCTCTGCTTTTGGCTTTGAAAGCATACCCAACCTTGCACTATCCCACTGCCTGTGTGTATCACTAGTACCACACCTTGTTTACGTCTCTACAACTAGATCTTGTCAATGGGTGGTTTATTAAGCATAGGAGTCAAAAGGCAACTAGTCAGTTATCATGTCATTGTCGTTTCCACTTGTGACGTGAACAAAATCACCTGCAACAGTGTACTATGGAGTTTGCGGGAAAATTTGGTGATTTGACCTTGATCTTGGCAGTGGTGTAGCGAAGCCCCGGCCCACCCAGGCCTGAGTCCAGGCAATGCTAGATTGTGCCCAGGTAATATAAAAACATACTTGTGCTCTACAATGTCTGAGCAGAGACTCACTGAACTTGCTGTCCTCTCAGTTGAAAGAGAACTCTGGTTACCACCTGATGCACTGAGATGATGAGATCTGTCAACAGCTAGCTACGAATACCGCTCAGAAAGCACCTCAGAATTCCAAGGTGGAAAATTGTAACCCCCAGAACCCCCTAGCAATGCGTGCTTCATGTACAACTCAAAAATTTGCCGTAATCAGTGCCCAACCAATTCTACATCTTGGCTACACCACTGGATATTGGACTGAGACCGAACTAAATGCTCGCCAAAATCAAAACTAGCTATGCAGCCGGCCACATGTGCACATTTGAGTGTAATAGTCAAGCTGGCTGGACGTCCTCATGATGCTTTAGAACTACCATAGTCTCCCATTAATATGCCCCCTTCGAAAATATGCCATCTCCCCTCTTTACTGTCCAATGTTCCTGCACAGGGTATAGTTTGACTCATTTTAATGCCCCTTGGTGAGCTTCTTCTGGAATATCTAAACTACATGTGCTCAGTATGTTACGTTGCGATACAAGTCATATTGCTGCCACTCTTCTGCAGGAATACCAGCAGAGTCTTGGAAATTTCCGTGGTACTGTACATGACTGACAGTATTGCTGTTCTTGGAGCATACACAGCTATAGCAAAGTTGTCGTGAAAGCTCTCGCGTTGAAGCAGCAGCTCTTCTTGCCAAGGCCACGCAGCTTTGTAAACATGATGACCACAAACAGTACTCTTGTACTTTTGTAACTCTGTTGTTATGTGAACACGAACCTTGGTATAGTGTCATAATAACTTGTGTACATAGCATCCTAGCACTTGAGTAAAAACTATTTGTGGGGGCGTATACTTGAATACATGGCCTCCCCTGACTTTAGGCTGGATGTAGTGTACAAAAGGGGGGGGGGGGGGGGGGGGGGGGGGGGGGGGGGTGGTAACAGGAGACTACAGTACTTGTGCGAGAAAGACAGGCCAATTGAACACCAGTACAGGGATTCCTCTCTCTTCAGAAGGGATATTGACAGAGCAAACGAGGGTATGTTCTTGGGGTTAGCTGCTACAAACATGAGTTACAAACACATCCATGAGGCAAGTACAGTGACTACACACCAGAGGAAAGGGCACAGACAGGAAGTACAGTGCCGATAATGCTACTAGTGACTTCTCAACTCTGTTTGATCCCCAAAGTACTTGTGTTCACCAGCATGTACTGGGTATGCCCACTGCCACACACCATGCAGTTAAATCCGCAAGTCACCATGTTAAAAGAGTGCCAAAATTTGGCAGGCAGTTGACCAAATTCAATCCCTGCCCTCCTTCCGGCTATACGGTAAACAGTAACATTTGTATCAAATTCTAGCAACTATGTGGGCATGGCCTCAGTGACGACTGTGTGTATACCAGCATAGTCTTCACTGCATGCATGCATGTAACACAGGTACAATGTAGCATCATTGCACAATACACTTATCAATTGGGGGTATGGTCCGTGTTACAAACCTCAGCCCTCTCAGGAGCACATACTCCTGTTTCCAACAAGCCCTGGCTCACCTTCTCCAGCTCTCTTTGCTGTCGCTGGACCATTGCTACAAACTACAGTGGGAGGTAGTGAAGAGGTGGAGATGGTGAATAGTGAACAACACATACACGTACATACGGTTACATGTTCTACTTTCCAATGACCAATAAATGACTTCCTCAGTTTAGACCGCTATGTAGGTGGCTATTCTAATCACAGCCTACGTACCACAAGTACCACTACCCTCCTTATTGCTGGTGTGCCTGCATGCAGCAATCATTCAAAAAGGGACAGGCCATTGCTCCACCAAAGTCTGCATATGCATACAGAAGGATGACAGAAACTATGCTGTCACATACACACCAACATCACAGGAGAAAGTAAATTTCAATGCTGCAAGAGCCCAAGCTCAACCCTCTGGAGCAACCAGCAACCCTAAAGGGCCATCATTTCAATCAGACTCCCCATTCCCAGGAAGAACGTAAAAGCTGTTGGAGCAGGTGCCATAAGATCTTGTTACAGCATTGTGCAAGTATCACATTATCACAGCATGCACTGGCTTCTATTCACACAGTTATTGTATTATGTTATGAACTTTCTATAGCACATTTTGTCCCAATTATAGTAAGACCCTGTCCTATCATGTACTATGAACCACTTCCTTTTCTGGGGGCGAGCCTGAGTGGGCCCTACATAGTCATGGTCTCCATCCCAGCTTCAGGATGTCTGTCTGCTGTCTGCGTGCCGTTTAGTGTATGACTACATATCCAAGTAGAAAATCACAAATGGTGCACTGCGAGAATGTCCCAGTCGTACCGCACTGTGCTGCTATGCAAAAACTGGTATCGCATGACTGGGATAGAGCCTGCTACGTGAGCTCGAGCATGGGTAAACACTAATGAGCAGATGATGAGCTATACGTACTATAAACAACTTGCACACCGTCATGAACGAACCAGGCTCAAGGTAGTCTACACTTGTCATGCAGCGCTGTGCCCCTGCACTGGACACAAGCTGCTGATTAGCCTTATACCCAGACCCCACCCCCAGCTTCCCTCTATTAGCGCTACCTCAAGTATGATCAGCAGTATTCATTCCCGGCTGCAACGCACTTGATCAGGCGAGCCCTGCAATGCCCTGCATTCTATTAGCTCTGTATGCTGATGGCTCTATGGTCAACAAAGACAAGTACATCGTGGCATAACTGAGGTAAATGGGTCCACCTATACATATTAACAGCCCAAGCAGCCCTCAAACTTGAGAGGGCTGTGGGCCTATACATCCGTGATACCTTCCTTCATGTTGGCATGGAGTTTCTGTGTCAGTGTTGGTTGCTAAGCAACATGAAATCACTATTTAATTTGCACAGCTAATCAAACGCAAGTCTGATTGACATAGAGTGCCATGGAGACGTGCCTCAAAGCAGAAACCATTGCTGAAATTGAACTGGACTGCTCTCTACTGTACCACTGTGGGTTGTATGAGGGCAGTACTAATTGTGGGCCGTACCTGAGACTGTTGGGTGAATATGGGTGTCTGAACTCTTTGGAATAGAACACAGGGATGCTTGAATAATTTGAGGGTTCAGAATCACTATGGTACCACACCACTACCACTGCACCACACGAACATGAACAGTACATACCTGCAAGCGATTCTGTTTGAGCTGGAGGGGAGATGAAGGCAGTGATTAGGTCACAAGTGGTGTACATTGTTCACTACATCATGTGTACAGTCATGTCATGGAGATATGCACAATGTACATGGTTTGGTTACTGTTGTATCCACAACCCACCCACCCCCCAACACACACACACACACACACACACACACACACACACACACAGCACACACACACACACACACACACACACACACATGAACACTACACGTGCCACAGATACACAAACATATATACTAGGCGAATGCATTGCATTGTGGGGTGAGCGTGAGCGAGTGCGTGTGCAGTGGCCTTGTACCCAGGCCCACATGCGGAACGTGGACCGCGTGAGGGCCAGGGTACGAGGCTACAGTGTGCAGCTTGCAGCTGAATGTTGAGCATTTGCATGCACATGACTGTCACAGAACGTTGACTGAGAATAGCACAACCTCAGGCCACAGAATACTATCATACAGGTCTTCTCGTTCTCTGCTGACGCCAGATCTGGGCATCACTGGTCACACATATAGCTAGCCTAGCTACATGGGCCGTGAGTTGAGTGTTTCCGAGCGCAGGCCAGCCACTGAGTTCCCATTCTCAGGCAATACCTGAAGCAGTCAAACAGGCACATGATCCCCCCCCCCCCCCCCCCCCCCCCCTCCGCGCGCTATACCCTTGTTGAGGTAGACAATCTCCAGTTCCAAGTCGACGTTGCAATTGCGCAATGGTACATAGTGAGTTCCAGTCGAATTAACGCATGACGCAATGACACGCAAAATACGAGAAGGAAGTGATTTACGGCATGACGTACGACAGACATAAACATATATATATATTGAAAATTTGCAGCAAACTCATCTATGTGGGGCTCGCTCACGTTTGCCCCAACCAACACACACATACACACACACACACACACACACACACATGTGTACACATATACACACCATGAGTTGTACAGTTACTCGTGTACAATGTAGTTGTTAGTACATGAGTGGGAGGGTAATACAGGGGAACAGAGGGTTCGAGGCTGGCAGTACGATCAAGTTGGACAAGGACAATACAGAACTCAGAACTGAATGTTCCCTTGATTGTCGAATAAAGGTGTAATGCTTTCCATGAAAACTGTAGTGACACACCTGTACCCAAAGTCATCTACCCCCCATGTTTAGGATTCGAGAACTTCGTTCATCACACAATTATAGTTGCTTCTGAATCATCCACCCCCAATGCAGTCTACCCCCAAAAATGTTCTCTTTCATGCTAGAATTGACACCTACAAAAGCTGTGGCTAGGAAACAGTGAAGCCCATTTTACTGACTTAATAATCTAGCAGTTGACTTGCTTAACCAACAACATACTCCAAACTTGTCCGTGTAATTACACAATTACACCCACACACGTGTACAACCACTTGTCTATACCACATCTTAAGTAGGTACATGTATGCAGAGACCTGACCCCTACAGGTCATTTTGACAAATGAAGAGTGGGTGGGGACAAACACATACTAGCTCACAAGGTACAAGGTTCTATGGCATCTGGGGGTCCTAGCCTCGTACCCAGGCTCAAGAGGAAATGAGCCTGGGTACGAGGCTATATATGGGGGTCCAGGGTCCCCCCCCCCCCCCCCTCCCACCCACACACAAAAAAGTCACTTGATTTGGTGCAGAGATCGTGGTCAGGTACTTGACTTGAAACTAGCCAAGCGCAGGGAGCACATCAGTTAATCAGACAAGTCAGTCAGATATGGGGCTGGACCTCCCCTTAGAATTGCCACTGCAAACTTCAACATAAGACCTTTCCCAAGGATGACTCGACAGAATTGACCACACCCCACACTAGGTGTTCATAAATGCATGGTCAACTCCCCCAACATGAAGGCAAGAGGCAGGTATAACAGTTCACATACATACAGGTGTACACAGACAGACACACAAGTACAACCTCATACCCACACTCTCATATCTCCATTCTTTGTCACTTGCAGTATGGAAAAACAGGATCCATACAATAGTATGGTTGTCATGTGTACGTACGTCACACTTCTGAGCATGCACGTGCGTGCAGTAGTACCTTGACCACACCCCTAACATTGCCGCTCCAGTAATACGCAAGTTCCGTTGTGGGAGCCGTGTGTAGTGCCTCGGATTGCAACACTACCATCTGGTGAGCAGCAGGAGGTGGAGCATATGGCTGGTTGATGGGACTGAGTGGGCCGGGCTGGACGTTCCTTAGCTAGATGCCACTCATAGGGCGGGGTGCTGCTAGTACATCATATTGTGACATGATGATGTCATAGATCAGGCAAGCTAGCTCCAGATGAGAGGCAGGTGGTGCCTAGCTGTATCTCATAGAAGCAAATCACCTTTCAGGAAGGTTTAGTTTTGAAGAGTGATGCTACTTACTGTACAAATGATTGTGGTTCTGCAAACCTCTGAAGGTGATGTTCCTTGTCTGTATTACTTGTCATACATTTACTCCATAAAGGAGACCTTTCCCAAATCTGGATTAGCAATCATACTCCAATCAGATACGCGCAGGTATAAATCTGATTCACAATAACTTCCGTATTTGTTCTGCCATAGCAACGTTTGAAAATGGCTGCTTGCAGAGTATTAGGACAGTATGAGCACAACTAAAGGTGTGGCAAAAGTAAACCACATCTTGTTTGAGAGTGCAGGCACCAGTCATTGTGCCACACTAGGCCTCAAAACAGTGTAGTGCCCCCTGCAACTTCTCGGTGTTTTGAGGGACTACAGGCATTTTGGCAGCCTCAATTCACTCAGCCGAAAATAGTTGTGTGTACACGTGTGTAAGCTGTAAACACCTTTTGGAACATCACCCAGTTCATTGCATATTCATTCAAAGAAGGAGGCTATTGCCAACTGCATGTGTACGGTGTTGGAATGAGGTGAAACCAGGCTGAAGTCATGACCACTGATGACTCAGAGGTAGATGCGATGCTTCTGTCCTAAAGCATTCCATTTCGGCTCACAACAGCCAGACTGGTTAGGTTATGTATAGGATAGAGCCCTGGCTTTAACCCTGCACATAAACACCCTGGGCACAGAGGGCAATGCCCAGTGTTCCAAGGGTGTTTATGTGGGTCAAGTCCGAACAGGAGGGCTCTTGCCTACTTAGGCCATACCACATAGCACATAAACACCCTGGGCACAGAGGGCATTGGTCGAGGGGACATCCCAAGACCAATTAACAATGCCCAGTGTTCCAAGGGTGTTTATGCGGGTCAAGTCCGAACGGGAGGGCTCTAGCTTACTTAGGCCATACCCCATAGCAATGAATTGTGTATTGTATGAGGGCTTTAACCCACATAAACACCCTGCGGAAGCCTGCCAATACCAAAGCTTCCATCTAGTGAAGCATGATGTCATCATGCATGTGCTAACACCTGTCAAGGTACTATAGATGATATAAACCGGAGGTGGATGTGAAACGCTTCCGTTTACTCGATTTTGCGTGAAACACTCATTGCAGCGGGTGTAACAGTTAGTTTACGGAAGTTTGCTGGTCCGCGCCATTCTTTCGTGGGGAAAGGGGCAAGTTACCACTGTAAAACTATTTTCTCCCAGTGCTCCGTAGTTTCTGAAGCTGAGAACGATCGTCAACAACGAGCTGCCTTCCTCCGTCGCCGTAATAATCTCACACAAAGGTTTGTGTTAAATAGACGCAGCGGTTGCTTAGTGTACTTGGTCATAGCTGCTCGTTCATAATCCAGCTACATAGCAGCTACTGGGTAAAAATGTCAACGAACCTTGACAGTGGTCGAAGTTGCTTCACTTGGCCAGCGGAGTGGCAGTTTTCCGTATAATAGTCCGATATACCCGCTGCAGTGATCGTTTCAATAAATTTCCGTGTACTCTCCGCGGATGCATACCGTTTCACATCCACCTCCGGTTTATATAGTGCGCAATTTCGTATGGTGTAATTCTTTGAGTATTTGGTATGAAGCCTTGACATACGTACGAAAATGAAAATTTTAACAGTTGAAATTTTAATGTCAAATTTGAATGGGTAATCCGAACACGCATGTGGATTCCGAAGCGGCGAGCAAGCGATGGCATTTGTAACAGTATTTCTATCCTATGAACGGCCTTCCAGACTCCAGTGGACCCGTCTCCACCCGTTAGCCTGCGACGATAACGAGCCTGTGGGAAGTGCGACAGATGAAAGTAAGCCAAATTCACTGAGCAGCAAGAGTATGCCACCAACCAGGTGGCTATTCGCTATTTTTCGAAATTCCTCGCCAACAACAGAGGCCCAGATGTCAGCATTGTAGACATGGTACCCTCTCACCATTGTGCATTGCCTCAACTGAAAACAACACCATCGACACGTTACGTATGTGTAATGCTTCTGAAAGCATTTCAGCCATGTATACAAAGAAATTCCCGCTATCTCATCTTTTGCCATACTGCAAGCAGAGAAACTGGAGATTTGAGAGTCAAGTGAAAACACACACACACACACACACAAACGAGTACGTAAGGGAGAGCACAACCAACTGCACATACGTACATTACACAAAACAACATACACACACACACACAACAAACACAAATGAGTACATGACCAGGGAGAGCACAACCAACTGGTAATGAATGGTATCACATACGTAGTGTAGGCACAGTGGTGAACAACTGCAGTACACTCGTGTGCACGTACATGTGCAATAATTTGGTGTGGTGTGGACCACACAACTTGAGCCCCAATACCACACCACTTTACACATGCAAAACACTGGAGCTTGACACAGCAGCTCTATAGGCAAGCTTATGAGAAGGAACGGCTACAGTACATAGGAAGCAGAAGATGGAGTCATTGCACAGACAACAGGTGACCAACTGGTACGCTAGTATTTCTTTGTTTGTGCCACTGATAATACAACTTGCCCCATGGTAACAAATGCACAGGTGTGCATTAATTGGAGATTGCACCATTCTAAGAAGTCAAAGTTTGATGGACAACACATATTATATCTGTACATCCATAACTGATTGGGCCGTAGTGAAGGCATACATGTATCACCGCATGGCCTCATGAATTGATATTTAATATACACCTAAGGTACCGGTGCTCTGGGTGCTCTGAATATTACATGATTAGCAATTGTTCCCAGACCCCGCCCAGCTTTTGTCACTTGCAGTATAGAAAAACGGGCGAAGAAAATCTGGGTAGCCCCGGCAACAAGGTTATTCACCATGTACATGTAGCTGTATTAGTGGTCTGTGTGAGTGTGTGTTACTAGCCTCATTCCCAGGTGCTTGGTAATTGGGTACCCGGGAACGAGGCTATAGTGCGCTACAAGCTGACCAGGGAGCTAGGACAAGATCATGTGCGGCATGCATTCTAATGCATCGTGCCACAGTATATAGCGCACACTGCTATACAAGAAATATGCAGAATAGTAACAGCTCTAATGCTGACGTTTGCCGCGGCCGGGGCACAATGTGGCGCAAATGCTCATACTGATTTCCTACCTGCTGCTAAACACTTGAGTGCAGTAGACAAGTCTGTACATAGTGGCGTAATTCACTTGTAGTCTGTCATGGAGGATACTCATCAGGATGCAATGAAAGCACAGAGCAGCCTTCTCCCACGGAGAAAGCGGTAGAATGACTGTATTCATAATTACAGCACGTGATCCTACCCTACCCTCCTTGCTAGATGACACTGAAAACAAAGTTAGGTCAAGAGGTATGATTACTTGAAGGTCACATGACTATTGGTGGCTCTTCATAGGTTATGTTAACACAGTGCATTCACTGCACATGATCCTAGGGGAACAAAACAAGCTAGCGACGAACTGTTGTTTCAACATCTGCTGTGAAGCTGATGCAAGTACCACACCTTAGTTCTGGGGTGAGGGGGTGTGGCACATGATGGTGTGTACTTCAAACATCATGAGATGTGCCTTATGAGCTATTGTCAAGTACACTTACCCCTGCTGCAGCTTGTTGGTGACGCTGGAGGAGGAACAAGTGAGAGGGAGCAGGTGAAGCAGTCGAGTATATGAATGACTCTAGTCTTCCCAGACCCTCCACAAATGTGAAAGGAGGGGTTGGTACTATATAGTACCTCATCAACACCCTCCCCTCTACATTAACCAGACTCTCCTTTCCTGGAGAGGGTCAGGGAACAAGACTAGAACGGCCATAGCTCATCCCAACCAGCAGGCCTTAGACTGCCACTCAATTGCAAAGTCACCACAAGGTACGAGAGTAGCTACATGTACATAAACATGGCGTACCGGTCTCCGTTCTCTTAGCATCTGAAGCAGTGGAGAGAGAACATGGAGATGAAGAAGAGATATGAATATTAATTTCTGTCCAACTATACCTCCGGATTATTATGCTCTTACACTCACTATATGGTACGGGTGTGGATGTATCAGAGGGTGGCTGCTTTCAAACACTTATTTGATTTTCTGTCAAAATATTGTTAGTAACTATTGTATTGGCATGTGAATGAAAATTGCATTGCTACTTGAAAGGTAGATATGGTAACTTCTTGACGATTACCAACACAAGCTGTAATTGCCACAACACTGCAGTGTGCTGACCCAAGAGTAAGTAGTTTTATATGCTCCCAGAACATGCACCCTTGCATGCATGCACTACGACTCAACAAGAGTCATGCTGTGCACGCCACAACCATCATCAGAGTGGCAATAATTAGAACAGTGCCATACATTGCACCAGCTGCCTCACACCAAGAAGGCTGTAAATGGGTATGGTATTTCGTATTGGTGCACTCACTTTGTGTGTGGTGTGTATATGCCTACAAGAAATAGGTCCAACCCTTGAATCTTGTAGGTAAACACTGAAACTAAACTCAGCAGACAATCTCTAGGTTGTGCAAACGTTCCTCACTCCTCAACAAATAACTGAAGAGCAGTTCAGAAGCTAGTGCACTCAGGGTAGGACTGTGGACGGGTTTACTCACCCAATAGTCCCACCGAGTGATACGCAACCCAAATACTGGCTGCCTACACAACCCAAATATTGGCTGCCTACACAACCCAAATATTGGCTGCCTACACAACCCCAAATACGTATTGTAATCAAACGCTGCCGTCATACAGTAGCCACTCATGTCAGACCTCTCAACTACTGACTGGTTTTCATTGTGAGATGACCATAAGAGTAATATAAATACGTACTAGATAAGATTAATATAAATTGTGTAATAACTTTAACGGCTAAAATAATGAGTCTCACTACCAAATAGTGAGAGTTGAGAGGTCTGCCATGTATCAGTGCCACAAGCTGACCTGCAGTCAGTGAAATAGTCACTGCTCTCCTATAAGCACCACAACTGATACACATCCCTGCCATTTTCAAAGCAACCTGCTGACCACTAGGCGAACATGACACTAAACTGGGACAGAAGACCCACTGGCTCTAGCTGGCCAACTTAGCATGCACGTGTGTGCCCAGTAGTAGCCACCCTCAAGTTGTGGTGGCTCTTGAATTGTAGCCATACTACTAAGTCACGGCCATTACATAATTGATGAAGTATAGTACAGTGATACAACAGAGATGGTATTGTCCACACTTGCCCACCTTCCTCCTCTCTCTCTCCGACAGCTGCTGCCACTGTGTGCACAGGGAGACAGAAGAGAACATGAAACAATGAGACGTATCAACATATCCGTGCAAACTGGGGGCTGGGTACTGTGTACATGCAAACACTTGGGGGAAGCTTCAGTATGTAATAGCTGAGACCTGGGAGTTACACAACCACTGTGCCATTAGTCATACAGTGGTACACATTCTGCAGTCACAACTCCTCCCACACTGGAGGGCAGTATTCTCCACAGGGTTTGCAGGACAATGGGCACAATTCATTATTCATGACTAGCACAAAATACACTAAAGCCATCCCCCAAAAGTACATGTGTGCAACGTGTGTGATTGCAATTGATGGTAGACATGATGCATACAATGACCATCTGTTCGAGATGGCAACTGCGTAGAATCCGAACACTCCATCCTCCTCCAACAAAATGACCATCACGTCTTCAAAGGACATATGGAATCCACAACATTACGTACTAGGAGAAATTTTAGTTGGTAACCAAGAAGCAGAAGTGGCACTCATGACTGACGAGTGGTTGCTTTGCTAAAGCTCATGCAGGTTTGGTTTCTGAGGCAATAGTTCTGACATATAACTACACTGACTAATTGGCACGTACAACTCATGCACTAATTAACACATGTCAGGATGGAAGCATGCAACGTCACGTAGAGGCCCTTATTATCGCCACTCACCAGCCGTTTCTGCTCCCACAGACTAAGTCCCAATCCAAACTGAGACTTCAGAACGTCGGTGTAAAAGGAAATTGCCTTTACAAGCACGAGGCTGCAGCCTTCACTGAGCATGCACAGAAGTGAATAAAACCCACGCAATTAGAGGCGAACGTTGAGTGGTGATAATAGGAGCCCCACGTGGTGTGGTGATAATAGGAGCCCCACGTGGTGTGGTGATAATAGGAGCCCCACGTAGTGTGGTGATAATAGGAGCCCCACGTTGAGTGGTGATAATACGTAGGGGACTCTACGCTAACAGTGAGGTGCGCTTAAAACCAGATTTTGGGGTTTTGGAATACCCATACACTAATCAATATTCACTGAGGTCAAAGGTTGCCACACAATAGCTGGTCTGCTATAGTACTGAACTGGAGGAGTACTACCAGGAAACCAAATGGAGAGGGTAGTTTCTTGTGTTCCAGGAATAAAGTGCAACACACTGCAACTATATAACTGACATTCACTTTCCATTGGGTCTGTAATGGTCACATGACCTAAACTACCTGGATACCTGGAGTCTACTGCAATGTCCCAAAAATGTGACCCTGACCGTAATACTATGGGTGCCCTATATCACGCCCCAAATGAATTATTTCACAGCTAGGTGATGGACAATTAGAAACTGTATTTCTTAAGCATCAGTCCATGTGAGGTAGCTACATTCAAGGCATGCACGATGAGATAGCTAGGGTCTACCGATTTTAATACAGCTATGTCAGGATGCAGAATGAGATACCATAAGTTGTGGCAGTAATGTTAGAAACAGGGTGCGGTCAAGTTGTATAAATTAGATCACGGCTAATTGTCGACTTTCACGTAAATTTTCTCAGCCTCTCGAGTGGATCTCTGGTCTGTAAGTTATGTAGATGCTGAATTCTGACACTTCTATTCTCAACTAAGCCTTCAACAAGGCTTTCACTGCTCAAACTGCTTCGGACAGACTGACAGACAGACAGACAGACAGAGAAACCGATGACTCTACACCTGCTGCGCGCATGCACACGGGGTAATAACATGCCGGGAACGTGTAGGTTAAAAGAAGGCTGATGATGACTGACAAGCTTTTTTGATGCGTGTGGAAGGGCTGCTGCCAATTTGATGCACCCCAGGCAATTCAATCATCCATAGAACCTCGAACACAGCTCTCCGCTGGGACAGATGGCGATCTTCCACTGCCAGAAGCCATTGCCACTTCTCTGCATGCCTCTACATCGAAATTGTGGCTCGTATTATAAGGCCACCTCTTTGTTCGTAAGCCTGACAGGAAAACAATGATTCTTCGTGAAACTTGTCGCAATATAACATTAGAAGTGGCCGTAAGCAATTTCAAAATATGACAATGCAAAACAGAGCAACAAAATTTAGAGTGCCTATGGTGAGGCTGTCCCCCATGAACCAAGGGAACCAAAGGAACCAAAGGAACCAACGATGTAGTAGGCTTTAGCTCTAGTGTCATAGTGCACACTCAGCATATTTCGTGATTCTTATACGAAGAACTAACCGTAAATATTCTCCATGTCCAGAGTGCAATCAACAGTGTTACTGGACACATTCCGTGCAACCTGCTCTATTTCAAAGGTTGTCCTCACACCCACTGACTAATGTCTACAAGTGGTATGTGTAGTCCCAATACATTTCTGTATATGCATAGTAACAAGTTTATACTACTCACATACCCTCTTGATCTCCTCTTGTGCTAGTGCACGCTCGGAGGCATCCTGGGGTGGTAGGGAGAGGGCAGCGACAACATGAAGGACACACCACCTCCCACACATGGTAGAGTGTGCCCCACCCACATGCAATATAGACCACACCAGGCTAACCACACCCCCTCCCTCCTTCCCAGGTTTCCACTTCACTCCATCATGAGGGGACATCCCTCTCCACTCATGCATCTCTACCACAAAATGGAGGCGAGACCAGTCTGTACCAACTAAGCGCATGCACCTCAAACCGTCATTTGAAAGCCATTTGTTTTGCTGAAAGGCAACTGTTGCAACCTCTATCTTAACCTCGCTCCAGACCATTCCTCCCTTCAGTTCTCCATCACTTGCAGTATGTGACCGTACTACAAGTGATCCAAACCTGGAGGCCTGGGAATGAGGCTACTCAATCTCCCAGACACAGAAACTCCTAACAATGAAATGATAAGGCCAGCTAGTGCACATGTAGCAATGTCAGCATACCTCCTGCACCCACTCAGGAAGGGAGGCACCCTGGGACAACAGAGAACAAAAGTGATCATGAATCATACACACAATTATGTATTGCACAACACACATATCTGCCATCTGACCTACCGGTTTGCTCCACTCCTCCAGCTGAGAGACCCACTGTGGTAATCATTGAGGGGAGGGAGGAAGGTAGAGACAGACATAAATCACATGTACATGTACACAACAACAAACACAGCCAGCAGAGGAGGTGGTGCCGATCACAGACATACAGTCTGGCTGACTCATCATTGAAATATCAAATTATAGCTTATTTCTCAGACAGTTCCCACCTTCAGTTTTGGAACACTTATAACAGATACTGCAAGTGCTTGGAGGTGGGAATGGCCTGGGAATGAGCCCACACAGATGATACATGAAACAACCCAAATATCATACCCTGTACCACTGAGGTGTCCCTGAAACATGACACACACAAATGACCGGTACAATTGCCTTCTCAGGAGTGCATGAACTATCGCAAAACACCACACACTCAGGTAAGGAAGACACTCAGTCTCATGTAGCTAGACTTTAGCCTCGTTCCCAGGCCCCCACCCAGTTTCCCGTCACTTGCAGTACGGAAAAGTGGGGAGGGCATGGCGCATTTCCTCACGTGAGTATGACGTAATCAACAAATGGCAAAATTTTCAGACTGAGAGAGCACTGTTTTGTGTGTTGGTCAACCATCTACATGTTCAACGCTTGGTGTGCATGACCCCTGCTAGCTAGATACATGATGCGGTATGTTACCAGATACCTTCACCCTTCTTGCTGTCTGAGCTCAGTGCGCCCACATACCAATCTTTCTACCCTGACGTCCCTCACATGAGGAAGAGTACCCGACTCTCTCCCGCTAACTGTACTGCAAGCGACGGAAGGTTGGGAGGGAGGCTCGGAACGAGGCTAGCTAGACTTGTAGCAATGTCACTGGATAAACAATCAAAAATGGACTGGCTATTGCTACTGGTATGTCAAGTATCCGTCAAATGAGATAGAGAGCTAGATCTAGACCACAATGATTTTAATTACCCTGCAGATAATTGGGGCGAGCCTGAGCAAGCCCCACACAGTCGTGATCCCGCTCTCTGTCTGTCAGATGTCCCTTTAGCGTATTACCGTATATCAGGAGCCCATAATGAGAAGGAGCGTCCAACTACGAGAAAAAGTCTGCTATAATAGTGCTTGTGCTTGACCATATACGGCAAGTGAGGAATCCATACTGCGCTCACACTAAGAGGGTTATAATTTTAGTCACAAACCAGCACGTGGCTACATGTACGCAACACCTACTTAGACTAGTACATGAAGCCCCCACCAGCTCTTGTGGCATAATGAGGTTCCAAATAAGGGCACGGTTAGATGGCTGCGGTTTGAAGGAACATGTTCTGTGCTAATGCTACGTTGGATGCTCCTTCTTGTTATGGGCTCCTGCGTACATCCAAGTGGAAAATTGTAACGTTGCACCGTGTGCGTGCTGGAATGGACCGGTCATCTAAAAGGATTGCACCGCACATCAAAAAGGATTGCACAATGGAGGCCTCAACATAATCCAGCTATGTATATATGTACTACGAACTTAAAACTGCAGACCGCCATGAACGAGAATCAGCTCAACGTAGTCTATGTACTACAAACTGAGCAGAGGATGAGCTGAACTGCACGAGCTTGAAACTGCAGACAGTATTGACCAGAGGCTCAAGATAGTCTACACACGTGGTACAGCGCTGCGCCCTTGCTCTGGACAGAAGCTAATTTTCCTTACTGCTCATGGATTATTCCACATACCCCTTCAGATTACTCTCCACTTACAAGGGGGTGACTAGGGTTGGGACAAATGTTCGAACATTCGGTAGCTTCGTTCGATAGATAGATTGCCCTTCGAATGTAAAAATTACCCTCGAAGCTTCTAATTATTTACCCCAACCCACTACTTACCACACCCACTATATGACTGAGCATGTGTATTACTCACCTTTGTTGGCCTCGTGTTACGTGTTTGTGATCGTTGGCGGTCTAGGGTACAGCTACTTTTTGTAGTCTAGGGGTAGTCAATTGCAAATGAGGTGAGTAGAAGTAGAAGCTTGTGACGGCATTGTGAAAGCTAGATATTGC
The DNA here is from genome assembly GCA_963931865.1 of Axinella damicornis. NCBI lineage: Eukaryota > Metazoa > Porifera > Demospongiae > Axinellida > Axinellidae > Axinella > Axinella damicornis. The sequence goes on from OZ007508.1 coordinate 16,948,641, forward strand.
AGCGAAAGTCACTCAAAGGAAATCACTGACAGAATTGAGGCCCATCAAGTGCGTGGGATTCCGCGAGCTGGTTTCATTCCTTGAACCTGGGTACAAGTTGTCATCTCAAAAGCTCATCACCTTTGCCACAAGCATGATCTTGCCAGAGAGAAACTTGACTTGCCAGAGTACAGTACAATTGTGATAATTGTGTAAACATTTACTTAAAATCCTGTGGAGGTTCAAAGGCTTCGAAGGCTTTGATAAGGAAGGTTCCAAGGTTTAATATTGACATTCGTCCTGCCCTAGGGGTGACACTCCCATATTCGCTGTAGTCACAGCTGCGATCATACCTCATATACTAAGGAAGGGATAGAGTCGCTACGCATTCTAGGGTATATTCTAGGGTCAAGGGCGAAATGTGCGCACAGTCAAACGGTCAACGGGTAAATACAGCGTGGTCAAATGGTCAAGGGTCTTTTGGCAATGCAGTAAAGTGGTCAAGCAGCCAAAATGACTGTTCTTGACCCGGTGTCACAGCGGATCGCGTCTGGCAGCGGATAGTGTCCGCCCTGGACCCGATATGCACCTGAAGTGAACAATCAGTTTCCCCTAAAGCCTCCCTTCGCCGGTCATCTCGCATGGTGTCCTCCCTCACTTAATGGAACGGATTGACTCAGTTATAAGAGGCATAGTCGACCTATAACACTCATGCACTTAGCTCCAAGAACCACAATAATTATTGCAGTTCTCTACTATTCGTGGCTCCAGCTGAACTCCAGGAGTTTCCAACGTGCATGGCACTTGACGGAGTAGGTGACAAACAAATTCATCCAGGGCAGCATGAGCCTGTGCATGCAAATCTCCATCAGGCTAGCTCTCGCGCCTCCGAATGCCAGGCTATTCGTGGGACGGTTGAATGGACAGAATCCATGAATCCAGACCGTTTCCGCTAGACCGGGTGGACGCAATCCGTTAGCAGATTGCGTCTACCCGGACATAATCGGCTAGCGGATCACGTCCACCGGACACAATCTAGGCCGGACGCAATCCGCGATGACACCGGTCGCAGCTGTGACTACGGCGTCTATGGGAGTGTCACTCCCTTGACTTACAACATTGCCACTAAATTAGGCAAGCCCCACAATGTCCTGCATAATTCCTCCTAGTTAGCACAGCACTCTCCTGTTCTCACTCTCACAGCTGCCAAACCATGGATTAGTCTGGATCCCAGACCCAACCGGCGAGCGAGTAAGGGTCTGGCGAATAACCTAGCCCGGAAGTGTCTTAGAGGTTGGAATGCAGCCGTGAGTGTTGATTAGGGAAAATGACGTGTGAAGTGCAATCAGTGATCGTTTGAAGATGGCGAATGCACAGTTGTATATACTCGAACGTAAATATAAACGCCGCGATCGACCACACCATGAAGGCTGTTGGATTAGCAAGCCTAAAGAGGGAACAGAGAGAGGCGATCCAACAGTTTTTTTAGCGGAAAAGACGTATTTGTTGCCCTGCCGACGGGTTACGGGAAGTCATACTGTTATGCGCTTCTGCCGCTTGCCTTCGACTTCTTGAGAGAAACAGCATCCCTCAATTGCCATATGCGTGTCGCCTCTCACAGCACTGATGATGCAGCAACGGGCGAAATTCTCCGTGAAAGGAGTTACCTCTGAATTTGTATGGGAGCTCCAGCAAGATGTGGACGCCTTGAGCGGTGGGAAGAAGTGACAATTCCAGCTATTATATATACATAAGCCCTGAGTCACTGCTCCGCAACCCACAAGTGGCGCAAGTTGCTGCTGTCTGAACAAACTTTACACGGCATATTTGGTTCGCTCCACGTCAGTGTACTACGAGAAGCCTTGCGAAGGATATCACCTACTTAGAAACATGTATAATATTATGGTTGCAAATAAAGGGCTTCATCCACATTCCAGCTAGATACTTCCGGGCTAGGTTATTCGCCAGACCCTTACTCGCTCGCCGGTTGGGTCTGGGATCCAGACTACCATGGATAGAGTACCAGTTTCTGAACCTATCACAATTCAGGCCCAACTTCTGAAGTACTTGCCCAGCTAGTCAGGGAGTAGCTTACATGGCGGCGGCTATAATACACCAACAATAATCACTGCATATATACTACACAGTTCTTACCCATTTGAACTTGGGTGCTGCACTGGACTCAGAAGATACGCCTTCACTACCATCAGGGCGTTTCCCGCCGCTAGACGCCATCTTGAACTTGATGTTTACTGGCCGGTTCGCGGTGCCGCGCCGCCATTCATGCAGCCCCTCCCCTATCACTGGAGTTGGTCATGAATAACGGTACGTCGCACATTATAACGCTCACAAGGAGACAGAGGTAAAACTATACACATACTTCACTGCAACAAAGTACATCCACAGACTAGTGCAGTACTAGTTCTACGCATTCTATTCTGTCCATCAGGTTGTTCCCACCGCCAGGTATTGCCGGACATCATGGCTAATAGGGTATCCTCCGGGCTCATTTGGCTGCTACGGGGTGCAATGGGTTAAACAGGTATAGCTAAAACCCATAGCCATATGGTTAGAGAATGGTTGGTTGGAGTTTTATGTAACGTCATAGTAACAAACTGTGCTTTCGACCACAGCCTGAGCACTGCTTTTGTTGCTACGAGCAGTGACTTAGCTTTTGAAGGAACTAGCTACCCTCTTTGATCACAACACAGGTGGAGGGCTAACCTTATCTAGCAGTAATGTCGAATTGCTTGGTAGGAATACCTACCAAGATAATATCAGAAGTGGTATTTCTGTAGATGGAAGTGACTTGAGAATATCTGGAAACTTTCTTCGTTGGCAACTCAAATCCCCTGTTACCTCAATTCTACAGTGCAGGTATTCAAGCCCATGACAGCATGGTTACTATCTTGGGACAATGCAAACAATACGGGTCCCAACGCGGCAGGGGCAGTCTGTATCCAGCAAACGACTCTACAGTGGAATGGCATAGCTGAGTTTGTCAACAACTATGAAAATTACGCCAGTGGGATCTTGATACAAGACAGTGTTTTTGACTTCACTGTTGAGTGTAAGTTATCCAAAATTCTGGACCAAGTGGAGCTGCCATTTATTCTCTGACTAGCACCATTAATATGGATGGCAATGCTCTCTTCCAATCAAACTCGGTACTGGGTGATGGGGGTGCTATCTCTGCTACCAGCAGTACTCTCATGTTGTCTGGCACTGGAACCTTTGTGAATAATTCTGCAGGAAGATGGGGAGGAGTGATGCTCCTTGCCAGAAGTTCACTCACTTGCACTGGAACGTACACCTATACTGATAACGTTGCTATCAGCGAGGGTGGTGCCATAATAACAGTTGGTGATAATGGTATTAACTGTTCTGGAGTAGGGTCATTTGCCCGTAATTCTGCACAGAGAGGAGGAGCCGTTTGAACACGTGATAGCAGCTATCTGGAACGGTACTATTAACTTCAGAGACAATTCTGCATGCTCGCTACAACGGTGGTGGCATTTCTGGCCAGGTTTACCTTGATGGTGTGAATACGTTCACTAATAATTCTGCAATCTTAGGTTCTGGTGGTGGAGTGTATGCGTCACAAGCAGGTTTGAATGGAAACGACACTTTTGTTGGCAACATTGCTGGAGACGAAGGCGGTGGCATCAGCATATTTGCAGGAACGATAAATGGTCAAAGCAACTTTACTGGTAACCGTGCAGTAAACAATGCAGGGGGCTTGTCAATAAGTATTTCTGGTACATCAGAGCTCTTTGGAATCAATTTGTTTGAAAATAACTCAGCCCTTTATGGTGGAGCAGTGTTTGTTGCCATAGCTGCTATTCATAGCATCAGCTGGAACAGTATTTTCAAGAGCAATACTGCCAGTTTTGGCGGAGGAGCAGTCTTCGCATCTCGCTTGAGTAGAAGCACTATCAGCAGAAATGAAACAGTTTTCATCAGCAATTCTGCCAACTTTGGAGGAGCTGTCATGAGTTTTGGTGAGGTGAATATTACTGGAAGTAGCGTACTGTTCAACAATACAGCTCTCTTAAATGGTGGAGCAATAACTACTGCAGACTCCAACCTTGTTTTTGGTGGAGAAGTGGAGGTTTCCGCAAACTCGGCTTTGAGTGGCGGTGGCATGTACTCAGCATCATCCACGTTGTACATTCTACCAAATACAACTGTATACTTCCAAAGCAATCTTGCAATGCAGCAAGGAGGAGCAATTTTTGTGGAGGATCCACTGTTTATTTACTGCAGCAATAGGGTCTTGCAGGATAGAAATTCCCCACAAACAATTGGTGTTAATGAATGCTTTTTTCAGCCAACTTCTGAGCCAATACATCGTGGCGAAACTTTTGCAGAAGCCATTCAGAATATTTCTCTGGTCTTTGAGAACAAGACAGCAGAGGAAGGAGGTAATGCTTTGTTTGGTGGCATTGTGGACAACTGTGTTTACTTGGTCACAGATGCCGTTTCGGGCATTCAACGCCGTGCCCCTTCTAATGTAATATTTGATGCAATATCCAACTTCCAAGGTGAGATGGACAGTGTCTCAAGAGTATCGTCATCAGCATATCGCATTTGTCCATGCTTGAATGGAAAGATTGACTGCAGTAAAACTACCTACGACCTTGAAGCGTATCCTGGTGAGACGTTATCACTCCCTCTCACTGCTGTTGGACAGCAAAACGGAGCAGCCTCTTCCGTTATCATAGCTTACCTTAATGCACCAACAACTGCAAGCTTTGGTGAGCGTGAGGATGTCCAGGCAGTCACAGCACGGTGTAGTCTACTTCCCTATACACTACTCTCAAGAAGCAGTTCTGAAACTTTCCTACTGTATTCTGAAGCTCCATGTGGTACTTTAGGAGTGCCTCTTAAAGTAAATGTTACCCTTCTCCCCTGTCCTACTGGTTTCCAGTTATCTCAGACTTCTTCATCGTGTGTTTGTGCAGACAGGCTCCAGAAATACACACAGAGCTGCAACATTGCGGACAGAGAAATAGAGCGTGATGGTGATTTCTGGATAGGAGTAGAGTATACAAATGGCTCGGAGGCACTGCTTCTCAGCCCCCATTGCCCCTTTGATTACTGTAAATCAGCACCCATTAGATTCAGTCTGAATAGGAGTGATGTGCAGTGCAATTACAACAGAACGGGGATTTTGTGTGGAAGTTGTGCTTCAGAACTCAGCCTTACTTTAGGCACCTCACGATGCTCAAACTGTTCCAATGACTTCCTGGCTCTACTGATTCCTTTCGCTCTGGCTGGTATTGGGTTGGTGCTCCTGCTTTTCTTGTGCAAGCTGACAGTTGCAATTGGAACAATCAATGGAGTCATTTTTTGGAGTGAATTCATCAGTCTTCTTCCCTGCTGGCCAAACCAACATTCTCACCGTCTTTGTAGCGTGGGTAAACCTGGATCTCGGGATTGAGGCCTGTTTCTTCAGTGGCCTGGATGCCTACACAAGGGCATGGCTGCAATTTGTGTTTCCACTTTACCTTTGGGTATTGGTAGGACTAATCATTCTCTCCAGCCATTTCTCCCTGAAGATTGCCGAGAACCTTGGCACAAACCCGATTGCAGTTCTTGCAACAATTTTCCTACTTTCTTACGCCAAACTTCTTCGTACATCATTTGCTGCTCTCTCTTTTACCATTGTGGAATACCCTAATGACACTCAGGCTGCAGTGTGGCTCTATGATGGTAATGTGGGATTTCTTGAGGGAAAACACATTCCTTTCTTTCTGGTAGCCACAGCTGTACTTCTTTTACTCTTTCTTCCTTACACCATCGTTCTCTTTGGCGGACCGTGGCTTCAAGCTCATGCAAACATCAAAGCTTTCTCATGGATCGAAAACTACATGTTGAGAGAAATTCTAGATCCTTATTATGCCCCATACAAGACTGCTCACCGATATCGAACTGGATTGCTGCTCATTGTTCGTTTACTTCTGCTCGTTGTATTCGCTTCAAATGCTCTCGGTGATCCTAGTGTGAATCTACTTGCCATTGCCTGTGTTTCCTTGTGCCTAGCCACATTTACCTGGCTCGCGGGTGCTGTCTACCGAAAGTGGTATCTGGATGTGCTTGAAGCATCGTTCTCCCTCAACCTTGTATCCTTGCTGCTGCTACATACTATGAGAGGGGAACAGGAGGCAGCCAGGCAGCTGTTGCATACACATCAGTTGGAATAGCTTTTGCAACCTTCACTTGCATTATTGTCTACCACCTGTATTTCCAAATCAGAGACACTCTTCGCAAGAGGAAAACACCAGGAATCAGTAAAGAGCCTGACAATAATATTCAGTATAGCCCTCACAGTGAAGAGCTGGATAGCCTGTCCACAGCTGAAGAACAGCCAAATGTTACATTACAGGGTACATTAAGTTAATGTACCCTGCAGGAAAATTTACATCGGAAATTCCCGAAAATGGATCCATCAGACTCCCTAAACACCAAGTCTTGTAGTTCTCTCTGGGCGTGGAACACCGAGCCTGGGGCAGGTGGCTAAAATTGTCATTTAGTGTACTGTGAAAATAACTCATTAGTATAACTCAACGTGATATAATCATAATAGTATACGTGATGTGCTACCATGAAAGTAAGAGTCATCATACTGTTTCCACAAATCAAATCACTATAATTCTAATTGCTAAACTCAGTTGCACTTCTCCCTATGAATTTTGTCAGCAGTCTCGTTCTGGGCCACTGATGGATGCTTGAGTCCTTTCACCAAAGCCCCCCATGTGTGGCCTCCCCTCCTGCCAACGTCGTCCTGCCCTTGCAGCCAGGAAGTCAGCATGTCATAGAGGAAGGTTGGGGAGTCTTTTATGATATCCAGAGTGGGAACCGCACGGAGTCCCAACACGAGTCCTAGTCTGAAGATCTGCTCCTTCTTCAGGTTCACTAGATAGTCACCGGTGTCTATCAGATCACCAATATCTGGAGCCAAAAGAGAATAGCACCTAATCAATAGCTGTAGGTTGCGCAATGATCCTCAAACTGTCATCAGGGGCAGCTGGCCAATTAACAAGCACAGTACCTGTTTGGAGGATCAACGCAATATCCTGCACAATGGCGAACATAGTGTATTCTATACATAACCTACAATCTCTCCCTCCTTTCTCACAATACTACAACGTGAAATGTGTATAGTATGTACCACACTGAAGACATTGTCCCAAATTATCGTACCCAGATCAGCTGTCTCCACAGTGGCCGTTTGTATCTTTGCGAGTGGAATCCTTTCCTCAGCAGGCGAAGATTCTGCAAGTATCATGACCAACAGATGTGTTCTAATAGCAGACACTCTATTACCTTGGGACATGTTATAATGTAGGTTGCGCAATGATCCTCAAACTGTCATCAGGGGCAGCTGGCCAATTAACAAGCACAGTACCTGTTTGGAGGATCAACGCAATATCCTGCACAATGGCGAACATAGTGTATTCTATACATAACCTACAATCTCTCCCTCCTTTCTCACAATACTACAACGTGAAATGTGTATAGTATGTACCACACTGAAGACATTGTCCCAAATTATCGTACCCAGATCAGCTGTCTCCACAGTGGCCGTTTGTATCTTTGCGAGTGGAATCCTTTCCTCAGCAGGCGAAGATTCTGCAAGTATCATGACCAACAGATGTGTTCTAATAGCAGACACTCTATTACCTTGGGACATGTTATAATGTAATAGGGCAACTACTGTACTGTCCCAAGCAAGCATGTATGAATGGTTGAACGTAACCACACCCACCCTGACTTCTTCTGGGGGCGCTATAACGAGTCAAACTACCCTGTGCAGGAACTAGGCGGAAAAGAGGGGGGTGGGGGGGGAACGGGCGCATTTTCGAAGGGGGCGAGGGAGTGTATTAGCGGGACACTACAGTAATTATACACTCCTTGTACATGTAGGGAAATATTGTTCCTCCCACCCCTTCCACTGACTGACACACCAAAGGGAATGCCCCTAGTGTGTGTGATCATCACACGTGCATGACACTGAGATAGACAGCACAGAAGTGGAATTAAAGCAGTAGCAGGGCAATGGATTACATGAGAGCCCTTCCTCATGACAAAGGTGAAACAAACTTCTGTGCTTTGCGCAGTTCCTCCAGTGAATACACACCTACCAATGGGTTTGTTCTGAATGCAAACATATGCATCCTCTACATAGGGGTCCTCTACATAGGGGTGGATCCAGGAAGATGTTGGGGGGGGGGGGGGGGGGGGGGGCTTTGTGCCTTCATACTAAGAGGCTGTGAAGCAGAACACAGAATTTTGGTAGGTGTGTATTTATCTCCACCACAACACATTACTAGTACTACACAAGTAACACTAAGATATACCGTGTTTAGTTGTAGCATGTGTAGTGGTGTTGCTGCTCTTGTATTCTGATGGTGGCTAGTGAACATGGAGAGGGAGGGGCAAAGAAGTGTGAATGGAACAAAGTGTGTCACGATGGTACACACCATATGGATGCCACAACCAAGTTGTCTATGGTGTATATGCTTCTGAATGTCTGCATGCAGAGAGAGGATGCACTACTAGGACACTGGTCTTCTCAAATGATCATTGCAGGGAGAACAAGTTCAGATGCTGTCCAAGGCCAATGAGGACTTAGCTATATCACTAGTGACACACACTTACCTCAAACCAGACCTTCTCAGATGGAGAGAGAGCCATGTAACGTGATGATGTCTGTGTGCATTTCATTGTCTCTGGACAAGGGTCATTGTCACAGACTGCAGTGTGCTGAGGGTTTCCAGTGCATGAGGGATGGGTGCATTGGAAGCCAATCTGGAGTGCGGCACTGCTTGTGTAGTGGAGGGTTTTGCTGACGGCCACAACTGCTTTTGTTAGTGCCTTTAGGATGGAGGTACAGAGCTCGTGCGGCTTGGTCTTCCCTCTGTGTTCAGGGATGTTGGTATCCCCTGCTGAGACCTCGAGGTGAGTGAGCCACATTCGGATAGTGACCTCATGTCGAAACTTTCCTACGTGGAAGTGAACCTGATCTCGGAAAAGTGCATCCTTGTCTAGGTACCACAAGAGGTCAGAATCCTTCTGTGAGAGGAGGTAGGCTATAAGGGCACTGAAGATGCCTTTGGGGCAGTAGCCACCCCTAAATGCAAGGATAAGATGAGATGCGGTAACTTCGCTTCCCAGAAATATGCCTTCATGTGATGGTGCCTTTAAAGGGCTGCAGTAATCAGCATGTGACAGAACGCAAGGGAGAAAGTAGTCCATACCATCATCTGTCTCGATGGGGGCTAGGATATGCAGATGCTCTAGTAGCTTCAGCATCTTTTGAACAGGAAGCAGATCGTTGGGCAATTGGGCAAGCCGCTTGATGGCACTGCTGGAGAAGATCCCGTTCTTCTTGAAGACATCCTGTGCATGCTGACCTGTCTTGATGAACTGGAAGGTTTCAGCAATCAGCTCGGTTATTTTGCCATTAATCACCTGTGGCTGGAGAATGATGACATCTTGGAGCTCAGGAACGTCATGGAAGTAACGTATAAGACCAAGCTTGACATGTAGGAACCACAGGGCCTCGTTCAGCTGCTCTTTAGAAATGCCACAGTCGTAGCCAATGGAGAGGCACTGATTGTAGGGAATGACTTCAAGTCCAAGATTGCGGAGGGCTATGCCGAGGACTAGCCAGGGAGCTGGAGTATCAACCTTGCACCGTTTGGTGGCGATCCTTTCAACTGCACTTTTGATGCGCTGATGGTCATCCTCATTGTTGGACAGGTTGCTCACAATGAATGCTGGTGTGCTTTCTTCAGCAAACTCAACGATTCCCTTTTTGAAGAATTCAGTGGATATGAGCAGTTCCATCAGCTGTCGTTGTAATTCTGGAATTCGCTCTGGTGCTGCCTGTTCTACCTTGTCTTTGTGAGTGGCTATTAGCAGCACTGTAGGTCCGATCGATTCCCCATCGTCCTTGTCGGTGGTGGACGCAATGCTTGCTAGAGACTGGAGGATCATTTCCCTAAGCGTGAAGCTGGATGTGTAGGATACTGACTTCTGGTCAGCAGATTGTACGTACTGGACCTCAATCATCTTGTCCAGCTGGTCGGTGACACGGAAGACAAGCATGAAGACACTGGGGCCAGCAATGAGTGCAGGGAGCACCTCCTGGAACTCCGGCTGGCCTCCAGTGTCTGTGCAGAAGAGCATTCGAGAGTTGTCAAGGATAGAACGAACTTCATCCCAGTTGTGGTCCTTGAGGGCTTCTTTGAAGGTCTCTTCTGGAGGTGTGTGGGTGGGAGGTTGGGTAGCCTCACTGCCTTCTGTCTGTGTGAGGTCAGGTGTTGAGGGCGGCTGGTCACTAGTGGTTTCAGAAAGAAGGAGAGAGAGAGTCAAAGAGAGAGGGGCACAGAGAAGAGAGAAGCTTAGTCAGTTTGGATTGTACGCGTTACTACTGAATATTGGCTTCAGAATCTTTAGTTCACAAACCTCACTGTAGCAGGCAGTGCTGGATTGAGACCCATCGACATACCCATTGCCTTCAGCAAGGCAATCACCTCTTCCCCAAGAGACACCCTTGACCATATCACAACCCCCTCCACCTCAAAGGCAACGCCGGGTTGTACCGAAGTCTTCCTGATTGTAGTGAGCTGGATGACATTGTCAACTACTCCAGTGCTAAGGACTACTGGGTCACCGCCAGAAGGTGGATACTGGATACTGGGTGGTTTTTCCCCCCGCAGACGAGCTAGTAGTGAGGATTTGCCCATTCTTGGACCACCAGTGGCCATTAGCTGTACGATGGAGAGTTGAAATGTCTTCTTTTCTTTGATGAAGACATGGTAGGCACGGAGGTGCCTTTCTTCCTCCTCTGCAAAGAAATGCACATCTGCAAATGCAGATCCAGAACGTTTCATGACACACTGTAAACTTGGGAGAATAACTACCCATCAATTACAAGTACCCTATGATTATAAGTACCTATCAAAATTATACCCATTTCCTGAATAGAAGTACCCATGTGAACATAAGTACCGTATGAATAATACTACCCATCACTGTCTCCCAAGGGCCGCGGAGTACTAGACACAATGCGTGCAGCTTTGTGGTGTAGCCCAGCCAACTAAAGCGTGGATACAAGGGTAGCCTAGCAACAAGACTTTCACGTAACTTTTCTCAGCCTCTCGAGTGGATCTCTGGTCTGTGAGTTATTAGATGCTAGTATTTTCTGAATTCTGATACTACTATCCTGAACTAAGCCTTCAACAAGGCCTTCATTGCTCAAACTGCTGATTTTTGTGTGCTCCACAGACACAAACCAATCACTCTACAGGGGCGGATATATGCAGGGCTGCTGCCGAAGGGAGTGCACAGAGGTGTGTAGCACGGAAATTTTTTCGCCTTTATTTTTCAGTTACCAGTATGGGCTCTCGTGGCACCTTCGTGCTTTGCACTGAGAGTTCCAGGGATTACAGGACCCGGGGCCGCCATGTGCTTCCATTTCTTACTCAAATTTTCGCTCACGCAACGTAATATGTACATACGTACACGTAAATATACTAGATCATAGTCTCGTTCCCAAGCCGTTCGGTTTCAGCCAGGAGTTGCAATGTAGCGGCAGCTAGTTAGCTAGTAACTGAGCGCTCAGTGTTGCCCTCGATGCTCATCACCGCTGCCAAGCAAGCGCTTGAAATTATAGGTTGAAAGTAAGGTAAGTTCTTCATTAATTCAACTGACCCTTGATCCGCCACTTCCTAGAATCTGTAGTGCACTACTAGTCAGTACAATGTTAGGAGATTACACACATGAAGATACAAACATGCCCAGTACAGTACTGAGTCTGTAGTGCACTACTAGCTAGTACAATGTTAGGAGACTGCACACATGAAGATACAAACATGCAGAGTACAGTACTGAGTCTCATGTCATGCACCAGTTCACCCAGCACACAATTGCAACCGATTATGAAATGGCACACAACATCAATGGAAATGGTGGTCACAATAGCCAGTCTCAATTGGCACTACACACAGCAGATGTTCACACAATGGAACTTGCGTATCACGGAAATGGCAATGTTAGGGGTGTGGTCAGTGATACTACTGCACATGCTCAGAAGTGTGACGTACGCATGACAACCACAGATGTCATTAATAGAGCTGATGTCTGCACAGATCAATCTCGCAACGCAAAATCAAGTGAACAGTTACATTGCTTTGTCCTCCACTTATGATTACAGTTTCACAAGCCACCACCGAGGTTTTCACTTGCAGGACAAAAAATGGAGTAAAGTCTGGAATATAGATACCTCTTCAATGTGTACATAGTCACTGCTTCACTGACTATCACATTCTTTACTTAGCCTCCCGTTCTCATGGCAACTAAGCTGTTGTTTTGTACACTTGTAATGGTAACAGATCCTTCTTGGGCTATGTGTACTGTAACCAGTTAACATACCGTGCACACTGTTGAGTTAACACAGATGCAATTGGAAAGCCAAAATGTTATCCCATGCACTTCTAGAGTGGACCGGATCGAGGTCTTTGTTGGAATTCAGAATTCTTTCTTTGAATTCATACATTGCGTTACCCAAGTGCCCCTTTAAAGCTTATAAGCGTACAGAGTCTCCCATGACAGCATACAACATCAGCAAAGTGTCTCCTAAAAGTTCACAAACAAGGTACATGATATTATCAGTAATGTACTTCTCAACCTGCATGACACATTGCATGAGATCCCCAAAAGGAGTGTTGGAACCAACATACTGTCATAGCTGCTTACGCGTACCATGACCTCCAGACTGCTCTTGAGCTGCATGGGACAGCAATTTAGAAGCATGCTTCCTAATTGCAACTGGAGCTCAGTTAAAACAACCATGGCCTTTTACGGTGGTCAATGCCATAGCAACTGAAACACTGATTGTCAATCGTCATCTTCGTGGGGAAGAGTAAATATTAATATTTACTGGGGAGAATACCCCGGTACTAAATCTGTTTCTTTTTTTGATCTTGACCAGTATCCGTGTATCATCTTAGGTACGCTCACATGCATCCAACTTCTTCAAGTGACTACTTATGGTTTCCTCCTAGCGGTCATAGCAGCCTTCAACCAAGGTTGTTGGTGAAAATCAGAGGCTTGGATGTTTACACGACAGTAAGTATAGAGAGAGTGAGATCTGTTGGAATTTGCCTGAGACCTCAAGGCAATGCTGCTTAATGTAGCTTGTCTTTGCTCCTCTGCCCAGGGGTTACAGTGTTGTAGTAAGAATGTCTGACTAGAAGTCATGAGGTGCTGATTACACCACACCGGCCCCTCCAGCTCGTCTAACTGATCCGTGGTGTCCGTTGCTAAACACATGTTGACCAGGATGTACCATCGCATGTGCACTAACCTTAAGGTTACGGAATTCCCGTGTGCAGATACACGTACTGTGATAATCCGAGCGAGAGCAACTCTGGTACAAGACTTAAACAACTCTGATCATACTCTTGCACTGATGCAAAATACAAATGGCACAACTAAAAAGGACCAATACAGGAAACAGAACCATACAAACACAGGAAGTAAAGCCATAGAATTAGGCTTGCATGCACAACTAACATCTACACATATGTAGACGGTTCAAGGTACAGTGTAAATATGCCACACGCAACGTATACTTTATTAAGCGCTATTTCTTATCTTTATATGTAGGCAAAGACAAAACCGTGTGATCCAACTTGCACTTAGAAGACTGTATTGAAATACGTAGGCACAAACAGTGCAGAAAGGGCCTGACAAAGCCTATTTCTAAGTAGCAACGACCGTTCCAAAGTTATATGGCACTGTATTCCAAAGAGGGGAGTCATGATGGCGGTTATTTGCACTCAAGGGGGTCATTCTTTAGAGGACTGCTCAACCTAGCTACAAAAAGCATCCTAAAGCTTCCTATGGCGTGTCTCCCAACAGTAGAATCAAATTTCTGGTGGTCTTCGTACTGGTGAATAGTTTGCTGGATTGATTTAACCAGCGTACAACGGCTACAGTGTGAGCTAGTATAATTATGTTTAGTCTGCTTGTTGACTACCCTCCCTAATTTGTGTCGATTTCGCCTTCTTTGCAAGAAAAATGGGGTTGAACAAATTGTCCGGCCATTGAGTGTGAATCCTTAACCGGTAATTGCAGTCTTAAGTATGACTTACTATTGTCTCATATATACGTATACACAAACGGACAGACTAGTTGCCTCATGCTAAGGTGCTCAGCTATTGTGGATTCAGTTCAGTTGAATGTTGCGCAATGCACAACGTTATTCATACACACTATGTATGGCATAGCGCAGCTCGTACGTCGTAATGGAATAGACCTTATTCGGCTAACGCGCACGCCGACAATGGCGGCAGAGTCCAATTACTTGCGTGGGTGTTCCGCACAACTGCAACTGTTAGCTATAAACTATCTTTGCGAGCCCCCTGCACTTTTCTAGGTAACAATCATCAGTGAATACAGTACTTTGTTTGTGTAGGTGATAGAAGACTACATTGCAAGAGAGACCAGCACGTTTACAGCAGCAGGTTTGTGAAAGCGCTTAAGGACTGCTGCAGGATTCCAACAGCAAGCACTCAGCACCACCATCCCAAGGCACTCTTGTGGTGTTTCTCCAGTGGTTCTGGAGTGCAGCACCATGGACATCATCCTCTGTAAGCACTAGCTGATCAGAGCGGCTGTAGTAGTACCGTTCTCCATGGGCGTGGCTCGAGGTGGGTGTGCTTTGAGGGATGTGGATCGCCAGCAAGTTGCTGGACGTGCTCTGCAAGGCAGCTATGGTGAGGCTAGTGCCTTTTCAGTAGATAAATGCGCTCGAAAGTGTGGCTCAGCTAGCGCCGACTTTGCAATACACTCTTTAGTGTGCTTTCAGCCCTATACGTCTGTCCCTGAGCACCTTCACAAATGTTGAAACTGGTCTCTCGTGAATGAGCTCTCTCTTGCAACGAGTCTTCTGTCACCTACAAAAAGCAATGTACTGCATTCACTAATGATCGCTACCTAAAAACGTACGTACAGTTAGCAGGAAGCTATTTTATAACAGTTGAAGCTGTGCTGAACGCCCACGCAAGTAATTGGAATTTGCCGCCAGTGTCGGCGTGCGCGTTAACCGAATAAGGTCTATTCATGGCCATGGCAGTAAGTGCTGATGCCATACGCAGTGTCGTTACGCATTACGCATTATGCAACGTTCGAACGGAACTGAAATCTACAGTACTGCCATGACTATTATACCGTATAGCGGGTTATTTTCGTGGGGTGCCATTAGAACCACGAAAATTAATTCTGACGACCGTAGCCAACATTTCACAAAAATTTCCACCCATGAAAATAACCCGCTATACGGTACTAGATGAATACAGGACATTGTGGGGCGAGCATCAGCAGCTGCATTGTGCTCACAGTGTGGGAGTCATTCTTTATACCTTTAAGTATAGGTCATATGGACCTACTGAAGTTGCATAGCATGTCTGAAATGGCAAACTGTGGACATCATAGTCGCAATATTCACACCCTCAGTTCCATTCCATCCTGTGTAACAACTAGATACTTAATGTGTGCAAGGGGACCCAGTAGAGGACAGGAGGACGAGGAGCAGAACAAACAGCAGGGAGGGCCCAACAGGAAGAGGAGCAGGAGGAAGAGGAAGAATGGGGAGGAAGGGGAGCAGGAGGAAAGGGAGGACAATAGGAAGAGGAGCGGGAGGAAGGGCAGGAGGAAGCGGAGGAGCAGGAGTAAGGGGAGGAGTAGGAGGAAGGGGAGGAGAAGAAGGAAGGGGAGGAGTAGGAGGAAGGAAAGGAACAGGAGGAAAGGGAGGAGCAAGAGGAAGGGGAGGAGCAGGAGGAGTAGGAGGAAGAGGAGGAACAGGAGGGAGGGAATGAGAGGAGTAGGAGGGGAGGAGGAGGAGAAAGGGGAAGAGCAGGAGGAAGGGGAGGAGCAGGAGGAGCAGGAGAAAGAGGTGGAGGAGGAGGAGAAAGATGAAGAGGAGGAGCGAGGATGGGACGGACAGTGGATATGTAATTTCCCCTTGCTTCTTTTCATGAGGTGAAGTAGACAGGCCATAGGCCATCCCTATAACACCTATGTGGGTATTTCCTTCCGGGGGGAAGGAGGATAAGGGTGGAAGCCTATATATGCACTGTAGGCATGCTCTACAAGATTTCAGTGGAGTGGGACCACATACACAGAAAGGAGGGGACACTCTGGGTCATCACAGGACTTGAAAAGAATCTTAAATGCTGTGACTTATGGTGGCAGTCCTAGATACTTGTATCAGGACTTGGCAATTGGAGCTTCCCAGAAATCTCTGCGCACTAGCTACTACCGTAATCTCCCGATAATACACCCATGGGCAATGAATATTAGTGGCTACTCAAAGAGGGGGGTGGGCATATTTCTCGGATTCACTGCACTCGGAAGTAGGCTCACTGCACTCGGAAGTAGGCCCAGTCACTGCACGTGCAAAATAGTGCCATGAGCCACACTGTAACATTCATTGTAGCACTACTACTCCCTGGTGAGCAGGAACAATCTCTTCGTGTGAGTAGCTTCAGGAACAACAAACGAGATCGAGCTAGACACAGCAGGAGTGGTTGAAGTACATGGAGTGCAAAGACCATCTTTGGGACTTGCCAATCGCTGCTGCTTCTGAGAAATCCGTACTGTGCTGCTGGTGTTACACTAGGTGATTGCACACACGAAGATACAAACCAGCAAAGTGCAGCGTGTGCAGCATGCACCAGTACACAGCTGATTAATGATAATGAAATTCATTGGAAACGGTATCACAATAGCCAGCCTTCATTTCTTAGTCCAACCTCTCACAGTACTACATGTACTTCCAGAGCCAGTCCAGTGCTTTCCTGTTCAAGGTAATAGGGTGGGCATACTTTTGAGTAATACCGTATTCTCCCACTAATACGCCCCCTCCAAAAATATACCCTCCCCCTCTTTTCGCCCAAGTTCCTGCACAGGGTAGTTTGATTTGTTTTAACCCTGGTGAGCGTCTTCTGGAATATCTAAACTACATGTGCGCAACTTCGGATCGTCGATACAAGTCATCTCGTTGCCACTCTTCTGCAGGAAGTACCAGGAAATGTTCCGTTGTAAATGGCCGACAGTATTGCTGTTCTGGATGATGGTTACAGCGAAGTCGTCGTGAATGTTATGGCTCTCGCGATTAAGTGGCAGCTCTTCTTGCCGATATAGGCAGTCCTGTCAAGTCTCACGCATCCTGCGTGAGACACACGCATTTACGTGTCATCTTACGCTCACAGCATGCATATCCAAATCTCACCATTTACACAGTGCATGTTACTGTTGATTTTGGCTCCCTTTGAACACTGAAGCACAAAGTAGTAAGCATTTCATTGACTTCCCTAAGCGGACACTGACAGGTTTCTCAACGGTTGATTCAATTATACCCACTTACAACAACGAATTTGATAGTGAAGTTGCTTAGAAACAGTTTTATTCAGTCATGATTTTCTGCCTTGACCTTGACCTTCACAGGTCAAATTCGTCATTGTGAAGGGTATTTATTGTGTCATGAGTTTAAATTGAATGGGTCTCAACTCATTTTGTGCCAATCTCACTCATTTTGAGGTGGGGTCTCACTCAAGTGACGCTGCCGACCTTGACAGGTCTGTATAGGGAAACCACGCATGATGACCACGAACAGTACAGAAGATCATTTGTGCTTTTGTAACTGTGAACATGAACCGTGGCAGTGTCATAACAGTGTTGTGTATGTAGCAAAAGGGCGTATAGTCGAGACTCATTGCATATTCGAAAATACGCCCCCTCCCCACTTTGCGCTGGATGTAGTGCACAAAATGGGGGGAGGGCGTATTAACGGGAGACTACGGTAAGCAACAACTTGTTGCGAAAATGGGTGGTGGGTGTATTTTCGAGGGTGAGTGTATTATATCGGAGATTACGGTAGTACTAAGTGATTGCACGCATGAAGACACAAACATGCAGAGCACAGTATGCATGCAGAGTCTCATGTCATGCATCAGGTAGTCCAGCACAACTGATTATGTGCAGTGGCACACAACATTCAATGAGTCCACAAAATAGCCAACGTCCATTTGTTAGTCCACCTTCATTCACATTGCTTCTTCCCGAGTTATTCCAGTGCTTTCCTGTTTGAGATAACAGGGTGGGGCCCGGTACCCAGGGTGGGGCCTGGTACCCAGGTGGGGCCTGGTACCCAGGGTGGGGCCTGGTACCCAGGGTGGGGCCTGGTACCCAGGGTGGGGCCTGGGTACGAGGCTAAGGGTGGGATACTTTCATGCAATAAATGACCTTAATTTGTTGTAAAAATGTACACATATTTTCGAGAGTGAGTGTACTATCAGGAGATTACGGTACCTACACATTATACATTGTACCAGCAGACAAGCTAGGTGATATCGTATAGTGGGAAATTTTCATAAGTACAAATTTTGAGGAATCATCAACAAACATGTTACAATATTTTAATTTTGCAACAAGGGGTTGATGGTGACCACACCTCCTACAATTCCCATGTGTAATCTGTGGTAAGAAGCTGCCACACTCATCAAAAACATTTGGACTGCTGCCCTTTATAAAAAAAAAATTGTGTGTTGCCATTTGATTATGTACCTCATGAACATTTACAGCTCTACAGCACACGTACACACTGTGGCTAATGTGAACAATACATACATCAACGAACATCGATGTGGCACAATAACAGCAAGTACAATCACGGGCAGTTGAGTCGTACTTGCTTCCAGGGTTGACACAACCCAGGGGCAGAGCAACAGAAAAGTCAATGTTTACTACTTAAATTTTATGTCCACAACAATCTATCATACCTTCATCTTGTTGATGAGATAGTTTCTGGAGTTCCTCCTCACAGTTATTCACTCTTTTCTGCCACCCTTCTTCCTGCTGCTTTGCCGTTTGCATCTCCTGCTGTACAGAAATTAGCCTCTCTTCTACTTGTCTCCTCCTAGCCTCCCCACACCCGTCACTCAGCTCTTGCATCAGTGAGGCCTTCTCCTACACAGGGAACACATAGTACCACTGAAATGTGCCCCCATCCTCACAACAGTTGATTGATATACCCATGCAGCCCTCTAATTTCTTGAACATCACTTGAAGTACGTAGAGTAGTATAGAGACACTCAGTGCTACTGATGAGGGCAGTGAAATGTAGTAAGGACGCTGGTCATGCTCATGCTTCAGCTCATGCAAGTAGGCACTCACAGTTATTATGGTTAGGTATACATATGGTATGTGTCTAAAAATGATCCTATTTTTGTAAACCTACTCTGCCAAATCTCCACCACAAATGCAAGACCAAGACAAAGTTCCAGAAGACCTAGTGAAGCTCCAGAAGGTCTAAGCAAAATTCAAGAAGACCTAACGAAGCTCCAGAGACTCTGAAAGCCAACATTTGCCAAAAGGTTACCCTTTTCAACCCTGTGGATGAACATCCCGCACTAGATACGTGATAGGTGCTTGATATGTCCCTCTATGGTAGGTAGGTACAATAGACCTTATTCTTCAAAAATTAAATTTCAGGTTTCCGTTACTATGACAACAACAACCCCTTGTACCCATTGGTTACCATGCCGATAGGCTGTGTCCCAGACTTGAAGTAAATAGGATGTATAGTGTCCGAGTAATGGCCTCCCAAAATTCAAGATTTTCCAGCCCATACAAAATCTGAAATTTTTCTACTGGAGGCGCCTCCAGTAGAAAAATTCTTGCATTTTTGTGGGCTTCAATGGGGAATCCTAGTCATGACATACTCATACTCACTAAGTGCCCACCACTCCAAGTATTGTGGGTACATACTTTTGAACGTTGGAAATCGATTGGGGAAAAAAAAAACTACACCTCGATTGGAAAAATTTCCTGTTATGCAGTATACAGTATAGAGACCCTCAATGTCATTGCTGAGCACAGTGAAATACAGGAAAGGTATTAGGGGAATGCAGGGCATTGTTGGGCTCGCCTGAGGAAGCGACACTTTGCACATGTATCTTCTAATTTTAAACTATGTACATGTAGATTGTTTAACTTTGATAAATTCGAAGGGCAACCACACTCCTGGTAGCTAGCCATTGCAGCTATTGGTAGCTATACTAGCTGTTGCAACCCGATTGCGACTTGCCGAAGTGCAAGCTAAGTACAGCAGTTCATTCCAATTAATGCACATGCCACGTGGCAACCACACTCAGTTGATAGCAATGGCAGCCGACGGCATGGCAAAAGCGCATGTATCTCCACCACCAAGGTGAGTATTATTATACAGTTGTGTCACTGCATGATAGTGATCACAGCGTATCTTCGGAATCTCTGTAGACCTTCCCTGTGACCTTTTACCCTACCAGGAGTGTAATAGCCTGTCTATTCTCTACACTGTCTGACGTTAATACGCTTGCAGCGCAGCAAGTAAAGCCATGGTAGCACCAAATATCTCCATGTCACATTTCTGTTATACAGAAATAGTGCACTTTGAGACCTTTGTGAATGTCATCAATGACCAGAGAATTTCTATAGTGGCCACTTGGCTTGTAGTTTGCTAATGCGTACTAATTGAGGAATGACAGAATGTCATCACTAGCTGTACACAGCACAAATCACTGACATTGACATCAGAAGAGTTTTTGCTCAAGCACAATAGCGCTTCAGTGTGCTATTGATGGATACAACAAACTGCCATGGTGTTGGTGTTGTAGTGTACCATTATGGCAGTGTAGAGGTCGACATACTTTTGTAGAGTTTGTACTTGCATGTGACTTTAAGCATTGTTCATCGTATGATAACTAGCAAGAAATGTAATTACTACTAGGAGACTGCAGGGCATTGTGGGGCTCGCCTGATCAAGTCATATAGGCTGCATGCATGGGAGGCCCGGCGCAGGCCACGCTGTGCAGCATACATAACTTGATGGATGGAAGCTGGGAGGTGGGGCCTGAGTAGTAAGGCTAGCTAGTTAGTAGCTTCTGTCCGGAGCAAGTGTGCGGCGCTGCAGCACGGGTGTAGACTACCTTGAGCTTCTGGTTGATGACGGTCTGCAGTTTCAAGCTCGTGCAGTTTCAAGTTCGTAGCTCATCCTCCGCTCAGTCTGCAGTTGCAAGTTATCATGGACAATGCACTATACTTACGCTAGTAGTGTATTGTCCATGGTAGCACGTAGACTACACATGTATGTTGAGTCCATTGATTCTCGTTCATGCAGTCGCCCATTCGTTCACGCAGTCTCAAGTTCGTAGCATATACATACATGTACACGTAGTTAATCCTGTAGGCTCCACCCCCGTCATGCAATTTACCAGCACGTGCGTGTGGTACAACATTTTCCACCAGCATACATGGTCATACGCTAAACTGCTAATACCTCACAGACAGACAGAAATCCCGAGAACACGACTATGTGGGCTCGCTCAGGCTAACATGAGATCTGTCAATAGCTAGCTATGTATACCGCTCAGAAAGCACCTCAGAAGGTGGAAAATTGTAACCCCCAGAACTCCCTAGCAATGCGCGCTTTGTGCACAACCTAAAAATTAGCAAGTCATACATACTTGTGATACAAGTCATATTGCTGCTGCCACTCTTCTGCAGGAATACCAGCAGAGTCTTGGGAAATTTCCGTGGTACTGTACATGACTGACAGTATTGCTGTTCTTGGAGCATACGCCGCTATAGCAAAGTTGGCGTGAATGTTATGGCTCTCGCGTTGAAGCAGCAGCTCTTCTTGCCAAGGCCATGCAGCTTTGTAAACATGATGACCACAAACAGTACTCTCGTCCTTTTGTAACTCCGTTGTTATGTGAACACGAACCTTGGTAGTGTCATAATAACTTGTGTACATAGCATCCTAGCACTTGAGTAAAACTATTTGTGGGGGTGTATACTCGAGACTAATTGCATATTTGAATATATGCCCTCCCCTGACTTTAGGTTGGATGTAGTGTACAAGGGGGGTGTGTTAATAGGAGACTACAGTACTTGTGCGAGAAAGACAGGCCCATTGAACACCAATGCAGGGATTCCTCTCTCTTCAGAAGGGATATTGACAGAGCAAACGAGGGTATGTTCTTGGGGTTACCTGTGCTACAAACACGAGTTACACACACGTCCATGAGGCAAGTACAGTGACTACACACCAGAGGAAAGGGCACAGACAGGAAGTACAGTGCCGATAATGCTGCTAGTGACTTCTCAACTCTGTTTGATCCCCAAAGTACTCGTGTTCACCAGCATGCACTGGGTATGCCCACTGCCACACACCATGCAGTTACATCCTAAAGTCACCATGTTAAAAGATTGCCAAATTTTGGCAGGCAGTTGACCAAATTCAATCCCTGCCCTCCTTCCTGCTATACGGTGAACAGTAATCAAATTCTAGCAACTATGTGGGCATGGCCTCAGTGACGACTGTGTGTATACCAGCATAGTCTTCACTGCATGCATGTAACACAGGTACAATGTAGCATCATTGCACAATACACTTATCAATTGGGGGTATGGTCCGTGTTACAAACCTCAGCCCTCTCAGGAGCACACACTCTTGTTTCCAACCAAGCCCTGGCTCACCTTCTCCAGCTCTCTTTGCTGTTGCTGAGCCTCTGCTACATACTACAGTGGGAGGTAGTGAAGAGGTGGAGATGGTGAATAGTGAACAACACACACACGTACATACGGTTACATGTTCTACTTTCCAATGACCAATAAATGACTTCTTCAGTTTAGACCGCTATGTAGGTGACTATTCTAACCACAGCCTACGTACCACAAGTACCACTACCCTCCTTATTGCTGGTGTGCCTGCATGCAGCAATCATTCAAAAGGGGACAGGCCATTGCTCCACCAAAGTCTGCACATGTATACAACAGGATGACAGAAACTATGCCGTCCCACACACACCAACATCACAGGAGAAAGTAAATTTCAATGCTGCAAGAGCCCAAGCTCAACCTTCTGAAGCAACCAGCAACCCTAAAGGGTCATCATTTCAACCAGACTCCCCATTCCCAGGAAGAACGTAAAAGCTGTTGGAGCAGGTGCCATAAGATCTTGTTACAGCATTGTGCATGTATCACATTATCACAGCATGCACTGGCTTCTATTCACACAGTTATTGTATTATGTTATGAACTTTCTATAGCACATTTTGTCCCAATTATAGTAAGACCCTGTCCTATTATGTACCATGAACCACTTCCTTTTCAGGGGGCGAGCCTGAGTGGGCCCCACATAGTCATGGTCTCCATCCCAGCTTCAGGACGTCTGTCTGCTGTCTGCGTGCCGTTTAGTGAATGACTACATATCCAAGTAGAAAATCACAATGGTGCACTGCAAGCATGTCCCAGTCGTACCGCACTGTGCTGCTATGCGAAAACCGGTATGCGAAAACCGGTATCACACGACCAGGATAGAGCCTGCTACGTAAGCTTGAGCATGGGTAAACGCACGCTAATGAGCAGATGATGAGCTATACGTATTATAAACAACTTGAAAGTGCACACCAAACCAGGCTCAAGGTAGTCTATATACTTGGTATCTTGTATGGCTTCATCTGACAAAGTTTAGGGGAGACGCACATTCCTAAACTTTGACTTGCAAGAAGTGCTGCTTTGATAATTAGTGGTGAAACTTGCTAGGCCTTCAACTAAAAGCTGTAAATAGCTATTGTTGGGGCTCCATTGGGATTAGGAGGTATGTACTCTTATAGAATGGCATGTACGTAGGTATTTTAAGGCAAATTCAGTGCTCTATTACACACCATACCCACTTGGCCACACCCAGCCTCCACCCACCTTGGTACACACATCACACCACCAGTGGGCTATGTGCACACCACATTTTGCTATCCTAACATCAATGAGGGCGAGCAACGAGCATCGATAATACACCCACCCAGCAAGTGCAGTCTCTAAGAGTAGGACCTCACTGCACACCCTAACATACAAAGCCCGTTACTCAACGCCTTTTGGCTACACTCACCCAGGTTGGTAATCTGCTTGGGCAAGGACCCGTGTCTAAGCTCACCAAAATTGGGATGCAAAGGTTGATACCTATGACGTACAGGGAGGCTGGAACTAGGAGGAAACACTGCTGCTCCCATACCCACTTGGCCACGCCCAGTCTCCACCCACCTTGGTACACACTTCAAGCAACCAGTGGACTATGCACACACCATGTTTCGCTATCCTAACATTAATGAGGGCGAGTAACGAGCATCGATAACACACCCACACAGCAAGGTGCCTATCCATAGTCTCTAAGAGTAGGACCTCACTGCACACCCTAATCTATGGGCTACACCCACCCAGGTTGGTAATCTGCTCGGCAAGCACCCGTGTCCAAGCTCACCAAAATTTGGATGCAAGGGGTGAATGCGTATATAACCAGGAAGCCATACAACATATGAGAGTAGAATTTCTGAGGGGGTCACTTGCAAACTTTTGCTGAATTGAGGAATTCTCCATATGACTGACTTCATGAAACAACTAATTGCACAGCCGATTACATGCAAGTCTGATTGACATAGAGTGCCATGGAGACATGTGCCTCAAAGCAGAAACCATTGCTGAAATTGAACTGGACTGCTCTCTACTGTACCATTTGTGGCTTTATGTGGGCAGTACTATTTGTGGGCTGTACCTGAGACTGTTGGGGGAATATGGGAGTCTGAACTCTTTGGAATAGAACACAGGGATGCTTGAATAATTAGAGCGTTCAGAATCACTATGGTACCACACCACTACCACTGCACCACACACACAAGAGGAACATGAACAGTACATACCTGCAAGCTGCTCTGTTTGTACTGGAGGGGAGATGAAGGCAGTGATTAGGTCACAAGTGGTGTACATTGTTCACTACATCATGTGTACAGTCATGTCATCCAGATATGCACAATGTACATGGTTTTGGTTACTGTTGTATCCACAACCCACCCACCCCCCAACACACACACACACACATACACACACACACACACACACACATACACACACACACACACACACACACACACACACACACACATGAACACTACACGTGCCACAGATACACAAACATATATACTAGGCGAATGCATTGCATTGTGGGGCGAGCGTGAGCGAGTGCGTGTGCCGTGGCCTTGTACCCAGGCCCACATGCGGAACGTGGACCGCGTGAGGGCCTGGGTACGAGGCTACAGTGTGCAGCCTGCAGCTGAATGTTGAGCATTTGCATGCACATGACTGTCACAGAACGTTAACTGAGAAGAGCACAACCTCAGGCCACAGAATACTATCATACAGGTCTTCTCGTTCTCTGCTGACGCCAGATCTGGGCATCACTGGTCACACATGTAGCTAGCCTAGCTACATGTACATGTGCCGTGAGTTGAGTGTTTCCGAGCGCAGGCCAGCCACTGAGTTCCTATTCTCTGGCAATACCTGAAGCAGTCGAACAGACACATGATCCCCCCACCGCGCACTATACCCTTGTTGAGGTAGACAATCTCCGGTTCCAAGTCGACGTTGCAATTGCGCAATGGTACATAGTGAGTTCTAGTCGAATTAACACATGACGCAATGACACGCAAAATATGAGAAGGAAGTGATTTACGGCATGACGTACGACAGACATAAACATATAATATATATATATATATTGAAAATTTGCAGCAAACTCATCTATGTGGGGCTCGCTCATGTTTGCCCCAACCGACACACACACCCACCCACACACACACATATACACATGTACACATATACACATCATGAGTTGTACAGTTACTTGTGTACAATGTAGTTGTTAGTACTTGAGTGGGAGGGTAATACAGGGGAACAGAGGGTTCCAGGCTGGCAGTACGATCAAGTTGGACAAGGACAATACAGAACTGAGAACTGAATGTTCCCATTAGTGTCGAATAAAGGTGTAATGCTTTTCCGTGAAAACTGTAGTGACACACCTGTACCCAAAGTCGTCTACCCCCCATGTGTAGGATTCGAGAACTTCGTTCATGACACAATTATAGTTGCTTCTGAATCATCCACCCCCAATGCAGTCTACCCCAAAAAATGTTCTCTTCCATGCTAGAATTGACACCTACAAAAGCTGCATGTGGCTAGGAAACAGTGAAGCCCATTTTACTTGCTAAACCAACAACATACTCCAAACTTGCCCATGTAATTACACCCAAACATGTGTACAACCACTTGTGGATACCACATCTTAAGTAGGTTCATGTATTGTATGCAGAGACATGACCCCTACAGGTGATTGCGACAAATGAAGAGTGGGCGGGGACAAACACATACTAGCTCACAAGGTACAAGGTTCTATGGCATCGGCATCTGGGGGTCCTAGCCTCATACCCAGGCTCAAGAGGAAATGAGCCTGGGTATGAGGCTATATATGGGGGTCCAGGGTCCCCCCCCCCCCCACCCCCACCCCCACACACACACACAAAAAGTCACTTGATTTGGTGCAGAGATCGTGGTCAGGTACTTGACTTGAAACTAGCCAAGCGCAGGGAGCACATCAGTTAATACAAGTCAGTCAGATATGGGGCTGGACCTCCCCTTAGAATTGCCACTGCAAACTTCAACATAAGACCTTTCCCAAGGATGACTCGACAGAAATGACCACACCCCACACTAGGTGTTCATAAATGCATGGTCAACTCCCCCAACATGAAGGCAAGAGGCAGGTATAACAGTTCCCATACATACAGGTGTACACAGACAGACACAAAGTACAGCCTCACACCCACACTCTCATATCTCCATTCTTTGTCACTTGCAGTATGGAAAAACAGGATCCATACAATAGTACGGTAGTCATGTGTACGTACGTCACACTTCTGAGCATGCACGTGCGGGCAGTAGCATCATTGACCACACCCCTAACATTGCCGCTCCAGTAATAGGCAAGTTCCATTGTGGGAGCAGTGTGTAGTGCCACGGATTGCAACAATACCATCTGGTGAGCAGGAGGAGGTGGAGCATACGGCTGGTTGATGGGATTGAGTGGGCCGGGCTGGACGTTCATTTGCTAGATGCCACTCATAGGGCGGGTGCTAGCCTCGTTCCCAGTCCCACGCCCAGCTTTTCGTCGCTTGCAGTACGGTACCGTACTACAAGCGACGAAAAGCTGGGTGTGGGACTGGGAACGAGGCTAGGCGGGTGCTGCTAGTACATCATATTGTGACACGATGATGTCACAGATCAGGCAAGCTCCAGATGAGAGGCAGGTGGTGCCTGTATCTCATATCCCGATTTGAAGCAAATCAGCTTTCAGGAAGGCTTAGTTTTGAAGAGTGATGCTACTGTACAAATGATTGTGGGTCTGCAAACCTCTGAAGGTGATGTTCCTTGTCTGTATTTACTTTTCACACATTTACTCCATAAAAGAGACCTTTCCCAAATCTGGATTAGCAATCACACTCCAATCAGATACGCGCAGGTATAAATCTGATTCACAATAACTTCCGTATTTGTTCTGCCATAGCAATGTTTGAAAATGGCTGCTTGTAGAGTATTAGGACAGTATGAGCACAAATAAAGGTGTGGCGAAAGTAAACCATGCCTTGTTTGAGAGTGCAGGCACCAGTCATTGTGCCACACTAGGCCTCAAAACAGTGTAGTGCCCCCTGCAACTTCTCGGTGTTTTGAGGGACTACAGGCATTTTGGCAGCCTCAATTCACTCAGCCGGAAATAGTTGTGTGTACACGTGTGTAAGCTGTAAACATCTTTTGGAACATCACCCAGTTCATTGCATATTCATTCAAAGAAGGAGGCTATTGCCAACTGCATGTGTACGGTGTTGGAATGAGGTGAAACCAGGCTGAAGTCGTGACCACTGATGACTCAGAGGTATAGATGCGATGCTTCTGTCCTAAAGCATTCCATTTCGGCTCACAACAGCCTGACTGGTTAGGTTATGTACAGGATAGAGCCCTGGCTTTAACCCTGCACATAAACACCCTGGGCACAGAGGGCAATGCTCAGTGTTCCAAGGGTGTTTATGTGGGTCAAGTCCGAACAGCAGGGCTCTAGCTTACTTAGGCCATACCACATAGCACATAAACACCCTGGGCACAGGGCACAGAGGGCATTGGTCGAGGGGACATCCCAAGACCAATTAACAATGCCCAGTGTTCCAAGGGTGTTTATGCGGGTCAAATCCAAACAGGAGGGCTCTAGGCCATACCCCGCTAGCAATGAATTGTGTATTGTATGAGGGCTTTAACCCACATAAACACCCTGCGGAAGCCTGCCAATACCAAAGCTTCCATCTAGTGAAGCATGATGTCATCATGCATGTGCTAACACCTGTGAAGGTACTGGTATACCGTATAGTGCGAAATTTCGTATGGTGCAATTCTTTGAGTATTTGGTATGAAGCCTTGACATACGAAAATGAAAATTTTAACAGACGAAATTTTAATGTCAAATTTTGAATGGGTAATCCGAACACGCATTTGTAACAGTATTTCTATCCTATGAACGGCCTTCCAGACTCCAGTGGACCCGTCTACACCCACTAGCCTGTGACGATAACAAGCCTGTGGGAAGCGCGACAGATGAAAGTAAGCCAACTTCACTGAGCAGCAAGAGTATGCCGCCAACCAGGTGGCTATTCGTTATTTTTCGAAATTCCTCACCAACAACAGAGGCCCAGATGTAGGCATTGTAGACGTGGTACCCTCTCACCATTGTGCATCGCCTCAACTGAAAACAACACCATCGACACGTTACGTATGTGTAATGCTTCTGAAAGCATTTCAGCCATGTATACAAAGAAATTCCCGCTATCTCATCTTTTGCCATACTGCAAGCAGAGAAACTGGAGATTTGAGAGTCAAGTGAAAACACACACACACACACACACAAAAGAGTACGTAAGGGAGAGCACAACCAACTGCACATACGTACATTACACAAAACAACATACACACACACACACACACACACACACACAACAAACACAAATGAGTACATGATCAGGGAGAGCACAACCAACTGGTAATGAATGGTATCACATACGTAGTGTAGGCACAGTGGTGAACAATTGCAGTACACTCGTGTGCATGTACATGTGCAATAATTTGGTGTGGTGCGGACCACACAACTTGAGCCCCAATACCACACCACTTTACACATGCAAAACACTGGAGCTTGACACAGCAGCTCTATAGGCAAGCTTATGAGAAGGAACGGCTACAGTACATAGGAAGCAGAAGATTGAGTCATTGCACAGACAACAGTTGACCAACTGGTTCGCTAGTATTTCATTGTTCGTGCCACTGATAATATACCATCACAAATATAACTTGCCCCACGGTAACGAATGCACAGGTGGGCATTAATTAGAGATTGCACCATTCTAAGAAGTCAGTCTGATGGACAACACACATTATATCTGTACATCCATAACTGATTGGGCCATTTTGAAGGCATACATGTATCACCGCATGGCCTCACGAATTGATATTGAACCCTGTAATATACACGTAAGGGTGCTCTGGGTGCTAGCTCTGAATATAACATGTATAGCCTCGTTCCCAGACCCAGCCCAGCTTTTGTCACTTGCAGTATAGAAAACCGGGTGACGAAAATCTGGGTAGCCCCAGGAACAAGGTTATTCACCATGTACATGTAGCTGTATCAGTGGTCTGTGTGAGTGTGTGTTAATTACAAGCCTCGTTCCCAGGCGCTCGGTAATTGGGTACCTGGGAACGAGGCTAGTGCGCTACAAGCTGACCAGGGTGGTAGGACAAGATCATGTGTGGCATGCATTCTAATGTATCGTGCCACAGGATACAGTGCACACTGCTATACAAGAAATATGCAGAATAGTAACAGCTCTAATGCTGATGTTTGCCGGCCGGGGCACAATGTGGCGAAATGCTCATACTGATTTCCTACCTGCTGCTAAACACTTGAGTGCAGTAGACAAGTCTGCACATAGTGGCGTAATTCACTTGTAGTCTTTCATGGAGGATACTCATCAGGATGCAATGAAAAAGTACAAAGCAGTCTTCTCCCACAGAGAAAGAGGTAGAATGACTATATTACAGCACGTAATCCTACCCTACCCTCCTTGCTAGATGACACTGAAAACAAAGTTAGGTCAAGAGGTATGATTACTTGAAGGTCACATGACTATTGGTGGCTCTTCATAGGTTATGTTAACACAGTGCATTCACTGCACATGATCCTAGGGGAACAAAACAAGCTAGCGATGAACTGTTGTTTCAACATCAGCTGTGAAGCTGATGCAAGTA
This sequence comes from Axinella damicornis, assembly GCA_963931865.1. Lineage (NCBI taxonomy): Eukaryota > Metazoa > Porifera > Demospongiae > Axinellida > Axinellidae > Axinella > Axinella damicornis. The sequence goes on from OZ007508.1 coordinate 16,978,908, forward strand.
CCACACCTTAGTTCTGGGGTGAGGGGGTGTGGCACATGATGGTGTGTACTTCAAACATCATGAGATGTGCCTTATGAGCTATTGTCAAGTACACTTACACTTGCTGCAAGTTGTTGTCGAACCTGGAGGAGGAACAAGTGAGAGGGAGCAGGTGAAGCAGTCGAGTATATGAATGACTCTAGTCTTCCCAGACCCTCCACAAATGTGAAAGGAGGGGTTGGTACTATATAGTACCTCATCAACACCCTCCCTCTACATTAACCAGACTCTCCTCTCCTGGAGAGGGTCAGGGAACAAGACTAGAACGGCCATAGCTCAACCCAACCAGCAGGCATGAGACTGCCACTCAAAGTCACCACAAGGTACGAGACTAGCTACATGTACACATGGCGTACCTCTCTCTGTTCTCTTAGCAACTGAAGCAGTGGAGAGAGAACATGGAGAGGAAGAAGAGAGATATGAATATTAATTTTTGTCCAACTATACCTCCGGATTATTATTCTCTTACACCCACTATATGGTACGGGTGCGGATGTATCAGAGGGTGGCTGCTTTTCAAACACTTATTTGATTTTCTGTGAAAATATTGTTAGTAACTATTGTATTGGCATGTGAATGAAAATTGCATTGCTACTTGAAAGGTAGATATGGTAACTTCTTGACGATTACCAACACAAGCTGTAATTACCACAACACTGCAGTGTGCTGACCCAAGAGTAAGTAGTTTTATATGCTCCCAGAACATGCACCTGCACTACGTACTCAACAAGAGTCACGGTATGCAATAAGGCCTGCTGTGCACGCCACAACCATCATCAAACTAGAGGTGTTCATAGAACACATACCCCGCGCAGAACGTCAACAGGACAGTACACAGTGCAGCTACAATCAACTTGACATCTCTGCCGATGCACATTGAACAGGTGCTATCGCGTATACTGTGTTCGTGTATGGCCATATCCAAGGTGTGGGAGTGACAGCTTACCATATATACAACAATGCGCATATTGCGAAGCTGAAGAGGTGGGGCCAAATGTTACGAACAATAGGAAATAGCTGGAAAAAAAGCCTAAACAATAGCCATGATGTCTGTGAAGAACATAAATCGAGAGTTTCCTAGCGGTCATCTCGAAGAATGAAGTTTCCAAATGCAGTACGTGTCCTCTTCTTGATGGGACTCTGAGGTCACGAAGAGGTGGAGCCAATGTTATGAATAGTTATGAAAAGTAGGAAATAGGCGAAATACAGCGAAACGAAGCGCCTTTAACTTCAGTAAGGATAGAGCAGTTTTTTGCTATTTGCTATTGTTTGACTCCCTTTCGATGGTTTATGAGGGTCTATGTGGCGAGATTTCAATTTTTTTGACTGGACAGACGGACGACCGACTGACTGACTGGTAATAAGGCCTGCTGTGCACATCACAACCATCATCAAGGGGTGGCAATAATTCTGGGGCTGCTGTGGAGTGTTCCCACCTGGCAACCTTTGAATGCACTTTGCAAATTGACTAGAGATGGCCCCGAACCTCCACTCTAGTCTCGTGGGCCAGACATTAATTTGCGGTGCACGTGGCCCACTCATTTTTGTGTGGTGTGTATATGCCTACAAGAAATAGGTCAAATCCTTGAATCTTGCTGGCAAACACTAAACTCAGCAGACAATCTCTAGGTTGCGCAAATTTCCTCACTCCTCAACAAACAACTGAAGAGCACTTCAGAAGCTAGTGCACTCAGGGTAGAACTGTGGACGGGTTTACTCACCCAATAGTCCCACCGAGTGATAAAACACAGCAATGGGCCTACACTCTATCAGGTATGGACACAATGCCCATACACAACCCAAATATTGGTTGCCTACACAACCCCAAATATCAAACATACAGTAGCCGCCCATGTATCAGTGCCACAAGCTGACCTGCAGTCAGTGTAATAGTCACTGTGCATGTATATTAAGCACCACAATCAGCGGTACTCATAACACACCTACTGATACACATCCCTGCCATTTTCAAGGCGACCTGCTGACCACCAGGAGAACATGACACTAAACTGGGACAGAAGACCCACTGGCTCTAGCTGGCCAACTTAGCATGCACGTGTGTACCCAGTAGTAGCCGCCCTCAAGTTGTGGTGGCCCTTAAATTGTGGCCGTAACTCCTAAGTCATTACGTAATTGATGAAGTATAGTACAGTGATACAACAGAGATGGTACTGTTCACACTTGCCCACCTTCCTCCTCTCTCTCTCCGACAGCTGCTGCCACTGTGTGCACAGGGAGACAGAGGAGAACATGAAACAACAATGAGACGTATCAACATATCCGTGCAAACTGGGGGCTGGGTACTGTGTACATGCAAATACTTGGGGAAGCTTCAGTATGTAATAGCTGAGACCAAGGAGTTACACAACCACTGTGCCATTAGTCATAGAGTGGTACAATATCTGCAGTCACAACTCCTCCCACACTGGAGGGCAGTATTCTCCACAGGGTTTGCAGGACAATGGGCACAATTCATTATTCATGACTGGTGCTAAATACTATCCCCCAAAAGTACATGTGTGCAACGTGTGTGATTGCAATTGATGGTAGACATGATGCATACAATGACCATCTGTTCGAGATGGCAACTGTGTAGAATCTAAACACTCCATCCTCCTCCAACAAAATGACCATCACATCTTCAAAGGACATATGGAATCCACAACATTACGTACTAGGAGAAATTCTAGTTGGTAACCAAGAAGCAGAAGCGGCACTCATGACTGACGAGTGGTTGCTTTGCTAGAGCTCATGCAGGTTTGGTTTCTGAGGCAATAGTTCTGACATAACTACACTGACTAATTGGCACGTACAACTCATGCACTAATTAACACATGTCAGGATGGAAGCATGCAATGTCACGTAGAGGCCCTTATTATCGCCACTCACCAGCCGTTTCTGTTCCCACAGACTAAGTCCCAATCCAAACTGAGGCTTCAGAACGTCGGTGTAAAAGGAAATTGCCTTTACAAGCACGAGGCTGCAGCCTTTCACTGAGCATGCACAGAATTGAATAAAACCCACGCAATTAGAGGCGAACGTTGAGTGGTGATAATAGGAGCCCCACGTGGTGTGGTGATAATAGGAGCCCCACGTGGTGTGGTGATAATACGTAGGGGACTCTACGCTAACAGTGAGGTGCGCTTAAAACCAGATTTTGTGGTTTTGGAATACCAATACCTAATCAATATTCACTGAGGTCAAAGTTTGCCACACAATAGCTGGTCTGCAACTGGAGGAGTACTACCAGGAAACCAAATGGGGAGGGTAGTTTCTTGTGTTCCAGGAATAAAGTGCAACACACTGCAACTATATAACTGACATTCACTTTCCATTGGGTCTGTAATGGTCACATGACCTAAACTGAGGAGGCAGATACCTGGAGTCTACTGCAATGTCCCAAAAATGCGACCCTGACCGTAATACTATGGGTGCCCTATATCACGCCCCAAATGAATTATTTCACAGCTAGGTGATGGACAATTAGAAACTGTATTTCTTAAGCATCAGTCCATGTGAGGTAGCTACATTCAAGGCATGCACGATGAGATAGCTAGGGTCTACTGATTTTAATACAGCTCTGTCAGGATGCAGAACGAGATACCATAAGTTGTGGCAGTAATGTTAGAAACAGGGTGTGGTCAAGTTGTATAAATTAGATCAGGGCTAATTGTCGACTTTCGCGCAAATTTTCTCAGCCTCTCGAGTGGATCTCTGGTCTGTAAGTTATGTAGATGCTGAATTCTGACACTTCTATTCTGAACTAAGCCTTCAACAAGGCATTCACTGCTCAAACTGCTTCGGACAGACTGACAGACAGACAGACAGAGAAACCGATGACTCTACACCTGCTGCGCTCATGCGCACGGGGTAATAACATGCCGTGAACGTGTAGGTTAAAAAAAGGCTGATGATGACTGACAAGCTTTTTTGATGCGTGTGGAAGGGCTGCTGCCAATTTGTTGCACTCCAGGCAATTCAATCGTCCACAGAACCTCGAACACAGCTCTCCGCTGGGACAGATGGCGATCTTCCATTGCCAGAAGCCATTGCCACTTCTCTGCATGCCTCTACATCGAAACTGTGGCTCGTATTGTAAGGCCACCTCTTTGTTCGTAAGCCTGACAGGAAAACAATGATTCTTTGTGAAACTTGTCGCAATATAACATTAGAAGCGGCCGTAAGCAATTTCAAAATATGACAATGCAAAACAGAGCAACAAAATTTAGAGTGCCTATGGTGAGGCTGTCCCCCATGAACCAAGGGAACCAAAGGAACCATGATATAATAGGCTATAGCTCTAGTGTCATAGTGCACACTCAGCATATTTCGTGATTCTTATATGAAGAACTAACCGTAAATATTCTCCATGTCCAGAGTGCAATCAACAGTGTTACTGGACGCATTCTGTGCAACCTGCTCTATTTCAAAGGTTGTCCTCACACCCACTGACTAATGTCTACAAGTGGTATGTGTATTTCCAATACATTTCTGTATATGCACAGTAACAAGTTTACACTACTCACATACCCTCTTGATCTCCTCTTGTGTTTCTGCATTCTGGGGTGGTAGGGAGAGGGCAGTGACAACATGAAGGACACACCACCTCCCACACATGGTAGAGTGTGCCCCGCCCACATGCAATATAGACCACACCAGGCTAACCACACCCCCTCCCCTCTTCCCAGGTTTCCACTTCACTCCATCATGAGGGGACATCCCTCTCCACTCATGCATCTCTACCACAAAATGGAGGCAAGACCAGTCTGTACCAACTAAGCGCATGCACCTCAAACCGTCATTTGAAAGCCATTTGTTTCGCTGAAAGGCAACTGTTGCAACCTCTATCTTAACCTCGCTCCAGACCATTCCTCCCTTCAGTTCTCCATCACTTGCAGTATGTGGCCGTACTACAAGTGATCCAAACCTGGAGGCCTGGGAATGAGGCTACTCAATCTCCCAGACACAGAAACTCCTAACAATGAAATGATAAGGCCAGCTAGTGCACATGTAGCAATGTCAGCATACCTGCACCCACTCAGGAAGGGAGGCACCCTGGGACAACAGAGAAGAACAGAAGTGAAACATACACACAACTATGTATTGCAACACACATTATCTCACATGCTGTTATCAGTAACAGGATACCATCGACTTTGTCTTCCCTCTGACCTACCGGTTTGCTCCACTCCTCCAGGGTAGAGACATACTGTGGTAATCATTGAGGGGAGGGAGGAAGGTAGAGACGGACATAAATCACATGCACATGTACACAACAACAAACACAGCCAGCAGAGGAGGCGGTGCCGATCACAGACATGACTCATCATTGAAATATCAAATTATAGCTTATTTCTCAAACAGTTCCCACCTTCAGTTTTGGAACACTTATAACAGATACTGCAAGTGATCGGAGGGGGGAATGGCCTGGGAATGAGCCTACACAAATGATACATGAAACAACCCAGATACCCATACCCGGTACCACTGAGGTGTCCCTGAAACATGACACACACAAACAGTACATGTGCCCTCTCAGGAGTGCATGAGCCATTCAAATACCACTTACTCAGGTGATGAAGACACTTAGTCTCATGTAGCCAGACTTTTAGCGTGCTACAAGTGATGATGGGCTGGTTATCGTTGAGACTAGGACACAGTTGAATGTACTGTTAGGCTACGTACATGTAGGTGTCGAATTGCTAACAATCAAAAATTGACTGGCTAGTTGCTATGTCAAAATACGTACGTGGCTCAAATTATAAACAGAGACCAAAACAATGATTAGCCTCGTTCCCAGGCTCCCCCCTACACAGCAACGAAAGGTTTTCATCACTGCACAGGGGGAGCCTGGGAATGAAGCAATTACTGTACCCTGCAGATAATCAGCATTGACAAGCAATCTATGCACTCCAACACTCTCACAACAGCTGCTTCCCATACATATGAGATGGTTCAAACACCATTTCCTCTCTATTTTCCATCCTAATTCCAGCGGTCTGAACAGCATACAGTCTTTCTCTACCAAACTAAAAGCTGAGTTCATCCTCGTGTGCATGTTCATCCACTGATAACGTACTGACAACACACACTGCACACGCAGGGAGACAATGGCCTCACGAACTAGCCATTCTAGGGTATGAACGATTAACTGAACGACGTAGTCGACTAATCGACTGGTTGTCAACTACATTTCCTGCATGTCAACTAGTTGAGAGGGCCAGCTTTACTCCATAGCATGTAGAGACGCTAGTGTGTTTGGACCACCAAAATTACATGTGATGTAAAGTGGAGTGATTTGTGATATGTACAGCTAGTGAACACACTCAATTAGTACTAAATAGTCGGTAAACCATGAGCCAACTAGTCAGCCAGGAAATTCCTGAGCACTAATCTACTCACTGCAGCATCTATGGACACAGTGGACAAGAGTGATACTCCCATTTCTAAGCACTATACACCCACAAAAGCTAACACTGAGGACTTCCAATCAGGAACATGAGGTTATTCTGTGTTTCCCTCTGCACGTACAGCACCACAAACTGAAATTCATATGCAGAAGTAGCTCCTGGATATTTGGTCCAGGTAAGCCTAGGCCTGGCCTGTCACACGTAGCTAGAGTGATGACATTCACATCCTGCAGGCCCATTCCCATACTGCTCCCTAGGCATAATAATGGCTAGGATGACATCATCTTCCAGCCATGATTGGGATTGAGTGAGAATCTTCCCTTCAGCACCTGAAATGTTGAGTTCTTTAATCCGGAAGGAAATGGAGGGCTACTCTACGTAGTTATTCATAATCACGTACCTGGTACTATACAGAGTCCTCTATGCAGAACTGCACTCATACAATTGCCTGGCCATCAATCCAGGGAATTTGTGGTGCGGGATACCAATTTGGTCTCCCAGAAATTGCTGGACCAAAAACCCCATCACAGATCATTTCTCTGTGTGCTCATACTGTAAACAATGAGTGAGCGGGTGCTTATGTTGAGCAGGTCACACCTATTTCAGGTGATTGCTCAAGCAGGCCATTTTGGTCTACTCATAAGAAAGATGAAGCTAAGGTCACTCCATAAACTTCCTATTTCCCATCCATCACCCACATCAGCCAAGCTGGAGGCAGGACTGCATGACTGACATCACACACGTCAGTTCACTTACAACCATGCCATTCATGCTGTCGACATCATAACTGCTGAACAACTCTGCTGTCATGGATTATCTCATATGATGATCAGACAGCTCTGGGGAATTCTACCATCACATTACCATTTCCAGAAACGCTAGTCCGGAAGATTCATCGCTCAAGGCACTAATTTCCAGGAACCTTGAACCTCCTCACTCAGCAAATTTAATGGTCCACCAGCTTGCATGCATATATAAGGAAGCTACTCCTAAGATGGGAAATAGCCATCCACACCCCCGGCAGAGAACATCTGGTGGTTCGAGTAAGATTTCTCATCACTAACACTTTACTCATCTGGAATGTAGGATGGTCCTATATAGCCTCGTTCCCAGGCCTACCCTGTTTTTTCTGTTCTTCGGTTTGCGTTGACAATAATAGCACAAGCCCTTCTGCATCCGTGTATTATTGACAATGCAAACCGAAGAACAGAAAAACGGGGTAGGCCTGGGAACGAGGCTAGGATGGCCCAGATGAAATCGTAGAGCACACGTGTAAATCATTATTGGTTACGTCAATGAACGATTGAAGTGACAAAACAGCTCAGTTTAACCAGCTCATAAGGACGACATACTTCATAGTCGATTTATGACCCCCTTTGTAGTACTTACGTAAGAACCATTCAGCCTTCTCCAACTTCAAGTATTGGATAACCAAGAGGCCCACCGCCCTTTTGTGCACATCCCTAATTAGCTAACTCACAACTGCAACCGGGGTGAAGAAATTTTGACCTGACAGAACTGCAAAGCAGCTCTTGATCATTTGACTGCACTATATGCCATTAACTACACACACATATGGCCCAATAAGAATCCGTAGTGCCTCCACAACCCCTTACTTTAAGACGCCCCGGTCGCAGCTGTGACTACTTCACACATGGGAGTTACATATCAATATCGTCCACAGAAACGTTTGCAATTGCAACTGGGATCAAGACTCTTGATGAGTACAAATCGTCCTTGATCATTCCATTCCGAAGTAGGGCTGAGTGATTGTGGATTTTCCAACATCACGATTATTGTATCCATATAATCACGATTATCGATTATATCCTAAAGGTTTCCGTTTGAAGGAGGCTTGCATACACCATGCAAACTTTCAAAGCAATGGTGGACAGAAGCCATGCTTGAAAGAACCCACAGAAGCCTTGGATAGAAGCCATGGCCACACAGTGCTTATCTATTCATTGTCCTGATTATTGCATTCACAGTCCTGCTAAGTATATTCATGAAAACCCATAAGCACTTTTGCGCGTCTGACTAACATCAGTAGCGATTGCTGCAATCACCATTGCGATGCTTAGAGATAATCACGATTAATCGCATAATCGAAATAATCGTTCAGCCCTATTCCGAAGCTCTTCTAGCCTGCCTCCTTAGTATCTGAATCTCAGCCACTCCGAGATCATCTTGATCCCATGATCAGCTCTAAAAAATAACATTGATCACTTGATTCCATGCATCCTTCCGTGGGTGACACGGAAGTGACTACCCCTTCAAGGTGGTGACACTCCCATAATCACTGTAGTCACAGCTGCGACCGGGGTTATCAGCGCATCTTGACCCCATATACTAAGGAAGGGGTGGAGTCGCTACGCATTCTTCCGTACATTATTGGGTCAAGGGAGAAATGCGCGAGCAGTCAAACGGTCAATGGCAGAAATACAGAGCAGTCAAACGGTCGAGTGTTTTCGCGATGTGGTCAAGTGGTCAAGCAACAAAAATGATGGTCAAGAATTCTTGACCCCGGTTGCATCTGTGACTATGGCGCCTATGGGAGTGTCACCCCTTGATGTGCCATCCCAAATACCACATACTCAGGTAAGGAAGACCGCTTACTCTCATGTAGCCTGTGTTATGAGGGGTGATGGGCTGGGTTTCAGGCACATGCTTGAGACTGGGACACAGCTGAATATACTGTTAGGACAACACGTGTAGTTATGTATGTCACTGCAGGGCCGTAGCCGCGAGATCTGAAGTGGTGAGGTTGAACAACAGTGTTGGCTTAGGGGCGCGGCGGAAAAATGTGCGCGTAGCACGCTGCTGTAGGGGGGGGGGGGGGGTCTGGGCCCCCCCCCCCCCCCCAGGAAAATTTTGGGATTTCTGGCCTTCTGAGGTGGTTTCTGATGCAATTCTTGGGTAAGAATGTGGCAACCGGGTTCTATATAGCTAGATCTGCAACTGTGGCCACAGTGCTTGCTAGCTAGAGCAATGGCGGCATGGATATCTATGACCAGCTAGTAAACCACTGGCTTCAAGTTTGCGCGGAGCACAGCACAGGTTTGGCCTTACCAAACGTTCGTTTGGGAAATTCGAAGTTCTTGGGATGATGGGGCTCATCAGGAAGACTAGGAAGTGACTTCAACTTCAAGCTTTTCGCAGCCATCTTCGTATCGATCATCAAGCGGTGGACGGCTGCAATTCGTCTGCTGCGCGTGCCGCGTAAGCGCAATTGCAGTGCACCAAGCCTTTGACTAGAGTTAAAAAATTTTTTTAGGAACCCTCAAAAGTGGTGCGGTTGAAACCGCACCAACCGCACCGGCGGCTACGGCCCTGCACTGGATGAATCGCTCACAATCAAAAATGGACTGGCCATTGCTAAGTCCATAAGACAAAATGAAATGGAGAGCTAGTCAATAATTAATGCTGCGCAGATGATTAGCATGGCATTCACAAGCAATTTCCTGTTCTTTGAAGTACTGGCACAACACACGTAAAAGACCAGAGAGTAGCTTAATCTCGCAGGCCAGCCTCTCGCCACACTCCCCGCAGTGGGTGTGGCGAGAGGCTGGCCCGCGAGACTAGGAGTAGCTTACATGGCTGTATTAAGTGTAATGACGTCGATTTTATGCTACAGTTCTTACGTTTCTAAATATAAACCTGGGCGCTGCTCCAGGCTGGGCGTATCTGCCTTGACCTCGATTCTCGCCGCCGGACGCCATCTTGATGTTTACCGCCTTGCACAGCCCCAGGGCCAGGGGGGGTGGGACAAGGTCTGTGCGCACGTGGTACAATTAAAATTCCATAGGGATAGTGCACAATAATATACAAGAAGTATGCGGAACTAGCAGACTAGTAACAGCTCTACCGCTGACTTATCGCTGGGGTTCGATGGGGTTCGATCGCTTTATTGACTTCCTACCTGATGCTAAACACTTGAGTGCGGTCGACAAGTCTGCATTCGCTAATATTCTCGGTGAGTCTGCATGGTCACTTACATAACTGCTCAGTACAGGCACGTAGTAGTGTGTAGTGGCTTATACCCAGTTTGGTCACAGTCTTTGCATGGAGGTTACTCTTCAGGATGCTTTGAAAGCGCACTGCCGCCTTCTTCCACGGAGAAAAGCAGTAGAACGACTTTGCATTACGTCATACAAAATGACAGTGCACGTGATCTTGTCCTACCCCGCCCCCCCTGGCACAGCCCCTCCCCCATCGCGTCATATGACTAGTCTCGTGCCCAGACCACACCCCCTCGCGGGGAGGTACAGCTAATATCCGAGCATGTAAGCACAACCGATACTAAATGTTCTGCTATTGTACATGTAATATTGTGTATACAGACCAAAGGACACAATAAATCTGTGGCCAGTAGTAAAAGTGCAAGCAAACAATAATATTTGTAACAGCAGAAAAATTACACAAAGGTTCGTGAACGAACTAGCAATTGCATCCGTCCTGCTTTTGTTCTCTTGGTTGCTTGCGATCTTGTGGAGTGACAGTGGATTTTAACTGTACACCGGTGTCTGCTGCGTTCAGGTCGACACTGGAAACAAGAAGGGGAGACACAGCTAGAGTCACTGCATGCACACACTTCAAAGTGGACAGTGTGCAAGCACAGAATAGTGCAGTTCTGCACATGCTCTACGTACGGGAGCACATGTTCTATGTACGTATGATGTATCACCTCCAGCTATTTACATTATGGCAAAAACCCCTTCATATCACAAGTGGATGGGAATTAATAGTTGGTTGGATGAGCGGCAGTGTTACATTTCACTGGTCAGCTCTGCAGTGACTTACTTCCCGTCCTGAATATTCTGGTAAATCTTCTTAGCTGTCTCGATGAAGACGTCTTCAACGTTATCTCCGCTGAGGGAGGAACAAGATAGAATGTAAACATTGATGTGGTCCACCTATAGACCCGTTGCAGCTGACGTCATCATTTTGAGAATACAGACAGGTACACCAACACGGCGGATATTTTGCGTTTTTGGAGATAGCAGCTTCTATGGCGATCTCAGCAAATGCAATCGTGCACCTAGCCTTGCATGTACCCATAGTCCCACGTCCAGCTTTTCGTCGCTTGCAGTACGCTTTACCGTACTGCAAGCGACGAAAAGCTGGGTGTGGGACTGGGAACGAGGCTATCGTGCACCAACAATGCTTCCAGTATGTGTAGAGATGTGTAGGCTATTAAAGCTATACAAACGCTTACTAGCAATGTAGGGCACGTTTGGATCAATACTGCATATGAAGCCAATGTATTTTGATACACCAAGATGGCGGCTTCTGGATAGTGTATGGAAATGCCACGGATAATGTGATGTCAGTGCAACGGGTCTGTAGCTTGGCCCTTTCACCGGGCATATTTAGCATGTCCACCATGCTTTCTAGGGATAGATGTGATGACTCAATTTCTCTGCAGAAAGTGTGTTCAGATATCACGCTTACTTACGTCTTAGCACTGGCTTCCATGAAGAACAAACCTGCAAAGAAGGGACAAGATGGTGGACTATAATGTTTGGCCATGGGATGGATAATGACGAGTAGCAGTGATTCAAAAGAGGTGCCTTCGATGCGAAAGGAAAATGCGACGAACAGAAAGGACAGGCTACTGGAGGCATTACGAGCGAAGAAGAGACCAAGGGAGGAGAGGATCAACCAGCATGGGGCATACAGAATCAACTGGTAAAAGCAGCTCGTACACACACACATCAATACCCAAATTGCTACAGTAACCACTAGCTGGTAGGTGCTCAGTAGTTACACTGTATGATACTGTACCACCTACCGTTCTCCTCTGCAAATTGCTTTGCTTCATCGTATGTCACATCTGATCACGCTGAGCAGAGAAGATGGTGTGCATGCAATGTCAAGTGAATGCATGGTTAGCCTCGTTCCCAGGCACGCGGCCTGGGAACGAGGCTAATGCATGGTTTACCCTGTCACCACACGTACACTACTCATACATACCTGTCCTTCCAAATCTGACTTGTTCCCAATCATAAAAATAACCTTGAGAGAGGAGAAAATGAAGTCATGTTCCTACACAAGACCAATGTACCAGCCGCACCACTGCAAATGCAGGGTACACTAATCTCGTGCCCAGCCGTCAACGCACGCCCCGTGGAGAACGCCTGGTCGTTTGAGTGAGATTTCTACCTTTCTCATCTGGACTGTAAGATGGCCAATGAGATCATAGACCGCACACGTAATATAGTGGGCTACTTCACCAAACGATTGACATTGTACTTCGTAGTTGGTTTATGACCCCTCTTCATAGCTTCTAAGAACCTTTGAGCCTTCTCCGACTTCAAAAACAGTTTAGTGCAATACCAGAATAAGTCCACCACCTTTTTTAGCCAATGTTTCTGAACGTCACTGGCTGCTTGGTAGAAATCTCACTGCTTGAGGGTTGGGCTACGCAACAAATAGTACAGAAAGGAGTGACTATCTTGCATTCTTAGCACAAATCAGTGCTTCACCTTCGCTGGACACATCTCTGTGACAAGAAATGTAACTCAAGCAGCCAGACGTTCTCCGCCGGTGGGTGTGGACGTCAGGGCACGAGACTAGGGGTACACACTGACAGAGTACATGTACGTACGTATCCTTCAACTCTGAAGGTCTGCACATACATAGTATGATTCCCAGACCACATCTTGCTGGTCTGGAATGGGGCTAACATATGAACAAGCAGTCTAGCTGTACAACTGACCGTGTTGGGGTTGGTGAGATTTCTTGCATCTGTGAGCCAGCTACTGAGGTGGTTGTATGTGCTCCTTCTGGTCATGTCATAGACCACTAACGCTCCAGCAGCCCCTCTGTATTAGCTCCGGGTCACAGCTCTGGGGACAGACATTCAACAGATTCACCTGCAAGCACAGGCAATCAGTAGCTGCCACAGGCTCTTCTGGTGATATGGCTTCCATACAGGAGCTAATTGCAGTAGACAGAAGTTACAGTAACCAACTCAGGAAGCCAGTAATTAGTGGTTCATGCAAGGTAGTGATCAGCGCTATGTGAAGGACGAAATCATAAGACTGCCATAGTGGTCCATAGTGAGAGGTGAATCGATTTACGGAATCAGCCTTCGTTTTATTAAAACGAAACTCGCTTAGTGGATATTGCCAGGTGAGTTCTATAGGTGGACAGCTATGGCGTTTTTGGAACGGGCAGAACTTTTCATGCGAATTCCATTCAAATCCTTTGGGAACAGAGAAGACCTATAGCGGACCATCTACAACTCATCTGGAAGTATCTACTGAGTGAGTTTAGTTCGAAACAAATGAGGGATGTTTCAATAAATTAATTTCACCTTTCACTAAGGGTCTTTATGGCAGTCCGTGTGATGACGTCATTCACATGACACTAATTGCTCCCTTGTGCACACCACCAATTAGCGTCCAACATTCTCTTGACTAGCTTATGCTCTGAAAAGGAAGTGGGCGGAGATTTGCCACATATCATGTGGTGCAAGCTTGCTCTGAATAACATGACATCACAAGCAATCCCACAGTGCAGAGTAAGTGGAGGTGGAGGAGACCTGAGAACAAGGACCATCCAGTATAATGTTGGTCCTTGTACTGCCCACTCACCTAAACCGTTCCTGGACTGCAGTATCCCAGATTTGTAGTTTGATCTTCTGGCCAGAGGCCTCCACTATTCTTGTACCAAACTCCACACCGATAGTGTGAGGACAGTCGGCCATGACTGGGGAGGGAGAAAACCAACTGCTATAGTCAGTTACACTCATAGTGTAAGTCCATGCCCAATCACATGCACTAGGCCCAAACTGGGATACCGTAAACTCTGATGAACAACGATAAGAGCTTATGGCTCTGGCTGGTTAGCAAACATATGCCTCATAAAAGACATGTGCCGAGTGGTCTAATAGAAGTTACACATGATGCATTCAGCGAACACCTGTTCGTGATGGTGAGCATTCTCAGGATCAGAGGACTCTGCAAAATAAAGTGGCCATCTACCCCACGTGAGCACATGTAGCTAGAAGACGTTCACAAAAGTGTGTTTATGTAAATGAGTAGAACTTCGCTACGTACGCAAGAACTTGCCGGGAGGTTAAGAGGGAGGGAGTTTACTCGAAGGGGACATATAGCGAGAGACTACGGTACTTTGTTTAGGTTATGGGCCTCCTCCATCATCAACTGAATATGTCGGAAACTCCCATATAGTCTCAGTGTTGGGGCAACAGTGAAACATGGCAAACTCGTAGAAATCAGTGAACAGTCATCGTGGAAAGTCTTTAGGTTTAGAGTTTCATAAAACAGGGACTACCTGCCAACTCTACCAGCACTGCAGTGGGGCTCCCTACTGCCTTGATAAAGGGAAGGTACACCAGAGCAAAGTAAGGTTTGGGGCCCCTCCATCCTCAGACATGACTGTATGTGTAATAGTTAACTCATTGGCAGAGTGGAGGATGCAGCTTCTCGTTCACAGGCTCTTCAGGATGGAGGAATGAGCTTGGAGGCGGAGCAGATAATTATTGTGTCGCAGGATTGCTTCCTACTTGCTCTCTCGGCATCTTTGGACCCCAGTGCTCATCTTGACACAATCAGCACGTACTGGATCACCACACTATGCATAAACACCAGGCTTGCACCTTTGTGTTGCTGAGGACCTGTACACTCCACTGATATCTGTACTGCAGCACTGGATTGTACCTGTGAGTGGCTACACCAAAATTTCACTGCCCGATATAGACCAGTGGCATATCTAGGTTAGGGAAGTTAGCAGGGCCCCAAAGGGGCACAGGGGTCTACTCTACCACCAGCCCTTAGGAAGCGATTTTTTGGTTGGTCCAACGGTAAGAGCTTGAACAATGTAGCTATGCTCCGTTCATGCGTTGAAGCATGTGGAGCCTACAGGTAGGGGATTGGGGGGGGGGGGGGGGGGGGGGGGGGGGGGGGGGGGGGATTCATGGCTCCCAGGAAATTTTGCTTGTTCCAAGATTGTTGCTGGGTGCAATCTCGGGATGCCAGTGAGAGTTCTACAACTTACCACCAAACCTAGCCAGTGTGTCTCAAGCGCTGCTCGTGGCAGTGTGACTCGATCAGCCATGGCTCCAAGTGGCTGCTTACTATGTCGACAGCTGCTGGGGTCTCAAGACTGACGGCGTTCTACTATTGTCAGGGCGGGCATTTTGAATGCCAGGTGCCCTGCTAGGCCCAGCCATAGGTATGCCACTGATATAAACCCAGAGGCCCTGGTGAACCTTCGGTGACATCCCCCAGTGCTCGAATCAGCCACGGACACAACCAGTGAGCTTGCAGCTCACTCTACAGATTCTCATATCAAGTGGCAACCGCACTGCTGGTGTGCTATAGTGCAATATGTTGGGAAACCCACATTTCAGAATCTCTCCCCTCTCCCCTCTCCGCGGGGGTGCACATAGATGAGGCTGGGCACGAGACTGGGTATTCCCTGAATAAACGCATGCCCACATTGTGGTTTTGAATACACAGCTGGTGTAAGTCCAGTACTACCACAAATAACTGTCAGTTCTCCAATAAGTTAACACTGTACACCAAGCTGGGGACGGCACATATTGTACACGTGAGCTTCACTGCCACTGCAACGTTAACGTTGAAGTGAGAGAGTCTCACTACATGATGCTAAAGCTAAAGGCAGTGGAAACAAGCAGCTGCCCTGGCTTGCCATGCCAAATTGCATGATAGGTGATGCACACCAAATATACAGACGTACATCTTCCGAATATTGATCTGTCAGAAGCACATATTTAATTCCAGCCAGTATTAATTTCCTGTTTAAATACCATTCATAGTCCTATTTATAGACCACATCAAAGATTCCCAGGAAATTAAGTTTGGTGTTCATTCAAGGAAATACGGAGTGGTTGTTACGTAAATCACTGGTGTATAGGTAGGTACTTACTCTACACTACTCACACACCCTCCTGATCTCCTCTTGTGCACTAGCTCGCTCAGAGGCATCCTGGAGAGGTAGGGAGAGGACAGAAACAAGGCCCATTCATAGCCTGAATGACACATGACACACCACCTCCACACATAACAGAGCGTGCCCACCTCCATGTAGTACCACACCAGGCTTCAATCCAGCACGATGAGACATAATCATTGTTCCTTTACCATGTGAAAGACGGAGCATGACAGCTAGGCCATCGCTTTGAATTTTTGAGAGAATACATTTGCTTTGTAGTTTGTTAGTACATACTTTAGAGCGCACAAAATGCATAGTTCATGGTAACCTTGTACCAGTACTGGCAGGTACAACATGAGAGCATAACAGCACCTGCTAAGGCTGAACCTAAGCAGACCAACTTCTCCAGGGCTGTAGCTGTGACTCGATCCCACCAGAGGAACTCCCGAGCTGGGATGGAGGAACTATGCCACGACCTCATAGACCCAACGAACAAGCAGGTGGTGTGTCATCCAAATGACAACACCCAAGCTTTAACAAAGCAGCTGCTCATCAATCATGAGTGTTCTGGCTTTTTGGCTAACGATCCTGGTTTTAGAGTCCATATCTCCTGGAAGACGTGCTGGTATGGATACTACACTCTGCTGAGGAGGATGGAGTCCTACACTCTGCTGAGGAGGATGGAGTCCTACACAAATGCTCGAACATGCAGTTAGGCTGTTGCACAATCGGGCATGCTATTGCATAGTCACGTGTCACAACACTTGTTGGCATGACTATGATTGTACCTTTACAACACACGTCCCCTATTTGGTAGACACCTTCCCAGACCCCACAATTGTATGAAACAAGGGAACCTACCGTATTTGGTGCACGGCTACTAGAGTCATGAGCACATACGTGGCTTTGAATAAATTTGCAATGGTTTTTCCCTTCGCTCACCTTTATGTCCACATACCCTCCTCTCTGCAGTGTGTGCTTATCATAGAGTGCAGTGCATCCATTGCAAGCTGGGATATACAACAAGAGTTGGGGGGGGGGGGGGGGGGGGGGGGGGGGGGGGGGGGGGGGGGGGCACGTAAATCAAAAGGAGCATGTTTGATAGATATTGGCACTAGATGAAAACATGGCATTGTAAGAAGTAACCCACGCATGCGTGCATACCTAGCTAACAGCGAATGAGTGGTTATAATTATAAGCAAGCTGCATTGACGCACGATTATATATGATACCATATTACCCAAATTCTGGTATCGAAGACTTGTACCCTGTCCTGAACATCCACACTTGCTCCTGTCAAGTGCCAAACTGCATATGATTATATCAACCCCTCCACAAAGAAATTTACTAGGGGTGAGGGAATTTGGGGGGATGCAGTATGTATATGCTATGTAGATACA
Source organism: Axinella damicornis (assembly GCA_963931865.1). Lineage (NCBI taxonomy): Eukaryota > Metazoa > Porifera > Demospongiae > Axinellida > Axinellidae > Axinella > Axinella damicornis. The sequence continues at coordinate 16,996,678 of OZ007508.1, forward strand.
CCATCTTGGGAGGGGAACTGCATGGGGGCATGCCTTCCTTTCCAGGGTGACAATTGGCTGCTCTTAGCATATACAGATCATGAATGAATTTGAAGCAGCTGCTTGAATGTGCAAATTACTGACTTCTTGCCAGGTGCTGCCGATTATACCTAGCCTCGTACCCAGGCCCCAACCGCCCGAGAAAGAAAGGGCCTGGTATCCACTGTTTGCGCATGCGCGAAATTATCTAGGCCAAGATGAAGAAGGGCCAGGCCCCGACTGCCCAGGCCTGGTATCCACTGTTTGCGCATGCGTGTAATTATCTAGGCCAAGACGAAGGGGGAGGGGCATATGATGCAGGACATGGCCACGTGCCAATGCTGTGACGCTCTACCCGAACGACATCGATCGAGCCGGGATATCACCAGAACTACACGACAACTAGCGCTATACTGCCCCGGATTGCTAGCAATTCTTGCTAACTTACAGTCCATGACAAACGGTAATCCTTCGTGTCACACAGACATTTCAAACTCGGTCGGTGAGCCGTGTAAAATCGTCTTTCTTTGTGCAAACGGCCGAAATAGAGGCTACCTGTCCCGGCTGGAGACACATACAGAAGTACTTAGCCACTGAAGGTCATAGGAGAGCGCTCAATCGTCGAACTCGTCGTTGTTCAGGAAAGTTGCACGGACCACATAGCGGTAGTACACGATTTTGACGGCATGGTTGTACGGACGTATCATGGTTTCCCCAAGAAATTACGCGCATGCGCAAACAGTGGATACCAGGCCCTTTCTTTCTCGGGCGGTCGGGGCCTGGGTACGGATTATACCATGCTCATGTCTATGTTAGGTAGGGAAGTGGAGCACTGGGATTGCTCTCCCTCAGAGAGAAGTTTCAAGTTTGCACAGCAAGCCCCACTAGCTGCAGATTCCAGAGTTTGAACCTTTCAATCATACATTCTGTGCTGGAATTGGGAGGTACCTAGCCTCGGTCCCAGGCTCTCTCCTCTAAAAACGGGAACTGATCATGACCTATATATCGGATTCTTTTCCTCCCTTCGCTTCTGGCCACGTCCCCTACCACAAAAACAAGTCTGTCTTGCCAGACTACTAGCTAATTGTTATTAGCTTGGTGTGCATGACACTAACCAGACAGCCATGTACACCGAGTTTCCTGATACCACAGAATACTGCTCCGAGCTCCAAGTCACCCATGCACAACTCTACCAATACTTTCTAACCCTGGTATATAGTGGCCATGCAGAAGAAGCTATAGGGGACCATGATATATATACCATGCAAGTTACCTGCAAGCTTGTTCACTGCGACATGCAGTCTGATCTCAGGGGGGTAGGACAAGATCACGTGCACTGTCATTTAGTATGACGTAATGCAAAGTCGTTCTGCTGCTTTTCTCCGTGGAAGAAGGCTGCATTGCGCTTTCGATGCATCCTGAAGAGTAATCTCCGTGCAAAGACTGTGACCGAACTGGGTATAAGCCACTACACACTGCTACGTGCCTGTACTGAGCAGTTATGTAAGTGACCATGCAGACTCACAGAGAATATCAGCGAATGCAGACTTGTCGACCGCACTCAAGTGTTTAGCATCAGGTAGGAAGTCAATAAAGCGATCGAACCCCATCGAACCCCAGCAATAAGTCAGCGCTAGAGCTGTTACTAGTCTGCTAGTTCCGCACACTTCTTGTATATTATTGTGCACTATAGACCTTATGCATATGACGTCACAAGGCATTACGTCATTAGCGAACGCCGTGAAGCCGCCATTTTGAGTGGCAAAAGAACCGTCGCGTCATCGTTGGTTCATGGCGAACGAATAACAAGACATTGTGCCGTTCGATGCACCAATCGTTTTCACAAAGGCTGTGGATTACCTTTCTACAGATTTCCTGTTGATCCTGATAGGCGCAGTAGGTGGCTCGCTGCTGTGAAAAGAGAAAACTGGCAGCCCAACGTGAGTTCATGGGTGTGCAGTTATGGGTCATCCACTGATCCTGGCAGCATATCCAGCTTTTCATCGTACCTCTGCTTTGCCTCTGCATCCAAGTCCTCCTCGTAGTACTTAGAATACTCCCGCTCGCACATCATCATTCGCGTCGTACACGCGTTCTTGCCACTCAAGATGGCGGCGTAGCAACGCATCGAACGTTGCTATGTAATTTATGACGTCTGCGTACGTTGGAATGTAATTATTGAAGGACGTGCATAAGGTCTATACCTATGGAATGTTAATTGTACCACGTGCGCACAGACCTTGTCCCACCCCCCCTGGTCTGATCTGATCTCGGAAATATTCTCACTGTCACGTGGTATAGCGCACATGGCTTCCAACCACACCCCCAAGATTACGAAGTTGTATCCTGCCTAACTCCAGAAAATAGTAGTCTCGTTCCCAGACCATTTGTTTTCAAAATGGTCTGGGAACGAGACTAAGAATACAGCTGATCTCATGCATCCTCAATAACCATTAATTCAGGTATATACTCCTGGTCACATACGAATTCATTCATCTAGCTACAGTACGTATAGTACTAGCAAGGGCGCATCGACCCTAACGGGAAGAGGGCATGCAACTCTCGTATTGACTCTGCAAACGGCAAAATCCAAATGCGGCCACCGGATATACTATTTTTAGACATTGGTATGTAACCGTATATGTGAATGAATGCAATTATCCGATTACGTGGAATATCGCAGAGCAGGCCAGAGAGCTAGATCGAGCGCGTAGAGTGGATGAATGGACGCCATCCACGTTTTGACGACTGGAAACAACGTGCCCGTCCGTCCTACATGCGGCAGCCATTGCACGCAGGTGCCGGTAGGCTTCGTTCGGGACGGTCTCCACTGAATGACACGGTTCGTTGGCGAAACTGAGACAAGGAGAAGGCAGTGGTAAGCGCCGTCCAGGGTAACAGCAGTGAGTTTAGATAGAAGTTCATTGACTTATTAGAGAATGGATATTTTCAGGAACTGTGGCTGTGACTAGCGCGGTTAGCGTGCCAGAGCTGCGCGCGCCGCGGATATGAAATAAACAATGTAGCACGTGATTTCTAAAAATAGAATCGATTTGGATTATGCCGTTTGCGGAGTTATATGCCCTCTCGCCGCCTTCGGCGGCTCGATACGCCCTTGGTACTAGTCATAGCTCTCATCTGGGATGTCACAGCATGCAGACACCACTCTCAGAGCTCAGCTCTCCAGCTACGGCAATACTAGTCAGCAAAGTCCGCTTGCGCGGCATTACTGCGTGCACACGAAACTATTGAAGGTATAGTGCATTATTAACAAATAGTTTGTACAACGAATAAAGTACAGGAGTGAAAGTAAGTGCTTGACCAATACTGCACATACATTTAAAAAAACACATCACGGCTTTGATGGTGGGTGACTGAAGTGGGGAGTCCAATTGTCTGGTGTACTCGACGGATCACTCGAGGGAATACGCGGTCCATAGCCGGGGTGATACTGGGGCTGCTGATGGGGAGGAGGAGGGAAGCCTGGGAGTTGCATGGAGGCAACAGACTGCTGTTGAATGACATGCTGGGGGTACTGGACTTGTGTCTCTTGCGGTGCAGGCTGAAAGCCACTTGGAGGAGCCTGTAGTTGCACATGTGGGGTGGGCGGCTGTTCACCATACTGGTACTGGGGGTGTGGATTGTGTGCTCCATGCGGCATTTGGAACCTACTAGGAAAGTGAGGATTCGGCATTGGAGGGATCGGGCAACCTGTAGGAGGGAAAGAGCAGAGATAAGTCAGGTGTCAGTACACATTCAATGTGGGTGCTGCCAAGAAGTACGGGATTTTACTACAGTCACCGATTTAGCACTTACAGTACGTTTGCCTCAGGGTTTGTGCAACATCTGGCCGGCCAACAAACTCGATGGCCTTGGCAAGTTCACACCATGTCGGAGGAGGATTGACTCGTGGTAGCCACTTCTCTGTAAGAACAGCCATCAGGCACCTCTGCGGGTCGCCACGGTATCGATCATTTATGGCACTGAGCTGGGCTTGGGGGATCTCTAGGTAAGTACCAATTGGCTGCCACTTGTCGGGGACAGTGTGATAGAGCTGCTCCATCACTTGTTTCTCAGTAGGTTTGGACACATCTAGAAATCAAAGGCAAGACCACAAGTAACCATTGCCCAGATGGACAGGGAAGTTGTAGGTGAGCTAACACAACACATTACAGACTTAGGAACATAGATTTTAATTTACCTTGAAACTGATAGTGGTAAGACACTTGATGACCATACCACGGTTGATATGGTGAGGAGGGTGCATAGGATTGCGGATATCCATGGGCAGGTTGCAGTGTGGGCTGTAGTATAGGAGAGCCCTGCACCAGCTTTGACAAGCTTTCAACATCACTTTGTGGCAGCAGGGGAGACGACGAGGCATGTACTGCGGCACTGGCTGTCCGAGGGCTTTTCATCTGGTACTCTGTGCACATGTAAGAGAGGAACTCAATGAACAAGTACCAGCCATGAGTATGGTCATATGATCTAGCATGCCACGTCGACCGTTTACCTACTAACCATATTTATACCACACCTATTGGAGGATAAACACACTATCCTGCACAATTGTGAACGCGGTAATTTCTATACATTACCAATGCAGTTGTTATCCTCACCCAGTTCAGCTGTCCCCACGATGGTATCCTCTGTGGCCGTTTGTATCTTCTGGCGCTTTGCGAGTGGAATCCCTTCCTCGGCAGGCGAAGATTCTACAAGTATCAAGACCAACAGATGTTCTAATAGCAGGTGTTCTTACCTTGGGACATGTTACAGTGTAATAGGGCAACTACTGTATTGCCCCAAGTAAGCATGTATGAATGGTTGAACGTAAGCACCCACCCTGACTTCTGAGTTTCGTATGAACTTAAATTAATAGTACATACAACACTGAAAACATTGTGCCAATACAGTTGTTATACGCACCCAGTTCAACTGTCTCCACAGTGGTATCCTCAGTGGCCGTTTGTTTCTTCTGGGAGTTTGTGACTGGAATCCTTTCCTCAGTAGGTGAGGAACCTGCAAGTATCAAGGCCATCAGACATTCTAATAGCAGCTGGTGTTCTTACCTTGGGACATGTTGCAGTACAATAGGCAACTACTGTATCGTCCCAAGCAAGCATGCACACATGGGTGCTCGCAGCTCAAGGAGGTGCTCAAGAATGCACACACAGTCCACCACACACATAGTATGTTACAGTGTATTTTACTAATACCTGTGGAGGTACACAGTGGGAACCAAACCATGGAACTGGCCTGGGAACAATGCTATTCACACATATCCTAGTATATATAATGTCCTGTCCTCCCTTTGTAGCTGGTGTACATCAAGGTAAACAAACAATGAGCTTGTCACCTGAGGTTGTTGTCTCTGCTTTCAGCCACACCTTCTCTCTCCCAGCTAGCACTCCAAACCGATCAGCATCTATGCTGCACAACCAGTACTCTTGGTCATCCGATAAAGTGGCTATATGAGGTGGAGGGACAGGCTGCTTGTCGGTAACCAGACCACTGTCACTGCTACTGTGGGGACAGAAAAAAGCCTTGACAGGCTTTCCGTTGTTATACCTCAAGGTTATAGTGGCAGCGTTGATCCCTTCAAATATTGCGTCCCGAATGATGGGGCAGATCTTGCGACATACGGACGATGGTGCCCTAATGTGGACCTCAAAATAGGCGAAGGAATCAACTAGGGTGACTGTGCAAGGAAAGCCAGGCAACCTGAACTTGATGATGTTTCTTGCTATCAGAATGGGTGTACCACTACTAGGAAGCAAGACTTCCCATCGGCAATGACTCATTAGGAATGCAGCCAGGCAGGGAAAGACTCCAGCACGTGGCCAGCCATTAGGGAAGCGAAGAATGAGTGGAGCAGCGGCATCTATGAAGATACGATGCTTGTCTAGCTCCTCATGAGATACCATGTCCAGAAGTGAGGGCATGAAGTACTCATCCCTTGATACCGGGCCAATGATGAGAAGGTGTTGGAGAAGCCTAAGAAGATCAGCTGCAGTAAAAAGGCCAGGGACATAGTGCTCGGGAAACTGCTGGAGAAATTCAAGAGTGATGATGCCCTGGTCTCGAAACTTAAGCCATTTACTAGTGACAAAGGCCTCAGACATTGCACAGTCCCCATTACCTTCACTGGCTTTGAGAAGCCTCTGCCTGTGTTCTACAAGCTCAGAAAGTTTGTCAACTGGGATCTGAGGATCAGTGAAAAGCACATTGGGAAGCACATCTGGATAATAGAGGCAGATATTCAACTCGTCAAAATATTTCAGAGCTGCCTGGAAAGCTCCAGTGCTGATTTTAAGCGAGTGTGCTACGTCAAGGCATTCTTTTGTGCTAAGGACCTTCCTTACCAATAGGCTAGCCATCCTTTGAAGCAACAACTCCAAGATGTACCATATGATCGGAATTCGGACCTTGGGTGGGGCAGAGCTCTCGATTACTTGCCTTAGTATTTTGGCAATTCGTCTATCCTCTTCTCCAGGCTCTTTGGTGTTGACCGGAAAGATAGGCTGATTAAGTCCTCTGTTGTAAAGGACAAGGTCATCGGGGAAGGCTGGCTGGAGAAGATCAAAGAGTGTTTTGTTCTTCTCAGCCCGTGTTTCAGACAGGCACTCATGCTCCTTATCTCTGTGAGTGCCAACTACAGCGATCGTTGAATTCCTGCCTTCTGTTGGTTGCGATTGCAGGGTACGAACCATGCACATGAGGATCTGAATGTTGGTGAGCAGCGAAGGGTAAGGTGTACCCACAAGCTCACCTGCTTTGAAGTATTCTACAATGGGGTGATCGTTGAGGCTCTCACTCAGCCGCTGCACAAAGATGGTGCTGCAGGCATTGCGAATGAAGATCGGAAGAAGATCATGGAACTGCGGCTGGCCACCAGAATCGATGATATGTATCCAGTCAGAATCAATCAGTTCTCTGGATACATTCCGACCCTGACTCGAGATCGCTTTCGTAAGTTGGTTGAGTAAGCTAGTGATGGCCAGCTGTAGAGCTTCTTCGGAGGTAGAAAGGGGAGCGTCCTCTTGTGGGTTAGGTGTGGTCTGTGTGGTCTGATCAGGTTGGGAAGCAGCGTGTTCCTGGTCAGGGGTAGTCTCCTCCAGGGTATTGTGCTGGAGAAGGGATTTGATTATTTCCTCTCCTTCTGGAAGGCTATCACAGAGGATTGGGATGGCTCCCGAGAGCATTTCCAGTAGCTCTTGCTCATTCACCACCTTCCAACCTCCAATGCAGAGCTGGATCCGGGTCCCGGAGACAACTCTGACTCGAACAGGGCGTTCAGCACACGGTGTGCTAGTCCGGAGCCCTGGCGGAGGCCTCCCAAGAAGAAGGAATTTCAGACTGGTTTTGCCAACTCCGGGTGGCCCAGTAAAAACAGACTTGATAATTCGTGCATTTACGTAGCCACGTTGCATAGCCTCATCGATGTACTTCCTGGAATCTGCGGGAGAGCAAACAGTGAGTGGGTAATCAACACTAGAAATACTGGTTGGTTAACTTGGATGGTTCCACATCTCTGCTAAGCATTAATCAACACTGGACAATACTGGAGGTTGGATATCTTAGCTGGTTCCAGATTTCATTAGTATGTGTAATAGCATGGTTTGCTGTGGAATTTGGGATTAATAGCACGAGTGATGCAGGAGATAATTGCACGAGACGAAGCCAAGTGCAATTTACTGCATTATGAGTGCTATAATCCCTAATACCACAGCAAACCATGCTATCACAAATTAATCTTCATAGCTTTCAGTACAACGATAATCTCGGTATGATGCATGTAGGTCAGCTAGCTAGCTATGTACATGAACAGCAGATGGAAATGCATGCGCAAAATAATACTAGCTAGCTATTCACAGTCCAAGAGAATAGTAGCTAGCTATGAAGTTCTGTTTTCCAATTATTGGTTCGCCATGTTCCGGTGATTTAGTGTGTGGATCTTCGGTTTCAGACTGGTAGACGCTCAATGTCTTGCAGTGTGCTGTTGTTGAATGAACGAAGAGTGGGATTCTCGGGGTCCAGGTAGCTACAGGAGCGGTTGAAGGAGGAGGCACAGCCAGTGGAAGTTCTTCGAATAGCGAGTCATTGTCGTCAGTTTATAAAGACCCTGCCAAGGCTAGCGCTGCCATGCTGTGCTCGCTCTCAGACGCAATAATGCTGCTTTGTTACGACATTGAATCTCCACACCCACGTGCTTGAATAGCCAATCAGCTGCCGATTACAGTATTCCGCAGTCCTGTAAGTTAGCTTCATTGGCTCACAACTGTGGAATTACAGAATAATACCACAGTTTTGTATAGGACTTTAGTATGGAGTGTAATACAGCTCTAAGATTAACACTACTATTGTGGAACATTTGATGGTCTGTTAGGATAGTAAATTGGAGTTGATGACCTCATAAATCAATCCCATAAATGTCTTGAAAACCAAGTGACCAACATCACAACAGCTACATTGCTTTGTATCCAGCATTTACACATGTCAGCACCCCAGCTTTTCATTGCTTGCAGGACAGGAATATTGTATCACGTGAACAAGTCAACATCAACTTTAGATAACTCCTTAATGTGTACTTCAGGCTTGTCCCAATCACATTCTTTGCTTAGCCTCATTGTCATGGGAACCATCTCAATGCCATAGCAACTGATGGTCTTCTTCATGGGGAAGGGAACACATGTAACAGTTACCATGACAACAAATATGTTTCTGACATAGATTTCGTTGATCTTGATCAGAGTCTGTGTATCATCCTAGGTATACTCTTACAGGGGCGGCAGTGGCATAGAAAAAGTGGTACGGCCCACCATCATAGCACACCGTGGAAGGCGGTGCCCAGAGGCGCGAAGTGCCGATTTGTCTGTGCTTTGCGCGGAAGAAATTTTTTCATCAGTGATGAGCGATAAGCATCCAAACAGCCGTTTTGGGAAAGTAAAAGGCCTTGGCTGGTGTGGAGGTTCAATAGTAGGTCCAGAACTAGGACCAGCATTTGTCGCTTGCAGTACGAAAAGTGCAGAGGGAAAGCCTGGATGGATTTCACATGTGATGCGTGCCGCCACTGACGTCACAGATTCTGTTAATATTGCCTGTTCCAGAGATGCTACAGAGACCAGACAAACTCCAGATGAGCTACAGGTCCTACCTATACAACATAACTTGAGTTGAAACAAAACTGCTAAGTAATACAACGGTTGTAACTTGGAAGTGCTTTATACTGTTCACTCCGTGAAGTGGGCCATCACTCTGGGAAGTACAGCTCAGCACTACCTCGAAGGTAAGACTTGTAGCTTGGATAAGCTCGGTGTGGCTCTCTTCTGGCCTTTGACCTGTCTTCATATGTGATCGTAGCTACTCTGTACTGTACTTCTCTTGAACATGTGAAATCTGTCCAGGCCTAGCGCCTTCACCCCGCTTTTCATACTGCAAGTGACAAAAGCTGGCACGGAGGCCTGGAAATGAGGCTACATCCCAACTTCTTCCTGTGACTAGACTATATGTGGTTAGGCAAAGCAGCCTTTGAACAAACACACACACCTTTACAATGATAGGGTAATAAGCAAAAGGTACAAGCACTGACCCGAAGGATATATGATTGTTAAATGGAAAAATGGGGACAATAAGCAACGTCAGTGGTTATGATCAACTGCAAAACTCAACTACAATCTTTGCAATAGCCTCGTTCCCAGGCTCTCCCACTCATGAACAAAAATTGAGAGCGACGAAAACTGGGCTGGGCCTGGGAACGAGGCTATCTCTGCAACATGCCAACCAGTTCATTGTTCTTGCAACAACAGTGCATGCTGTACAGTACCTAAGATTTGGCATACTGACTAGTGTTTAAAACAGCGATGCGATAATCAATTCAGTGAAATACAATGCATACCTCATTTTAAGTGGCTGTAGTAAACATGAAACTAATGACATGGATTATAAACAAGAAGCCACACCCTAAATAGTTATTCTTCTTGCATGAGGCTAAGCTTCGTACCCAGGCTATAACTGTAGTATGGACGGCAATAAGGTACGTAGCTAGCTCTGCTATGACATGGTGACACTGTCAGAATAGAGTAGTCAAAGAAATGTATGATCTGACTTTCCTGATTTGGTAGACTCACGCACCAGTAGCTACAGTAATGGCAACAGGTTTTAGTGCTACAGTAAACATGGAAATCCCTTGGCTAAACCTTGTTTATACTTGTGGCACAGGGATGGAAAGGACGTAGAAGGTAGTTAGAACAGGGTACCCTGGATTTCAGAACAGTAAATACAAAACGACACGCATAACCCATTTGGCAAACATTCATATACTAGCAAGACCCCCCCAACGTGTGGTATCTGGTGTACACAGAAATGGAAATGGAAGCCCGGGTGTTTCCGTCGCACTGTACGGAACTCACTGAAATGTCAATGTAAAAGGCATGGTCAATAAAAGATGGCTGCACAGTTTGATCAAGGACTGCTGAGTGTAATCATGTTACCACGGGAGACGTCCCAGGAAGTCCCAGGACTTCACTGGAGTGTACAACCACGAACTGTGTGCATGTAGCTGAGTACGTGGGACATCCCAGGAGGTCCTGAGGATACCCTAGCACTATACCCTGAGGACTGCGGTGGAGTGTATGACTGGGGCTGTGTGCAAGCAGCTGAGTGGGACATTCCAGGAAGTCCCGGGGATGTCCTAGGATTTCAGTGGAGTGGGACCACATACACAGAAAGGAGGGGACACTCTGGGCCATCCCAGGACTTGAAAAGAATCTTAAATGCTGTGACTTACGGTGGCAGTCCTAGATACTTGTATCGGGACTTGCCAATTGCAGCTTCCCAGAAATCTTTGTGCACTAGCTACTACCATAATCTCCCGATAATACACCCATGGGCAATGAATATTAGTGGCTACTCAAAGAGGGGGGTGGGCATATTTCCCGGATTCACTGCACTCGGAAGTAGGCTCACTGCACTTGAAAGTAGGCCCAGTCACTGCACATGCAAAATAGTGCAATGAGCCACACTGCAACAGTCATTCTAGCACTACTACTCCCTGGTGAGCAGGAACAATCTCTTCATGTGAGTAGCTGCAGGAACAACAAACAAGATCAAGACACAGCAGGAGTGGTTGAAGTGCATAGAGCGTGCAGACCATCTTTGGGACTTGCCAATCGCTGCTGCTTCTGAGAAATCCGTACTGTGCTGCTGGTGTTACACTAGGTGATTGCACACATGAACATACAAACCAGCAAAGTGCAGCGTGTGCAGCATGCACTAGTACACAGCTGATTACGCCATACAATGATAATGAGATTCATTGGAGATGGTATCACAATAGCCAGCCTTCATTTCTTAGTCGAACCTCTTTCACAGTACGACATGTACTTCCAGAGCCAATCCAGTGCTTTCCTGTTCAAGGTAATGGGGTGGGCATACTTTCGAGTAATAACGTATTCTTCCACTAATACGCCCCCTCCGAAAATACACCCTCCCCCTCTTTTCGTCCAAGTTCCTGCACAGGGTAGTTTGATTTGTTTTAACCCTGGTGAGCGTCTTCTGGAATATCTAAACTACACGTGCACAACTTCGGATCGTCGATACAAGTCATCTCGTTGCCACTCTTCTGCAGGAAGTACCAGGAAATGTCCCGTTGTAAATGACCGACAGTATTGCTGTTCTGGATGATGGCTATAGCGAAGTCGTCGTGAATGTTATGGCCCTCGCGATTAAGTGGCAGCTCTTCTTGCCGATATAGACAGTCCTGTCAAGTCTCACGCATCCTGCGTGAGACACACGCATTTACGTGTCATCTCACGCTCACATGCATGCATATCCAAATCTCACCATTTGCACAGTGCATGTTACTGTTGATTTTGGCTCCCTTTGAACACTGAAGCACAAAGTAGTAAGCATTTCATTGACTTCCCTAAGTTGACACTGACAGGTTTCTCAATGGTTGATCCAATTATACCCACTTACATGACACATGTTCAAGTTCTCAATGCAACAATAAATTTGATAGTGAAGTTGTTTAGAAACTGTTTTATTCAGTCATGAATTTCTACCTTGACCTTCACAGGTCAAATTCGTCATTGTGAAGGGTATTTATTGTGTGATGAGTTTAAATTGGATGGGTCTCACTCATTTTGTGCCAATCTCACTCATTTTGAGGTGGGGTCTCACTCAAGTGATGCTGCCGACCTTGACAGGTCTGTATAGGGAAACCACGCATGATGACCACCAACAGTACGGGAGATCATTTGTACTTTTGTAACTGTGAACATGAACCGTGGCAGTGTCATAACAGTGTTGTGTATGTAGCATAAGGGCGTATAATCGAGACTAATTGCATATTCGAAAATACGCCCCCTCCCCACTTTGCGCTGGATGTAGTGCACAAAATGGGGGGAGGGCGTATTAACGGGAGACTACGGTAAGCAACAACTTGTTGTGAAAATGGGTGGTGGGTGTATTTTCGAGGGTGGGAGTATTATATCGGAGATTACGGTACTACTAAGTGATTGCAAACATGAAGACACAAACATGCAGAGCACAGTATGCATGCAGTCTCAGCTAGTCCAGCACAACTGATTATGTGCAGTGGCACACAACATTCAATGAAATGGAGTCCACAAATAGCCACATCCATTTGTTAGTCCACCTTCTTTCACATTGCTTCTTAATTCCCAAGTTATTCCAGTGCTTTCCTGTTTGAGATAACAGGATGGGCTAGCCTGGTACCCAGGGTGGGGCCTGGTACCCAGGGTGGGGCCTGGTAGTACCCAGGGTGGGGCCTGGTACCCAGGGTGGGGCCTGGTACCCAGGGTGGGCTAGCCTGGTACCCAGGGTGGGGGCTGGTACCCAGGGTGGGGCCTGGTACCCAGGGTGGGGCCTGGTACCCAGGGTGGGCTAGCCTGGTATCCAGGGTGGGGGCTGGTACCCAGGGAGGGGCCTGGTACCCAGGGTGGGTGGGGCCTGGTACTCAGAGTGGGGCCTGGTACCCAGGGTGGGGCCTGGGTACCAGGCCCCACCCTGGGTTCGAGGCTAAGGGTGGGCATACTTTCATACAATAAATGACCTTGTAAAAATGTACACATATTTTCTCGAGTGGGTGTACTATCGTGAGATTACGGTACCAGCAGACAAGCTAGGTGATATCGTATAGTGGGAAATATTTGTAAGTACAAATTTTTGATAAATTACATGTTAGAATGTGACTTTCAATTTCGCAACAAGGGGGTCAATGGTGACCACACCCCCTACAATTCCCACGTATAAATACTTCAGCATGCAATCTATGGCAAGAGGCTACCACACTGATCAAAAACATTTGGACCGCTGCCCTTTGGGGAAGAACCGCCATGCCAAAGGGAGTGCTTTGCACAGGTTGGAAGTACACGTATTGCTTAAATGACATCTAGCTGAGAGGCTACCACTGGCAGAGCACAGAGCACAGTATGCATGCAGAGTCTCATGTCATGCATCAGCTAGTCCAGTACAACTGATTATGTGCAGTGGCACTTCGATGAATATTGAACAAACATGTTAGAATGTGATTTTTAATTTCGCAACAAGGGGTCGATGATGACCACACTCCCTACAAATCCCACGTGTAAATACTTAAGCCTGCACTCATCAAAAACATGTGAGTAATGGTGAGGTGGCATGTGCAGCTGTCTTCCCAAGTGTCAACATTATGCAGGTACCGGTATGCACAAACATTTGCATGTTGGCATTTGCTCGTGATGATTTGTACCTCACAAAACTTTCCAGCTCTACAGCACACGTACACACTGTGGCTAATGATGAACAATACATACATCAACAAACATTGATGTGGCACAATAACAGCAAGTACAATCACCGGCAGTTGAGTCGTACTTGCTTCCAGGGTTGACACAACCCGGGGGTAGGGCAATAGAAGTCAATGTTTACTACTTAAATTTTATGTCCACAACAATCTATCATACCTTCATCTTGTTGACGAGATAGTGTCTGGAGATCCTCCTCCCAGTAATTCACTTCCTCCTGAAAACTTTCTTCCTCCTCCTTTGCCGTTTGCATCTCCTGCTGTGCAGAAATTAGCCTCTCTTCTACTTGTCTCCTCCTAGCCTCCCCACACCCGTCACTCAGCTCTTGCATCAGTGAGGCCTTCTCCTACACAGGGAACACATAGTGCCATCGAAATGTGCCCCCATCCTCACAACAGTTGGCTTACATATCTCATGATTGATATACCCACGCAGCCCTCTAATTTCTTGAACATCACTTGAAGTACGTAGAGTAGTATAGAGACACTCAGTGTTACTGATGAGGGCAGTGAAATCTAGTAAGGACGTTGGTCATGCTCATGCTTACATATCTCATGATTGATATACCCATGCAGCCTTCTAATTTCTTGAACATCACTTGAAGTACGTAGAGTAGTATAGAGACACTCAGTGCTACTGATGAGGGCAGTGAAAGGTAGTAAGGACGTTGGTCATGCTCATGCTTCAGCTCATGCAAGTAGGCACTTACAGTTATTATGGTTAGGTATACACATGGTATGTGTCTAAAAATGATCCTATTTTTTTGTAAACCTACTTCGCCAAATCTCCACCACAAATGCAAGACCAAGACAAAGTTCCAGAAGACCCAGTGAAGCTCCAGAAGGTCTAAGCAAAATTCAAGAAGACCTAACGAAGCTCCAGAAACTCTGAAAGCCAACATTTGCCAAAAAGTTATCCTTTTCAACCCTGTGGATGAACATCCCGCACTAGATACGTGATAGGTGCTTGATATGTCCCTCTATGGAAGGTAGGTACAATTACAGAAACTCAGTGGTCAATGGCAGGCTAACTGTGGCAGTGTGTATGAGGTGAATGGAGTGAGGTACTGTATAGTTTCCCACTAATACCCCTCCCCCCACCCCATTTTGCACACTACTTTAGGTCTAAAGTGGGGAGGGGGGTGTATTTGACTAGTCTCGACTATATGCCACTACAAATGCAAGGACGATTTCTTTGCTGTAGCTATCCACACAAACAGCAACAACGTTGGTCATGTACCACGAGACATTGCCCAAGTCGGCTGATACTACCAACTGAAGATTGGCAGTAGATAACTTGCACCGTCAGTGCTAAGGCGACTGGATACCAAGACTGGGTGGTTCTGACGAGGGTCTACGTCTTCAGGGGGCAATGAAACACTATGGCAGGCTTATAACTTTGTTCGCTAAGAAGCATGCACAGGAACATTATTGTTGATAAGTAGAGTGTAAGAGACCCAAACCAACTCCAGCGCAGATCGCTCCCAGTATCACACGTGGGGACTGGGAAGCGATTTGTGCTGGGGTTGGTTTGGGTCTGGGGCCGAGAATAGTGTGAAATGTGTCCGATGCATTAAATAGGCATGATCCTAGTCATGACATACTCACTAAGTACCCACCACTCGAAGTATTGCGGGTACATACTTTTGAATGTTGAAAAACGATTGGGAAAAAATTGTACATCTCAATCGGAAAGATTTCTTGTTATGCAGTATACAGCGCAGTATAGAGACCCTCAATGTCATTGCTGAGCACAGTGAAATACAGGAAAGGTATTAGGGGAATGCAGGGCATTGTTGGGCTCGCCTGAGGAAGTGACACTTTGCACATGTATGTATCTTCTAATTTTAAACTATGTACATGCAGATTGTTTAACTTTGATAACATCGAGAGGCAACCTCACTCCTGGTAGCTAGCCGTTGCAACCCCGGTTGCGACTCGCCGAAGCGCAAGCTAAGTATCGCAGTTCACTCCAATTAATGCACATGCCACGAGGCAACCACACTCAGTTGATTGGTGGGCAATACGAAGACAAGAAATTATTACAGCACTCACAACTGACGCTTACATGAGTTTCGGCATGTAAGTGTCACTGAACTACAGCGATCAAGGCCGTGTGGTCAGAATCTTCGTGTGTCTTTCCTAAGGGCTGCACTGCTAATGAAAGAGAGCGCTCGAGCAAATTATGGCAGCCGACGGTACGACAAAAGCGCTTGTATCTCCACCACCAAAGTGAGTTTCAGCACAATTATTATACGTTTGTGTCACTGCATGATAGCAATCACGGCAGTACCTTCGTAGACCTTTCCTGTGAGCTGTGAGCTTTGATTATTATTAGTTACGAGGCACAACTTTTTACCCTACCAGGAGTGTAATAGCCTGTCCACTGTCTGATGTTAATACGCTAGCAGCGCAGCAAGTAGAGCCATGGTAGCACCGAATATCTCCATGTCACATGTTCTGTTCTACAGAAATAGTGCACCTTTGTGAATGTCATCAATGACCAGAGAATTTCTGTAGTGGCCACTTGGCTTGTAGTTTGCTAATGCGTACTAATTGAGGAATGACAGAATGTCAACACTAGCTGTACACAGCACAAATCACTGACATCGTTGACATCAGAGTTTTTGCTCAAACACACTAGCGCTTCAGTGAGCTATTGATGGATACAACAAACTGCCATGGTGTTGGTGTTGTAGTGTATCATTATGGCAGTGTAGAGGTCGACATACTTTTGTAGAGTTGTACTTGCATGTGCCTTTAACCCTTTAAGCCCTATTGACGCCTAAATGCGTCATTTAGACCCTATGCACATGTAGGGCTTCTCATCAGTCCAAAAAGAGACCAAAAAGGCTTCAGAGGGCCTAGGGACGACTTTCAGGCACGAACTCAAAAATTTGGTCAGATTTCGGCGCGCCTCCCCCACTAAACGTACAAGCGGGGGGGTTTCGAAGGGGGGGCGGCAGCCCCCCCTTCGGCCTGTCGTGGGCGTCTTTTGATTTTAATGAGATTCATTGACCCGAGAATTTTTGATTCTAATGATATTCATAGACCCCACCCAGGGCCTCAAGAAAACCTGCAAATTGGTGGTGTAAGGTGTGCCATCAGTCGGATCTGGCCCAAGTTTAGGGAAATGCTGGGCGAAAATCCGGCTGACATCCACCTTTGACCTCCAATTGCTGGGCTTGTGGGGGGTCATGAATATCATTAACGGTATTGCCAGAGAGGTCTCTCCATGTGTGCGGGCCCCACCAAGTTTGGCCGCTGAGGAGCGAATGCTGTGGGAGAGGAGTACCTACGAAAGTGGTGTGCGCTGAATGCATGAAAATGTGTTGTCTTGGTGGGAAGAATTCGGTGGTTAAAGGGTTAAGCATTGTTGAGCTTATTTTCTGCTTTTGGCTTTGAAAGCATACCCAACCTTGCACTATCCCACTGCCTGTGTGTATCACTAGTACCACACCTTGTTTACGTCTCTACAACTAGATCTTGTCAATGGGTGGTTTATTAAGCATAGGAGTCAAAAGGCAACTAGTCAGTTATCATGTCAAAGTCGATTCCACTTGTGACATGAACAAGATCACCTGCAACAGTGTTCTATAGAGTTTGCGGGAAATTTTTGCCATTTGACCTTGATCTTGGCAGTGGTGTAGCGAAGCCCCGGCCCACCCAGGCCTGAGACCAGGCAATGCTAGATTGTGCCCAGGTAATATAAAAAACGTACTTGTGCTCTACAATGTCTGAGCAGAGACTCACTGACCTTGCTGTCCTCTCAATTGAAAGAGAACTCTGGTTACCACCTGATGCACTGAGATGATGAGATCTGTCAACAGCTAGCTACGTATACCGCTCAGAAAGCACCCCAAAACTCGAAGGTGGAACATTGTAACCCCCAGCACCCCCTAGCAATGCGTGCTTTGTGCACAACCAATTCTACATCCTGGCTACACCACTGGATATTGGACTCGAGAGACCGACCCCAAAACTAAATGCTCGCCAAAATCAAAATTAGCTATGCAGCCGGCCACGCCCTCATGATGCTTTAGAACTACCATAGTCTCCCATTAATACGCCCCCTTCGAAAATATGCCCTCTCCCCTCTTTACTGTCCAATGTTCCTGCACAGGGTATAGTTTGACTCATTTTAATGCCCCCTGGTGAGCGTCTTCTGGAATATCTAAACTACATGTGCTCAGTATGTTACGTTGCGATACAAGTCATATTGCTGCCACTCTTCTGCAGGAATACCAGCAGAGTCTTGGAAATTTCCGTGGTACTGTACATGACTGACAGTATTGCTGTTCTTGGAGCATACACAGCTATAGCAAAGCTGTCGGGGAATGTTATTGCAGCTCCTTCTTGCCAATGTAGGGAGGCCACACAGCTTTGTACACATGATGACCACAAACAGTACTCTCGTCCTTTTGTAACTCTGTTGTTATGTGAACACGAACCTTGGTAGTGTCATAATAACTTTGAAACATAGCATCCTAGCACTTAAGTAAAAAATATTTGTGGGGGCGTATACTCGAGACTAACTGCATATTTGAATACATGGCCTCCCCTGACTTTAGGCTGGATGTAGTGTACAAAGGGGGGGGGGGGGGGGGGGGGGGGGGGGGGTGTTAACAGGAGACTACAGTACTTGTGCGAGAAAGACAGGCCCATTGAACACCAGCGAAGGGATTCCTCTCTCTTCAGAAGAGATATTGACAGACCTAACGAGGGTATGTTCTTGGGGTTAGCTGTGCTACAAACATGAGTTACACACACGTCCATGAGGCAAGTACAGTGACTACACACCAGAGGAAAGGGCACAGACAGGAAGTACAGTGCCGATAATGCTACTAGTGACTTCTCAACTCTGTTTGATCCCCAAAGTACTCGTGTTCACCAGCATGTACTGGGTATGCCCACTGCCACACACCATGCAGTTACATCATAAAGTCACCATGTTAAAAGATTGCTAAATTTCGGCAGGCAGTTGACCAAATTCAATCCCTTCCCTACTTCCTGCTATACGGCAAACAGTAACATTTGTATCAAATTCTAGCAACTATGTGGGCATGGCCTCAGTGACGACTGTGTGTATACCAGCATAGTCTTCACTGCATGCATGCATGTAACACAGGTACAATGTAGCATCATTGCACAATACACTTATCAATTGGGGGTATGGTCCGTGTTACAAACCTCAGCCCTCTCAGGAACACACACTCCTGTTTCCAACCAAGCCCTGGCTCACCTTCTCCAGCTCTCTTTGCTGTTGCTGGTACTCTGCTAGCCACTACAGTGGGAGGTAGTGAAGAGGTGGAGATGGTGAATAGTGAACAACACATACACGTACATACGGTTACATGTTCTACTTTCCAATGACCAATAAATGACTTCTTCAGTTTAGACCACTACGTATATGTCCCTCACACATGCCATTGCAACAGCAATTTCACATCCTCAGCAACTCTCAAATGCTTCTGTGTTGGCCCATGAGTTCGTAAGGCCAGGTCAGAGAGGTTGCAGCTGTTTATGTCAATTATAGTCGTGGGCTACACAATTCTCTCTATTATTAGCCTCAATCTGCTGCTCACTGGCGCCTGCACTACACACATCGAACACGTCAAATCCTTCAATCAACTCAGAAGCCCCCAATCAATGCTTCAGAAAGCGATTCCTTCAGAACAATGGAAGTGGCTATAGGTAGCTTCCTATACAATTTGCAGCAATGATAACAGGGTGAGTACTGCATACGCAGCTGCATAGGCAGGATGTAAACATCATGTTTCCATTCTGTGTCAACCTGGTACTGCCAAAGGATGACATGCGATGACTTCCTTGAGTGGATCGAGGTTACCAAGAAGAAGCATGTGTAAATCATCAATACGAACCTACCCACCTCCCTCCCTACCTACCTAGCTTACAGTTCGCATTGACTGTGAATTACGCAGCTATACCCATTTTGATCAACACGATTCCTCTTCACCTGTCAGTCTTGGGGCTACATGTACATAGCTCCTAGCTACAAACTATTGGAGTGATTGCCCTGATGTGGACGTCAGTTGGACCAGAGCTAGAGAGGTTGGTGTATGATGACTGGCTGCTGTCAACGATTGTGGGATTAGGAGAGTCTATGAGCAATCATTAGGTTGGAACCGACTACAACAAACTGTAAATAGCTATTGATGGGGCTCCATTGGGATTAGGAGATGTGTACCCTTCTAGAATGGCATGTACGTAGGCATTTTAAGGCAAATTCAGTGCTCTATTACACACCATACCCACTTGGCCACGCGCAGTCTCCACCCACCTTGGTACACACATCACACCACCAGTGGGCTATGTGCACACCAAGTTTTGCTATCCTAATGTCAATGAGGGTGAGTAACGAGCATCGATAATACACCCACACAGCAAGTGCAGTCTCTATGAGGAGGACCTCACTGCGCACCCTAACATACAAAGCCCATTACTCAATGCCTCTTTGGCTGCTGTAACGCCCACCCAGGTTGGTAATCTGCTTGGGCAAGGACCCGTGTCTAAGCTCACCAAAATTGGGATGCAAAGGTTGATACCTATGACATACAGGCTGGAACTAGGAGGAAACACTGCTACCCCCATACCCACTTGCAGTGCTTATGATAATGGCAGGTCAACAGACATTTTCCGGTCAATTTCTCTGTATGTCCGGTCAATTACCAAATTTGTCAGGACAAGTTCCGCGAGGTCGTTCACCAGGCTCGTTCTTAGTGCATGTGCTGACGTTGCGAAGTTCCAGAGAAGCTCCTCACTCTTAATAGGGTGTCAATCATATTTATAGCCTTGAAGTACATCATCAAAATTGAGTATGGGTTTTACTTGGCTGCTCATAAATCTACTTACCATGGCTCTCTCTAACTACACCCATGCAGCTCTAGCTAGCTAGCTAGCTAGCTAGATAATTGCTGAAAGAATTGGCCTTCAACAAGGTGTTGTCTAGGTCCATTTAGCTATGAATTATAATGGCCCACCTGGCTCTGATGAGACATCAAGCCCAGGCACTACCATGTTGCTTTCACCCTTTGGGTGAACATTCCCACCCCCAACCCACCCTTTGTGCTCACACAGAACCTCCAAAGATATTCTCATTGCTAACAGGTTTTGCAGTCATAAAGGGTTAAACAGCTGCCATGTCCTCTGCATGATTCTGAGCTGATACCAAGTCGTGCCGAGACACATCAAGTCTTTTAAAGACTCACTTGTTAGCATACAAGCTGATGGCAGCACTGACTCTACTGATGTAGAGGATGAGCTGTTCCTAGCCCTGTACTTCGATGCACACACCCAGGATGGGACAGTGCACGTACAAAGTAGTGTCAGGACAACATGTGTGGATGTCAGGTCAAATTTGGGATGGTCTGACATTGTGTCAGAGCAAAGGCGAAATCTTATCATAAGCACTGACTTGGCTACGCCCAGTCTCCACCCACCTTGGTACACACTTCAAGCAACCAGTGGACTATGCACACATCAAGTTTCGCTATCCTAACGTTAATGAGGGCGAGTAACAAGCATCGATAATACACCCACACAGCAAGGTGCCTATCCAAAGTCTCTAAGAGTAGGATCTCACTGCTCACCCTAACGTATGAAGCCCGTTAACTAATTATAGTCGATGTCTTTTAGGCTACACCGACCCAGGTTGGTAATCTGCTCGGGCAAGCACCCGTGTCCAGGTTCGCCAAAATTTGGCTGCAAAGGGTGATGCCTATGATGTATGGGGAGGCTGGAATATGGGGAAATGGCATAATTAGCCTACATGCCATTTTATAAGACCACATCTCCTAATCCCAATGGAGCCCCAACAAAATTTTTTTTACAGCTTTTAGTTGAAGGCCTACCAATATCACCACAAATTATCAGAAATTTAAAGCAGCACTTTTCCAAAGGTGTGTCTCCCCTGAACTTTGTCGGATGAAGCCATACCCCCTGGGCCATTCTTCATGCTTCAAGATGGTGCAATCGATATTACAAAACAGTCAAGTATGGGAAAGTGATGAGGATTTGAATAGTTGCTACAGCAGCAAAAATCGGGAATCTTGATGGGCTATAATCAGGAAGCCATATAACATAATATGAGACTATAGAATTTCTAAGGGGTCACTTGCAAACTTTTGCTGAATTGATTTGGAATTACCCATGTGACTGACTTCCTTCATGTTGGCATGGAGTTTCTATGTGTCAAAGTGTTGGTTGCTAAGCAACATGAAAACGCTAATTGCACAGCTGATTAAATGCAAGTCTGATTGACACAGAGTGCCACTGAGACGTGCAGAAACCATTGCTGAAATCAAACTGGACTGCTCTCATTGTGGGGTTTATGTGGGCAGTACTATTTGTGGGCTGTACCTGAGACTGTTGGGGGAATATGGGTGTCTGAACTCTTTGGAATAGAACACAGGGATGCTTGAATAATTAGAGGGTTCAGAATCACTATGGTACCACACCACTACCACTGCACCACACACACAAGAGGAACATGAACAGTACATACCTTTAAGTTTCTCTGTTTCCACTGGAGGGGAGATGAAGGCAGTGATTAGTGGTGTACATTGTTCACTACATCATGTGTACAGTCATGTCATCGAGATATGCACAATGTACATGGTTTTGGTTACTGTTGTATCCACAACCCACCCACCCCCCAACACACACACACACACACACACATACACATGAACACTACACGTGCCAACATATATACATGTACTAGGCGAATGGATTGCATTGTGGGGCGAGCGTGAGCGAGTGCGTGTGCCGTGGCCTTGTACCCAGGCTCACATGCGGAACGTGGACCACGTGAGGGCCTGGGTACGAGACTACAGTGTGCAGCCTGCACATGACTGTCACAGAACGTTAACTGAGAATAGCACAACCTCAGGCCACAGAATACTATCATACAGGTCTGCTCGTTCTCTGCTGACGCCAGATCTGGGCATCACTGGTCACACATGTAGCTAGCCTAGCTACATGGGCCGTGAGTTGAGTGTTTCCGAGCGCAGGCCAGCCACTGAGTTCCCATTCTCTGGCAATACCTGAAGCCGTCGAACAGGCACATGATCCCCCACCGCGCGCTATACCCTTGTTGAGGTAGACAATCTCCGGTTCCAAGTCGACGTTGCAATTGCGCAATGGTACATAGTGAGTTCTAGTCGAATTAACACATGACGCAATGACACGCAAAATACGAGAAGGAAGTGATTTACGGCATGACGTACGACAGACATAAACATATAATAATACATTATTGAAAATTTGCAGCAAACTCATCTATGTGGGGCTCGCTCATGTTTGCCCCAACCAACACACACATCCACACACACACACACACACTCACACACACACACACACACACACACACACACACATGTACACATATACACACCATGAGTTGTACAGTTACTCGTGTACAATGTAGTTGTTAGTACACGAGTGGGAGGGTAATACAGGGGAACAGAGGGTTCCAGGCTGGCAGTACGATCAAGTTGGACAAGGACAATACAGAACTGAAAACTAGCTGAATGTTCCCTTGATTGTCGAATAAAGGTGTAATGCTTTTCCGTGAAAACTGTAGTGACACACCTGTACCCAAAGTCGTCTACCCCCCATGTGTAGGATTCGAGAACTTCGTTCATGACACAATTATAGTTGCTTCTGAATCATCCACCCTCAATGCAGTCTACCCCCAAAAATGTTCGAATCTCTTTCATGCTAGAATTGACACCTACAAAAGCTCTAGGAAACAGTGAAATCCATTTTGCTGACTTAATAATCTAGCAGTTGACTTGCTTAACCAACAACATACTCCAAACTTGTCCATGTAATTACACAAATACACCCACACATGTGTACAACTACTTGTGGATACCCACATCTTAAGTAGATACAGCGGTTTGCACCAAACTTGCAATTTTGGAAGTCGTCATCCGTCTAAGTGCGCATGCCCACATTTCACAACACATTCATTTAGCCCGGAATATGGCCGGTACGTCGTATGAGCCTCGCTGTAAGCGCTAGTCCTACAAGGCTCACACGACGTACCGGCCATATTCCGGAATTTGTGGTGAAATGTGCGCATGCGCACTTAGACGGATGACGACTTCCAAAATTGCAAGTTTGATGCAAACCGCTGTACATGTATGCAGAGACATGACCCCTACAGGTGATTGTGACAAATGAAGAGTGGGTGGGGACAATTAAACACATAACTAGCTCACAAGGTACAAGGTTCTATGGCATCTGGGGGTCCTAGCCTATATATATATGGGGGTCCAGGGTCCCCCCCCCCCCCCCCCCCCCCCCCCCCCCCCCCCCCCACACACACACACACACACACACACACAAAAGTCACTTGGTTTGGTGCAGAGATCGTGGTCAGGTACTTGACTTGAAACTAGCCAAGCGCAGGGAGCACATCAGTTAATCAGACAAGTCAGTAAGATATGGGGCTGGACCTCCCCTGCAAACTTCAACATAAGACCTTTCCCAAGAATGACTCGACAGAAATGACCACACCCCACACTAGGTGTTCATAAATGCATGGTCAACTCCCCCAACATGAAGGCAAAAGACAGGTATGACAGTACCCATACATACAGGTGTACACAGACAGACACAAAGTACAGCCTCACACCCACACTCTCATATCTCCATTCTTTGTCACTCGCAGTATGGAAAAACAGGATCCATACAATAGTACGGTTGTTATGCGTACGTACGTCACACTTCTGAGCATGCATGTGCGGGCAGTAGCATCATTGACCACACCCCTAACATTGCCGCTCCAGTAATACGCAAGTTCCATTGTGTGAGCAGTGTGTAGTGCCACGGATTGCAACACTACCATCTGGTGAGCAGCAGGAGGTGGAGCATACGGCTGGTTGATGGGATTGAGTGGGCCGGGCTGGACGTTCCTTAGCTAGATGCCACTCATAGGGCGGGGTGCTGCTAGTACATCATATTGTGACACGATGATGTCACAGATCAGGCAAGCTCCAGATGAGAGGCAGGTGGTGCCTGTATCTCATATCCAGATTTGAAGCAAATCAGCTTTCAGGAAGGCTTAGTTTTGAAGAGTGATGGTACTGTACAAACAGGAGCTTATGGGCTCCTGGTACAAATGATTGTGGTTCTGCAAACCTCTGAAGGTGATGTTCCTTGTCTGTATTTACTTGTCACACACTTACTCACATAGAAGAGACCTTTCCCAAATCTGGATTAGCAATCACACTCCAATCAGATACGCGCAGGTATAAATCTGATTCACAATAACTTCCGTATTTGTTCTGCCATAGCAACGTTTGAAAATGGCTGCTTGCAGAGTATTAGGACAGTATGAGCACAAATAAAGGTGTGGCGAAAGTAAACCACATCTTGTTTGAGAGTGCAGGCACCAGTCATTGTGCCACACTAGGCCTCAAAACAGTGTAGTGCCACCTGCAACTTCTCGGTGTTTTGAGGGACTACAGGCATTTTGGAAGCCTCAATTCACTCAGCCGGAAATAGTTGTGTGTACACGTGTGTAAGCTGTAAACACCTTTTGGAACATCACCCAGTTCATTGCATATTCATTCAAAGAAGGAGGCTATTGCCAACTGCATGTGTACGGTGTTGGAACGAGGTGAAACCAGGCTGAAGTCATGACCACTGATGACTCAGAGGTAGATGCGATGCTTCTGTCCTAAAGCATTCCATTTCGGCTCACAACAGCCAGACTGGTTAGGTTATGTATAGGATAGAGCCCTGGCTTTAACCCTGCACATAAACACCCTGGGCACAGAGGCCAATGCCCAGTGTTCCAAGGGTGTTTATGTGGGTCAAGTCCGAACAGGAGAGCTCTAGCTTACTTAGGCCATACCACATAGCACATAAACACCCTGGACACAGAGGGCATTGGTCGAGGGGACATCCCAAGACCAATTAACAATGCCCAGTGTTCCAAGGGTGTTTATGCGGGTCAAGTCCGAACGGGAGGGCTCTAGCTTACTTAGGCCATACCCCATAGCAATGAATTGTGTATTGTATAGAGCTGTGACCAATAATCAATTAATTGAATAATTGATCAATGATAAAGATCTTAGACTAATAATTGGTGGTAAAATTAAGATATCAATTATTGAAATCTGCTTGTGAGTATGTTAGCGAGCACAATAAAGGGAACAGAAAATGGTGATATGCAATATAAACTTGTAGCAAACTATATATTGTGTATTCATGGTGTACTATTATATCGTAGGAAACTCATCATAGCTTAAACATATGTGTATGTTTGTAATACTTGGTGGTATGTAAGCATCACTACATACATATATTATGCATACACAAATTTTGACCAATAATCGGATAATCGGCAATTATTCGACCCCCAATAATCAGTGTTGATTCCAAGAGCAATATCACAGCACTAGTATTGTATGAGGGCTTTAACATAAACACCCTGCGGAAGCCTGCCAATACCAAAGCTTCCATCTAGTGAAGCATGATGTCATCATGCATGTGCTAACACCTGTCAAGGTACTGGTATATCGCATAGTGCAAAATTCCGTATGGTGCAATTCTTTGAGTATTTGGTATGAAGCCTTGACATACGAAAATGAAAATTTTAACAGTCGAAATTTTAATGTCAGATTTTGAATGGGTAATCCGAACACGCACGTGGATTCTGAAGCGGCGAGCAAGCAATGGCATTTGTAACAGTATTTCTATCCTATGAATGGCCTTCCAGACTCCAGTGGACCCGTCTACACCCGTTAGCCTGCGACAATAACGAGCCTGTGGGAAGTGTGACAGATGAAAGTAAGCCAACTTCACTGAGCAGCAAGAGTATGTCGCCAACCAGGTGGCTATTCGTTATTTTTCGAAATTCCTTGCCAACAACAGAGGCCAAGATGTCAGCATTGTAGACGTGGTACCCTCTCACCATTGTGCATTGCCTCAACTGAAAACAACACCATCGACACGTTACGTAGTGTAATCCTTCTGAAAGCATTTCAGCCATGTATACAAAGAAATTCCCGCTATCTCATCTTTTGCCATACTGCAAGCAGAGAAACTGGAGATTTGAGAGTCAAGTGAAAACACACACACACACACACACACACACACACACAAACGAGTACGTAAGGGAGAGCACAACCAACTGCACATACGTACATTACACAAAACAACACACACACACACACACACACACACACACAACAAACACAAATGAGTACATGACCAGGGAGAGCACAACCAACTGGTAATGAATGGTATCACATACGTAGTGTAGGCACAGTGGTGAACAACTGCAGTACACTCTTGTGCTTGTACATGAGCAATAATTTGGTGTGGTGTGGACCACACAACTTGAGCCCCAATACCACACCACTTTACACATGCAAAACACTGGAGCTTGACACAGCAGCTCTATAGGCAAGCTTACGAGAAGGAACGGCTACAGTACATAGGAAGCAGAAGATTGAGACGTTGCACAGACAACAGGTGACCAACTGGTACGCTAGTATTTCATTGTTTGTGCCATCGATAATAATACAACTTGCCCCACGGTAACAAATGCACAGGTGTGCATTAATTGAAGATTGCACCATTCTAAGAAGTCAAAGTTTGATGGACAACACATATTATATCTGTACATCTATAACTGACTGGGCCATTGTGAAGGCATACATGTATCACAGCATGGCCTCATGAATTGATATTTAATACAAGTAGCTGAGCTCGCTTCGCTCGCTCAGCTACTTCCTCCTCGCTCGCCTACCGTGCGTAATCCGGCGCTGGACATGCAGCTCTCTGTGCAGACTGCATGCAGAGTTGCTCCCCGATTGCGTCCACTTCAGCTGCTGCTTGCCGCTTGCGTCCGCTTCAGCTGCTACTCCCGGGCCCGATTGCGGCATCCACTTCAACTGCTGTTCCCCCTTTGCCTCTGCATGCTGCTGCTCCCCGATTGCGTCTGCTGCTCGCCGCTTGCATCCGCTTCAGCTGCTGCTCCCGATCGCGTCCACTTCGGCTGCTACTCCCCGATTGCATCCGCTTCAACTGCTGCTCCCCGATTGCGGATTCCAGCCCATGCCCGGACCCAAAGTTCTCGAACATTCTTCGCGGAGTTCGAGGTTAAGTAAAGTACGAAGGTCGCGCGTCACTATAGTCTAGTCCCGCCCCACGAACATCCCACTTCCGTTACACACACACACACAAACACACGTTAAAATCTTAATGTATTGATACACCTAAGGGTGCTCTGGGTGCTCTGAATATAACATGTATAGCCTCATTCCCAGACCCCGCCCAGCTTTTGTCACCTGCAGTATAGAAAACCGGGTGACGAAAATCTGGG
Source organism: Axinella damicornis (assembly GCA_963931865.1). Classification (NCBI taxonomy): domain Eukaryota; kingdom Metazoa; phylum Porifera; class Demospongiae; order Axinellida; family Axinellidae; genus Axinella; species Axinella damicornis. The sequence goes on from OZ007508.1 coordinate 17,024,868, forward strand.
CCGGGAACAAGCCATGTACATGTAGCTGTATCAGTGGTCTGTGTGAGTGTGTGTGTTACTAGCCTCGTTCCCAGGCGCTCGGTAATTGGGTACCTGGGAACGAGGCTAGTGTGCTACAAGCTGACCAGGGTGGTAGGACAAGATCATGTGCGGCATGCATTCTAATGCATCGTGCCACAGTATATAGCGCACACTGCTATACAAGAAATATGCAGAATAGTAACAGCTCTAATGCTGACGTTTGCCGGCTGGGGCACAATGTGGCGCAAATGCTCATACTGATTTCCTACCTGCTGCTAAACACTTGAGTGCAGTAGACAAGTCTGTACATATTATAGTGGCGTAATTCACTTGTAGTCTTTCATGGAGGATACTCATCAGGATCGATGCAACGAAAGCACAAAGCAGCCTTCTCCCACGGAGAAAGAGCTAGAATGACCAAAATGACAGCACGTGATCCTACCGCACCCTCCTTGCTAGATGACACTGAAAACAAAGTTAGGTCAAGAGGTATGATTACTTGAAGGTCACATGACTATTGGTGGCTCTTCATAGGTTATGTTAACACAGTGCATTCACTGCACATGATCCTAGGGGAACAAAACAAGCTAGCAACGAACTGTTGTTTCAACATCTGCTGTGAAGCTGATGCAAGTACCACACCTTAGTTCTGGGGTGAGGGGGTGTGGCACATGATGGTGTGTAATTCAAACATCATGAGATGTGCCTTATGAGCTATTGTCAAGTACACTTACCCTTGCTGCAGCTTGTTGTTCACCCTGGAGGAGGAACAAGTGAGAGGGAGCAGGTGAAGCAGTCGAGTATATGAATGACTCTAGTCTTCCCAGACCCTCCACAATGTGAAAGGAGGTGTTGGTACTACACGCATATAGAACACTGCGTTTGAAAAACCAGGAATTTTAGCAGTAACTAGGAATTCTGATTGGTTCACTTAACAATTACCTCAGGGGCAAAGTCTCAACTGGTCACACACTGAAGCCCAGTAAGCAACTACAACTGTTTGGAATTCAACTTTGCAATATCTCATCAACACCCTCCCCACTACATCAACCAGACTCTCCTTTCCTGGAGAGGGTCTGGGAACAAACTAGAATGGCCACAGCTCATCGCAACCAGCAGGCATGAGACTGCCACTCAAAGTCACCACAAGGTACGAGACTAGCTACATGTACATAAACATGACGTACCGGTCTCTCTTCTCTTAGCAACTGAAGCAGTGGAGAGAGAACATGGAGAGGAAGAAGAGAGATATGAATAATGTGTTGTGCAGCAGGGGTAGAGTGATCGGTTTGTCCGTCCGTCCTGATTATTATGCTCTTACACTCACTATATGGTACGGATGCGAATGTATCAGATGGTGGCTGCTTTCAAACACTTATAAATATGATTTTCTGTCAAAATATTGTTAGTAACTATTGTATTGGCATGTGAATGAAAATTGCATTGCTACTTGAAAGGTAGATATGGTAACTTCTTGACGATTACCAACACAAGCTGTAATTGCCACAACACTGCAGTGTGCTGACCCAAGAGTAAGTAGTTTTATATGCTCCCAGAACATGCACCTGCACTACGTACTCAACAAGAGTCACGGTATGCAATAAGCTAGGCCTGCTGCGCACGCCACAACCATCATCAAAAGGTGGCAACAATTAGAATAGTGACAAACTTTGAATTTGCCGTGCATTCCCATTATAGTGAACAGGAGCCATGTTGTTTGCCATACATTGTACCAGCTGCCTCACACCAAGAAGGTTGTAAATGGGTATGGGTAGTTTCTTATCGGTGCACTCACTTTTGTGTGGTGTGTATATGCCTACAAGAGAATAGGTCAAATCCTTGAATCTTGTCGGCAAACACTAAACTCAGCAGACAGTCTCTAGGTTGTGCAAATTTCCTCACTCCTCAACAAACAACTGAAGAGCACTTCAGAAGCTAGTGCACTCAGGGTAGGACTGTGGACGGGTTTACTCACCCAATAGTCCCACCCAGTGATACAACACAGCAATGGGCCTAAACTCTATCAGGTACGGACACAATGCCCATACACAACCCAAATATTGGCTGCCTACACAACCCAAATATCAAACACTGCAGTCAGTGCAATAGTCACTGTACATGTGCTTGTATAAGCACCACAACCAGCGGTACTCATAACACACCTACTGATACATGGACCTGCCACTTTCAAGGCGACCTGCTGACCACTAGGTGAACATGACACTAAACTGGGACAGAAGACCCACTGCCTCTAGCTGGCCAGCTTAGCATGCACATGTGTACCCAGTAGTAGCCACCCTCAAGTTGTGGTGGCTCTTGAATTGTAGCCATACTACTAAGTCATGGCCATTACGTAATTGATGAAGTATAGTACAGTGATACGACAGAGATGGTACTGTCCACACTTGCCCACCTTCCTCCTCTCTCTCTCCGGCAGCTGCTGCCACTGTGTGCACACGGAGACAGAGGAGAACATGAAACAACAATGAGACGTATCAACATATCCGTGCAAACTGGGGGCTGGGTACTGTGTACATGCAAATACTTGGGGGAAGCTTCAGTGTGTAATAGCTGAGACCTGGGAGTTACACAACCACTGTGCCATTAGTCATTAGTCATACAGTGGTACACATTCTGCAGTCACAACTCCTCCCACACTGGAGGGCAGTATTCTCCACAGGGTTTGCAGGACAATGGGAACAATTCATTATTCATGACTAGCACAGATACACTAAAGCCATCCCCGAAAAGTACATGTGTGCAACGTGTGTGATTGCAATTGATGGTAGACATGATGCATACAATGACCATCTGTTCGAGATGGCAACTGTGTAGAGTCCGAACACTCCATCCTCCTCCAACAAAATGATCATCACGTCTTCCAAGGACATATGGAATCCACAACATTACGTACTAGGAGAAATTTTAGTTGGTAACCAAGAAGCAGAAGCGGCACTCATGACTGACGAGTGGTTGCTTTGCTAAAGCTCATGCAGGTTTGGTTTCTGAGGCAATAGTTCTGACATAACTACACTGACTAATTGGCACGTACAACTCATGCACTAATTAACTCTTTACCAACCAATGACTGCAAAAGCCGTCATGAGCTCCCATAAGCCATAAGAATTTATATGGGGAATTTATTACTAGGCGTTATACTTTAATACAGGATTTCGCTTCCTTAAGCTGTTTCTTATGGTTGGTAAAGAGTTAACACATGTCAGGATGGAAGCATGCAATGTCACGTAGATGCCCTTATTATCGCCACTCACCAGCCGTTTCTGTTCCCACAGACTAAGTCCCAATCCAAACTGAGGCTTCAGAACGTCAGTGTAAAAGGAAATTGCCTTTACAAGCACGAGGCTGCAGCCTTTCACTGAGCATGCACAGAAGTGAATAAAACCCACGCAATTAGAGGCGAACGTGGAGTGGTGATAATAGGAGTCCCACGTGGTGTGGTGATAATAGGAGCCCCATGTGGTGTGGCGATAATAGGAGCCCCATGTGGTGTGGTAATAATAGGAGTCCCATGTGGTGTGGTGATAATAGGAGCCCCACGTGGTGTGGCAATAATAGGAGTCCCACGTGGTGTGGCGATAATAGGAGCCCCACGTGGTGTGGTGATAATAGGAGCCCCACGTGGTGTGGTGATAATACGTAGGGGACTCTACGCTAACAGTGAGGTGTGCTTAAAACCAGATTTTGCGGTTTTGGAATACCCATACACTAATCAATATTCACTGAGGTCAAAGGTTGCCACACAATAGCTGGTCTGCAACTGGAGGAGTACTACCAGGAAACCAAATGGGGAGGGTAGTTTCTTGTGTTCCAGGAATAAAGTGCAACACACTGCAACTATAAAACTGACATTCACTTTCCATTGGGTCTGTAATGGTCACATGACCTAAACTGAGGAGGCAGACACCTGCAGTCTACTGCAATGTCCCAAAAATGTGACAATGACGGTAATACTATGGGTGCCCTATATCACGCCCCAAATAAATTATTTCACAGCTAGGTGATGGACAATTAGAAACTGTATTTCTTAAGCATCAGTCCATGTGAGGTAGCTACATTCAAGGCATGCACGATGAGATAGCTAGGGTCTACCGATTTTAATACAGCTATGTCAGGATGCAGAATGAGATACCATAAGTTGTGGCAGTAATGTTAGAAACAGGGTGTGGTCAAGTTGTATAAATTAGATCAGGGCTAATTGTCGACTTTCGCGCAAATTTTCTCAGCCTCTCGAGTGGATCTCTGGTCTGTAAGTTATGTAGATGCTGAATTCTGACACTTCTATTCTGAACTAAGCCTTCAACAAGGCTTTCACTGCTCAAACTGCTTCGGACAGACTGACAGACAGACAGACAGACAGAGAAACTGATGACTCTACACCTGCTGTGCGCATGCGCACGGGGTAATAACATGCCGTGAACGTGTAGGTTAAAAAAAGGCTGATGATGACTGACAAGCTTTTTTGATGCGTGTGGAAGGGCTGCTGCCAATTTGTTGCACTCCAGGCAATTCAATCATCCACAGAACCTCGAACACAGCTCTCCGCTGGGACAGATGTTGATCTTCCACTGCCAGAAGCCATTGCCACTTCTCTGCATGCCTCTACATCAAAATTGTGGCTCGTATGATAAGGCCACCTCTTTGTTCGTAAGCCTGACAGGAAAACAATGATTGTTTGTGAAACTTGTCGCAATATAACATTAGAAGCGGCCGTAAGCAATTTCAAAATATGACAATGCAAAACAGAGCAACAAAATTTAGAGTGCCTATGGTGAGGCTGTCCCCCATGAACCAAGGGAACCAAGGGAACCAAAGGAACCATAATATAATAGGCTATAGCTCTAGTGTCATAGTGCACACTCAGCATATTTCGTGATTCTTATATGAAGAACTAACCGTAAAATTAAAATATTCTCCATGTCCAGAGTGCAATCAACAGTGTTACTGGACGCATTCTGTGCAACCTGCTCTATTTCAAAGGTTGTCCCACTGACTAACGTCTAGAAGTGGTATGTGTATAGTCCCAATACATTTCTGTATATGCACTGTACCAAGTTGACACTACTCACATACCCTCTTGATCTCCTCTTGTGCTTGTGCATTCTGGGGTGGTAGGCAGAGGGCAGTGACAACATGAAGGACACACCACCTCCCACACATGGTAGAGTGTGCCCCGCCCACATGCAATATAGACCACACCAGGCTAACCACACCCCCTCCCCTCCTTCCCAGGTTTCCACTTCACTCCAGCATGAGGACATTATGAACTCCACTCGAGCATCTCTACCAACACCACCACAAAATGGAGGCAAGGTGACTAAGACTTAACCAGCTAAGTGCTACAATATGCATGCACCTCAAACTGTCATGTGAAAGTCCTTTTGTTTTGATGACAGGCATCTGTTGCAACCTCTATCTTAAACTCGTTCCCTTCAGTTCTCCATCACTTGCAGTATATGGCCGTACTACAAGTGATCCAAACCTGGAGGCCTGGGAATGAGGCTACTCAATCTCCCAGACACAGAAATAAGGCCACCTCTTTATTCGTCAGGCTGACAGGAAATTCTGATTCTTCGTGAAAACTGGTCGCAATGCAACATTAGAAGTGGCCATAAGCACATAATGACAATGGAAAGTTAGAGCAACACAAATTTAGAGTGCCTTATGGTAAGGCTGTCCCCTTTGGAATGCCCAGTAGAAGTTCACTGTAAATACCATATGGCACTTATATTTTGTGGGTCTAAATTTTCGTGAATTGCTCTTCGAGAACATTTCGTTGAAAATATTTCGCGAATTAGCGGAAAAAGTGCCACACCCACACCATGGGCGTGGCCGGTGTACTGCACTTGAGGACTCCCGTCCGTGCTGAAATCAACTACATATTCGTCGTTGTGTTGTATTCTGCGACTCTCTTCCCCACTTCGACGTTCTCAGAGTTCGTTTTCAGATACCTGGGCGTTCCCCTGACCTTCGCCGTGCCGGATCGAGCTGGCAGCTTCAGCAATGGCAGATATCGCACATGATGGTACCTCTCCATGTGGACCTGTAAGCTTACACTTCGACTACTGTCCATCCTCACTGTTGAAGTACACAAACAGAGCCATCAAGCTAGCCATCGCGCGCGTACGTTGGAATACTGTCCACGTAGCTGTCGGCGCACGACACGTGTCAAAATTTTTGTTGAAATAATTTCGTGAATGACCTGCAATTCGCTAAGTTCGCAAAAATTTAGACCCACGAAATTTAAGCGCTATACGATATTTTCCATGATCAACAGCGTTACTAGTATACTTGGCACATTCTGTGCAACCAGTTCCCTTACCTGTACTTCCAATGTATTTCTGTATAATTTATGCACTATGCAACTTCACACTACTCACATACCTTCTTGATCAGCTCTTGTGCTCGTGCACATCGGGAGGCATCCTGGGGTGGTAGGGAGAGGGCAGTGACAACATGAAGGACACACCACCTCCCATACACTTCACTCCAGCATGAGGGGAGATTATGAAGCACTCATGCATCTCTACCAACACTACCACAAAATGGAGGCAAAATGACTAAGACAAAACTTCAGGTACCAACTAAGTGCTACAATACACACACCCCCCCAAAACTACAAAAGGTCAACTGAAAGCCACTTGTTTTGATGAAAGGCAACTGTTGCAACCTCTATCTTAACCTCGCTCCAGACCATTCCTCCCTTCAGTTCTCCTTGATCCAAACCTGGAGGCCTGGGAATGAGGCTACTCAATCTCCCAGACACAGAAACTCCTAACAATGAAATCAGCTAGTGCACATGTAGCAATGTCAACATACCTCCGGTATAATCTCAGGAAGGGAGGCACCCTGGGACAACAGAGAAGAACAGAAGTGAAACATACACACAACTATGTACTGCAACACACAACTGCAACATGCACATCACATGCTGTTATCAGTAACAGGATACCATCAACTGTGTCTTCCATCTGACCTACCGGTTTGCTCCACTTCTCCAGGTAAGAGGCCCACTGTGGTAATCATTGAGGGGAGGGAGGAAGGTAGAGACAGACATAAATCACATGTACATGCAACAACAACAAACACAGCCAGCAGAGGAGGTGGTGATGATCACAGACATACAGTCTGGCTGACTCATCATAGAAATATCCATCCAACACACACACAAATTATAGCTTATTTCTCAGACTGTTCCCACCCCCAGTTTGGAACACTTGCAGTATGCATTAACAGATACTGCAAGAGATCGGGCCTGGGAATGAGCCCACACAAACGATACTTGAAACAACCCAAATATCATACCCTGTACCACTGAGGTGTCCTGGAAACATGACACACACAAACGGCCAGTACATTTGCCTTCTCAGGAGTGTATGAGCTATCGCAAAACACCACATACTCAGGTAAGGATTAGTCTCATGTAGCTAGACTTTAGCTCATTCCCAGGCCCCCACCCAGCTTATCGTTGCTTCCAGTATGGAAAACCGGGGAGGGCGTGGCACATTTCCTCATGTGAGTATGACGTAATCGACAAATGGCAAAACTTTTCAGACAAGAATGAACTCTTTAGGGGCCAAATTCTTTCTCTAGGTCATTTTCAGTCTATAGAACACTTAAACATACCCTAATTTCTGTTCCCTGGCATTGCTGGGCTAGAAACTGCTCACACAGGTAATTTCAGCTATACTTAGCATATACGTGACTTAACCACACCCACCAATTAACGAGCTTGCAATCAAGCCTCCCGAGAAATGCCAACCTGCCGTAGCTGAAAAACGGGCGATGTATATGCTGGAAATGGAGGCCCTACAAGGCAAGACAGCTACTTTCTAAGTCCATTTATGCCAAAAACGGCGGAAATGGCCCTCCCAGTGCCGACCAAGACCTTTCTATCGCGGAGCCCAGACACGGCCATGCTGTTTGCACCCTCCGGGTGCACCCACCCACCTCCCCTGTCCCGCCCTTTCTGCTGTCGCAGAACCTATCTCCCAAGGACATTGCCGGATGTGACATCTGAAGCTGAAAGTCTCAAGGTGTCATTAGCAGGGAAAGGGTTAACTTAAGCACAGTTTTGTGATGGTCAACCATCTACATGTTCAACGCTTGGTGTGCATGACCCCTGCTAGCTAGATACACAATGTGGTATGTTACCTGATACCTTCACCCTTCTTGCTGTCTGAGCTCAGTGTGCTCATGTTATCCACCAATCTTACTACCCTGGTGTCCCCTCACGTGAGGAAGTGTACCCGACTCTCTCCCGCTTAACTGTACTGCAAGCGACGGAAACCTGGGAGGGGGCTCGGAACGAGGCTAGCTAGACTTATACTGTGCTGCATGAGCTGAATGTACTGTTATGACAATACATGTAGCAACGTCACTGGATAAGGTTAAGACATTACAATGTACGTGCAGCTATGTTACTGGCTAAATTGCTCACAATCCAAAATGGACTATATTGCTACGTCAAATATCAGACAAATGAAACAGAGAGCTAGATCTAGTCAACAATGGGAAGGAGCGTCCAACTACGAGAAGAATTCTGCCTTGTGCTTGACGATATACGGCAAGTGGGGAATCCATACTGCGCTCACACTAAGAGGGTTATAATTTTAGTCACAAACCAGCACTTGGCTATGCAACACCTACTTAGACTAGTACATGAAGCCCCCACCAGCTCTTGTGGCATAATGAGTTCCAAATAAGGGCATGGTTAGATTGCTGCAGTTTGAAGGAACATGTTCTGTGACTATAATGTTACGTTGGACGCTCCTTCTAGTTATGGGCTCCTGCGTATATCCAAGTGGAAAATCGTAACATTGCACCGAGCACATGCTGGACTGGACTGGACGTCAAAAGGATATGCATGAACCACTGAGGTGTCCCTGAAACATGACACACACAAACAGTACATGTGCCCTCTCAGGAGTGCATGAGCCATCCAAATACCACATACTCAGGTGATGAAGACACTCAGTCTCATGTAGCCTGACTTTTAGTGTGCTACAAGTGATGATGGGCTGGTTATCGTTGAGACTAGGACACAGTTGAATGTACTGTTAGGCTAGTACATGTATGTGTCAAATTGCTCACAATCAAAAATAGTTGCTTTGTCAAAATACGTACGTGGCTCAAATAATAAACAGAGACCAAATCAATGATTAGCCTCGTTCCCAGGCTCCCCCCTACACAGCAACGAAAGGTTTTCATCACTGCACAGGGGGAGCCTGGGAATGAAGCTAATCAACAATTACTGTACCCTGCAGATAATCAGCATTCACAAGCAATCCATGCACTCCAACACTCACAACAGCTGATTCCCATACATATGAGATGATTCAAACACCATTTCCTCTCATAACTATTCTCCATCCTAATTCCAGTGGTCTGAACAGCATACAGTCTTTCTCTACCAAACTAAAAGCTGAGTTCATCCTCGTGTGCATGTCCATCCACTGATAATGTACTGCCACAACAAACAACACACACTGCCCACGCAGGGAGACAATGGCCTCACGAACTAGCCACTAGGGTATGAATGATTAACTGAACTACGTAGTCGAGTAATCGACTGGTTGTCAACTACATTTCCTGCATGTCCACTAGTTGAGAGGGCCAGCTTTACTCCATAACATGTAGAGATGCTAGTGTGTTTGGACCCCCAAAATTACATGTGATGTAAAGTGGAGTGATTTGTGATATGTACAGCTAGTGAACACACTCAATTAGTACTCAATAGTCGGTAAACCATGAGCCAACTAGTCAGCCAGGAAATTCCGGAGCACTAATCTACTCACTGCAGCATCTATGGACACAGTGGACAAGAGCGATACTCCCATCTCTAAGCACTACATACCTAGCCTCGTTCCCAGTCCCACGCCCAGCTTTTCGTCGCTTGCAGTACGGTAAAGCGGGGAGGGCCTGGTACATCTTCTCACGTGAGTGACGTCAAGGGTAGAAAGGGGTAGAAAGACCGGAAGGAAGCGTGGGCGTACGTGGGTCTCAGAACAGCAAGAAGAGCGAAGGTACCAGGTAACATACTACACGTATCTAGCTAGCGGGGGGCGACTGTTATACTCACCGAGAGTTGAACATGTAGATGGCTGAATCACACGCAAAACGTAGCGTCTACGTTCTGAAAATTTTGCCATTTTTCGATTACGTCATGCTCACGTGAGAAGATGTACCAGGCCCTCCCGCTTTACCGTACTGCAAGCGACGAAAAGCTGGGCGATGGCCTGGGAACGAGGCTACTATAAACCCACAAAAGCTAACACTGAGGACTTCCAATCAGGAACATAAGGTTATTCTGTTTCCCTCTGCATAGCAACACAAACTGAAATTCATATGCAGAAGTAGCTCCTGGATAATTGGTCCAGGTAAGCCTAGGCCTGGCCTGTCACACGTAGCTAGAGTGATGACATTCGCATCCTGCAGGCCCATTCCCATACTGCTCTCTAGGCATAATAATGGCTAGGATGACATCATCTTCCAGCCATGCTTGGGATTGAGTAAGAATCTGCCCTTCAGCACCTGAAATGTTAAGTTCTTTCATCCGGAAGGAAATGGAGGGCTACTCTACGTAGTTATTCATGATCACGTACCTGGTACTATACAGAGTCCTCTATGCAGAACTGCACTCATACAATTGCCTGGCCATCAATCCAGGGAATTTGTGGTGCGGGATACCAATTTGGTCTCCCAGAAATTGCTGGACCAAAACCCCCATCACAGATCATTTCTCTGTGTGCTCATACTGTAAACAATGAGTGAGCGGGTGCTTATGTGGAGCAGGTCACACCTATTTCAGCTGATTGCTCAAGCAGGCCGTTTTTCCCCTGCCCTCGAGATTGAGGCAACAGGTCTACTCATAAGAGGTTACACTAAGATGAAGCTAAGGTCACTCAATAAACTTCCTATTTCCCATCCATCACCCACATCAGCCAAGCTGGAGGCAGGACTGCATGTCCCCATTCCTATACTGACATCACACACGTCAGTTCACTTCTGCTATACAACCATGCCATTCATGCTGTCGACCTCATAATTGCTGAACAACTCTGCTGTCATGGATTATCTCATATGATGATCAGACAGCTCTGGGGAATCTACTATTGGATTACCATTTCCAGAAACGCTAGTCCGGAAGACTCATCGCTCAAGGTACTAATTTCCAGGAACCTTGAACCAGCAAATTTAATGGTCCACCAGCTTGCATGCATAAGGAAGCTATTCCTAAGATGGGAAATAGCCATCCACACCCCCGTCGGAGAAAATCTGGTGAGATTTCTCATCACTAACACTGTACTCATCTGGAATGTAGGATGGCCCCAGCCTCGTTCCCAGGCCTACCCCGTTTTTTCTGTTCTTTGGTTTGCGTTGACAATAATACACGGATGCGGAAGGGCGGTGAAAGCCAGTGTATTATTGTCAACGCAAACCGAAAAACAGAAAAAACGGGGTAGGCCTGGGAACGAGGCTAGGATGGCCCAATGAAATCGTAGAGCACATATGTAAATTATTATTGGTTACATCAACGAACGATCGAAGAGTGACAAAATAACCAGCTCATAAGGAGGACATACTTCATAGTTGATTTATGACCCCCCCTTTGTAGTATTCACATAAGAACCATTCAGCCTTCTCCAACTTCAAATAACCAAGAGGCCCACCGCCCTTTTGTGCACATCCCTAATTAGCTCACAACTGCAACGGGGTGAAGAAATTTTGATCGGTTGCTTGACTGCTTGACAGCACTGCAAAGCAGCTCTTGACCATTTGACTGCACTATATGCCATTAACTACACAATATATGGTCCAATAAGAATCCGTAGTGACTCCACTACCCCTTACTTTAAGACGCCAGGTCGCAGCTGTGACTACTTCACGCATGGGAGTTACATATCGTCCACAGAAACGTTCGCAATTGCAACTGGGATCAAGACTCTTGATGAGTACAAATCGTCCTTGATCATTCCATTCCGAACCTCTTCTAGCCTGCCTCCTTAGTATCTGAATCTCAGCCACTCCGAGATCATCTTGATCCCATGATCAGCTCTTAAAAATAACATTGATCACTAGATTCCATGCATCCCTCCGTGGGTGACATACAAGTGACTGACTACCCCTTCAAGGGGGTGCCACTCCCATATTCGCCCCTGATATCCAGCATACACTAACAGTACATGTGCCTTCTCAGGAGTGCATGTGCAAAGGGGTGACACTCCCATATTTGCTGTAGTCACAGCTGTGACCAGGCTTATCGGCGCATCTTGACCCATATACTAAGGAAGGGGTGGAGTCGCTACACATTCTTCCGTATATTATCGTGTCAAGGGCGAAATGCGCGAGCAGTCAAACGGTCAATGGCAGAAATACAGACCAGTCAAACGGTCGAGTGTTTTTGCGATGTGGTCAAGTGGTCAAGCAACAAAAATGACGGTCAAGATTTCATGACCCGGTTGCAGCTGTGACTACGACGCCTATGGGAGTGTCACCCCTTGATGTGTCATCCCAAATACCTCTTACTCAGGTAAGGAAGACCACTTACTCTCATGTAGCCTGTGCTATGAGCGGTGATGGGCTGGGTTTCAGGCACATGCTTGAGACTAGGACACAGCTGAATATACTGTTAGGACAACATGTGTAGTTATGTATGTCACTGGATGAATCGCTCACAATCAAAAATGGACTGGCCATTGCTATGTCCACAAGACAAAATGAAATGGAGAGCTAGTCAATAATTATTGCCGCACAGATGATTAGCATGGCATTCACCAGCAATCTCCTGTTCTTTGAAGTACTGGCACAACACACGTAAAAGACCAGGGAGTAGCTTGGTCTCGCGGGCCAGCATCTCGCCACATTCCCCGCAGTGGGTGTGGCGAGAAGCTGGCCTGCGAGACTAGGAGTAGCTTACAAGGCTGTATTAAGTGTAATGACAGCATGCAGTTTATGCTACAGTTCTTACGCGTGTAAACGTGGGCGCTGCTCCAGGCTCGGGGTATCTGCCTTGACCTCGATTCTCGCCGCCGGACGCCATCTTGATGTTAATTTACCGCCTTGCTCACAGCCCCTCCCCCGCCCCGGGCCCCATCGCGCGCGTCATATGACTAGTCTCGTGCCCAGACCACACCCCCCGCGGGGAGGTACAAGCATAGATAATATAGCCGCAGCTATATTATACAAGGTACAGCTAATATCTGAGCATGTAAGCACAACACATACTAATTTTTCTGCTATTGTACATGTAATATTGTGTATACAGACCAAAGGACACAACAAATCTATGGCTAGTACATTAATAGTAAAAGTGTAAGCAAACAATAATATTTTGTAACACCAGAAAAATCTTCGTGAACAAACTAGCAATTGCATCCGTCCTGCTTTTGTTCTCTTGGTTGCTTGTGATCTTGTGGAGTGACAGTGGATTTTAACTGTACACCGGTGTCTGCTGCGTTCAGGTCGACACTGGAAACAAGAGGGGGAGACACAGCTAGAGTCACTGCATGCACACACTTCAAAGTGGACAATGTGCAAGCACAGAATAGTGCAGTTCTGCACATGCTCTACGTACGGGAGCACATGTTCTATGTACGTATGATGTATCACCATCACAAGTGGATGGGAATTAATAGTTGGTTGGAAGAGCGGCAGTGTTACATTTCACTTGTGCAGACAGGAAGAGGGAGTGGCCTAGCTGGTCAGCTCTGCAGTGACTTACTTCCCATCCTGAATAATCTTCTTAGCTGTCTCGATGAAGACATCTTCAACGTTATCTCCACTGAGGGAGGAACAAGATAGAATGTAAACACTAGGTGGGCCACCAATAGACCTGTTGCAGCTGACGTCATCATTTCGAGAATACGGACAGGTACACAAACACGGCGGATCATTTTTGGAGATAGCAGCTTCTATGGCGATCTCGGCAAATGCAATCGTGCAACAACAATGCTTCTAGTACATATGTGTTGAAATGTGATAGATAAGTAGGCTATTAAACGCTTACTAGTGACGTAGGGCACATTTGGATCAATACTGCATATGAAGCCAATGTATTTTGATACACCAAGATGGCGGCTTCCGGATAGTATACGGAAATGCCACGGATAACGTGCAACGGGTCTGTAGCTTGGCCCTTCCCCGGGCATATTTAGCATGTCCACCATGCTTTCTAGGGATAGATATGATGACTCCATTTCTCTGCAGAAAGTGTGTTCAGATATCATGTTTACTTTAGTGATGCACCGATATGATCTTTTACCAATATTCCGATAACCGATATACACCAATGCCAATAACCGATCCGATATTGTAAGCTGACAACGCTAACACGTGGTTACACAATGCCAGTGTTCTCCCTGAGCCTTTAGCCAGTGCCCCGGCCATTTGCTTAATTCCTGCCCACAGCCAAGGCTTCCCACTCAGCACTCACGCAGTGGGTTTCGCTGGTGCTTCATGAATATACTTACCCAGTCAAAGTGAGTTAAATGAATACAACACAGATGCCTCATTTATCGGCCCAGTTATTGGCGAATCTACCGATGCCGATACCCCGCAGGAAGGTCATTATCGGCCGATACCGATAGCCGATCTGATATTGGTGCAACACTAGTTTACTTACGTCTTAGCACTGGCTTCCATGAAGAGCAAACCTGCAAAGAGGGGACAAGATGGTGGACTATAATGTTTGGCCATGGGATGGATAATAATGAGAGCAGTGGTTCAAAAGAGTTGCCTTCGATGCGTAAGGAAAATGAGACGAACAGAAAGGAGAAGGCTACAGGAGGCAATTGGTACAATACGAGCGAAGAAGAGACCAAGGGAGAAAGGTTCAACCAGCACGGGGCATACAGAATCAACTGAAAATGGCTCAATCCAAAATGCGTGCTGGTAGCTAATACACTAGTGATACTGTACCACCTACCGTTCTCCTCTGCAAATTGCTTTGCTTCATCGTATGTCACATCACGCTGAGCAGAGAAGATGGTGTGCATGCAGTGTCAAGTGAATGCATGGTTAGCCTCGTTCCCAGGCACGCGGCCTGGGAACGAGGCTAATGCATGGTTTACCCTGTCACCACACGTATACTCATGCATACTTGCCACTACTCATACATACCTGTCCTTCCAAATCTGACTGGTTCCCAATCAAAAATATAACCTAGGGAGATGAGAAATTGCTATGTTCAATATACCAGTCCCCCTCCAAGTACGGGGTGTACAGAGTAGGTAAGCTCTGAAGGTCAGTAGATGGTAGATTCCTTGTGGTCTGGGAATGGGGCTAACATGTCAACAAGCAGTCCAGCTGTGATTGCACATTTTGTAATTGTTGGAATTTACACGGCAAGAGGAGAACTTTTTTGACAATGTTTTGATCAGACTGTGCCGACCTTCCTCAGGTCAAGTCTAGCTGTACAACTGACCGTGTTGGGGTTGGTGAGATTTCTTGCATCTGTGAGCCAGCTACTGAGGTGGTTGTATGTGCTCCTTCTGGTGATGTCACAGACCATTAACGCTCCAGCAGCCCCTCTGTAATAGCTCCGGGTCACAGCTCTTGGGGGATAGACATTGAACAGATTCAATTGCAAGCACTTGTTGCTAAACCAGATTTGCAAGGTTAGAGTACAGGCTCTGCTGGTGATGTGGCTTAATAATTGAAGTAGACAGTGCAAGGTAGTGATTAGTGCTACGCGAATGACAAAATCATAAGACTGCCGTAGTGAAAGGTGAAATTGATGTACGGAATCAGCCTTTGTTTGGTTGCAATGAAGTGGATACTGCCAGGTGAGTTCCAGGTGGACAGCTATGGGGCAGAACTTTTCCACGAGCATCCCAAGGATCCAGTCAAATCCTTCGCGAATTAAGAACACCTATAGTGACTTAGAACTCACCACAAAGTATCCGCTCAGCGAGTTTAGTTCGAAACAAACGAGGGCTGATTCGGTACATCAATTTCACTTTCACCAAGGGCCTCTATGGTAGTCCATGTGATGACGTCATTCATGAGACCTGAGAACAAGGATACCAGTATCACACGTTGGTCCTTGTACCGCCCACTCACCTAAACCGTTCCTGGTCTGCAGTATCCCAGATTTGCAGTTTGATCTTCTGGCCAGAGACCTCCACTATTCTTGTGCCAAACTCCATGCCGATAGTGTGAGGGCAGTCGGCCATGACTGGGGAGGCAGAAGCCAACTGTTTGAGTTACGCTTTACCAGTTACATGCATGCACAACTCCCTAACTAGATGAACAACTATGCTGAAATATGCATAAGCTCCTACCCAACAAACTTGCTAGCATCGTTCCCAGGCTCCCCCCTGTGCATGCGGTGAAGAAAAATACGGAGGAGCCTGGGAACGAGGCTAACAAACTGCATCGTGAATAGTGATACCAAAGACACAATCACTGATCTGCCCACTCAATTTTAACTTCAGCTTCAACCAAAAGATACATGCATACCGAATTGCCTGGTTGGAACGGTTTGACCCTCATTTACCTAGTGGTCGGTCATCATCAGCAGGTACCGCTCTGGTGGAAAGTGGCAACTGCAAGGTCTTTTATACTCAACAGGGGCATCGTGACAGACATAATTAGCCTCATTCCCAGGACCACACCCAGCTTTTCATCGTTTCCCAGGCCCCACCCAGCTTTCCGTCGCTTGTTGTATGGAACTGCAAGTGACAAAAAGCTGGGTGTGGGTCTGGGAATGAGGCTAAGACAATGTCTGCCATATCGAGCCAGGATGGTGTGCAGTGCCGTCTATCAAGACTATAAAGTTGAGTATAAATGACCTCGCAGTTGCCACTTTTAGAGCGGAGCCTGCTGACAGTGAACTGTCGCTATGTAAACGAGGGTCAAAACGGTCCAGCAGTGTGTAGGGACAGAGTGGAATTCTTAATTGAGGTTCTGGGGAGGTGATTCGATAAATCATTCCAGCAAACTGTAGGATGGGACATATTATCATAATACCTATCAGAACATTAAGAGCCCATGATAATCGTATCGAGGTGATTTTTAGAGCTAGATCATTTTCAACTTCTTTTAGCTGACATTATTTGGTACTACTTACATTACGGTTTCTGTCCGTTACTAGAAACACTTTGTTCAATGACTCATGTGATTATCGTGATGATCACGATAGCTAAAGCAATGCATCCTTAGGCCTCACTGCCCCTCCAACTGGCACCCCCTTCCAACTAGCGCAGTCGCTGGTTATTAGGCAAGTTCACTAACAGGTGCACGTTAAGCGCAGGTTCGACTCTCGTCTCAGCTAAATTATTAAGTGCTGAAGTCTTTTTCTGGAAAATCTGCCATTTTCGATCCTACAGAGTGGAAAAGCTATAAATCAAAATGAAGTGCACTTCCTATTCAAGGAATACCATTCAAAATTAAGCGCATCTCAGTTATAGGTGCAGAATTCCCTCACGCGGAGATATAGGCGCGTGCACCTAACAACGAGCAACTACGTATACCAAATATGGTATTTGAAGTATCAACTATGGAACTGTGCAGACTGTGCTGCAGTGACTGTTAGAAGGCAACTGGAGGAGGGTGTGGAGGTGGGCGTGGAGGTGGGCGTAGAGCTTCACCGACGCGACAACTTTTGTTGATTGTATATATACTTAGCACGTTCCCAGACTCCTCCATAATGCTTTTGAAAAATCTGGGAGGTGACTGGGAAAGAGGCTATACACATACTGCTGAACATTACACATAGGTTTTAATTCTTGAGCTAGACCAGTTGAACACTACTACACTCTGTACAGATGAGAACTTACACTTCTTCTCAGTGAACTGATGGAGCAGGCAGGACTTGCCCACGCCCATGTCACCTACACAGAGGAACAATGTGATCAAAAACAAAGTCCCAGGAAGACAGGAAATGGTACTACCACAAAATTGGAATGGAACCATGAATACCTAGAGTATGTAAACAAACACATTCTATAGCCCAAACAATACATACATGTATATACCTCCACTGAACATGTAGCAGATTAGTCTATCCACTTTCTGATTAGCGGGTGAACCACTCAGTACAGACACACTGCACTGACAGAGAGGTTGATGTGAACGATCTCTGCATACCACCTCTAGCTTTAGATCACACAGAGGAAGGCATCACGTCATTCATGTGACACTAATTGCACCCTTGTGCAATTAGCGTCCAACATTCTCTTGACTAGCTTATGCTATGAAAAGGAAGTGGGCGGGCATTTGCCACATATCGTGTGGTGCAAGCTTGCTCTGAATAACATGACATTACAAGCAATCCCACAGTGCAGAGTAAGTGGAGGTGGAGGAGACCTGACAACAAGGACCGTCCAGTATCACGTTGGTCCTTGTACCGCCCACTCACCTAAACCGTTCCTTGCTTGCAGTATCCCAGATTTGCAGTTTGATCTTCTGGCCAGAGACCTCCACTATTCTCGTGCCAAACTCCACACCGATAGTGTGAGGACAGTCGGCCATGACTGGGAAGGGAGAAAACCAACTGCTATAGTCAGTTACACTCACAGTGTAAGTCCATGCCCAATCACATGCACTAGGCCCAAACTGGGATACCGTAAACTCGGATGAAAAACCATAAATGCTTATGCCTCTGGCTGGTTAGCTAAAATATGAAGATATGTGCTGAGTGGTTTAATAAAAATTACACAGCGAACACCTGTTCAAGATGGTGAGCATTATCATACATGCAGGATCTGAGGACTCCGACCTCTGCAAAATAAAGTGGCCATCTACTCCATGTGAGCACATGTAGCTAGAAGAGTTCACAAAAGTGTGTTTAAATGAGTGGAACTTAGCTACGTATGCAAGAACTTGCCGGGAGGTTAAGAGGGAGGGAATTTATAGGTATAGCGAGGTATAGCGAGAGACTATGGTATTTGTTTAGGTTAGCATGGGTCTCCTCCATCATCAACTGAACATGTCGGAAACTCCCATACAGTCTCAGTGCTGGGGCAACAGTGAAACATGGCAAACTCGTAGAAATCAGTGAACAGTCATCGTGGAAAGTCTTTAGGTTTACAAAACAGGGACTACCTGCCAACTCTACCAGCACTGTAGTGGGGCTCCCTACTGCCTTGATAAAGGGAAGGTACACCAGAGCAAAGTAAGGTTTGGGGCCCCTCCATCCTCAGACATGACTGTATGTGTAATAGTTAACTCATTGGCAGAGTGGAGGATGCAGCTTCGCGTTCCCAGGCTCTTCAGGATGGAGGAATGAGCTAGGAGGCGGAGCAGATAATTATTGTGTCGCAGGATTGCTTCCTACTTGCACTCTCGGCATCTTTGGACCCTGGTGCTCATCTTGCACACAATCAGCACATACTGGATTACCACACTATGCATAAACACCAGGCTTGCACCTTTGTGTTGCTGAAGACCAGTACACTCCACTGATATCTGTACTGCAGCACTAGATTGTACCTGTGAGTGGCTACACCAAAATTTCACTGCCCGATATAGACCAGTGGCATATCTAGGTTAGGGAAGTTAGCAGGGCCCCAAAGGGGCACGGCACAGGGGTCTGCTCTACCACCAGCCCTTAGGAAGAGATTTTTTGGTTGGTCCAACGGTAAGAGCTTGAACAATGTAGCTATGCTCCGTTCATGCGTTGAAGCATGTGGAGCCTACAGGTAGGAGATTGGGGGGGGGGGGGGGGGGGGGGGGGGGGGGATTCATGCCTCCCAGGAAATTTTGCTTGTTCCAAGATTGTTGCTGGGTGCAATCTCGGGATGCCAGTGAGAGTTCTACAACTTAATTACCACCAAACCTAGCCAGTGTGTCTCAAGCGCTGCTCGTTGCAGTGTGACTCGATCAGCCATGGCTCCAAGTGGCTGCTTACTATGTCGACAGCTGCTGGGGTCTCAAGACTGACAGCAATCTACTATTGTCAGGGCGGGCATTTTGAATGGCAGGCGCCCTGCTAGGCCCAGCCATAGATATGCCACTGATATAGACCCAGAGGCCCTGGTGAACCTTCGGTGACATCCCCCAGTGCTCGAATCAGCCACGGACACAACCAGTGAGCATGCAGCTCACTCTACCGATTCTCGTATCAAGTGGCAACCGCACTGCTGGTGTGCTAGTGCAACATGTTGGGAAACCCACATTTCAGAATCTCTCCCCTCTCCCCTCTCAGCGGGGGTGCGCATAGATGAGGCTGGGCACGAGACTGGGTATTCCCTTGAATAAACGCATGCCCACATCCTGGTTTTGAATACACAGCTGGTATAAGTCCAGTACTACCACAAATAACTGTCAGTTCTCCAATAAGTTAACACTGTACACCAAGCTGGGGACGGCACATATTGTACACGTGAGCTTCACTGCCACCACAATGTTAACGTTGAAGTGAGAGAGTCTCACTACATGATGCTAAAGCTAAAGGCAGTGGAAACAAGCAGCTGCCTTGGCTTGCCATGCCAAATTGCATGATAGGTGATGCACACCAAATATACAGACGTACATCTTCCGAATATTTGTCAGAAGTATAATATTAAATTCTTAAATACCATTCATAGTCCTACAGACCACATCAAAGATTCCCGGAAAGTTAATTTGGTGTTTATTCAAGGAAATACGGAGTGGTTGTTAAATCATTGGTGTATTTACGTACTCTACACTACTCACACACCCTCCTGATCTCCTCTTGTGCTCTAGCTCGCTCAGAGGCATCCTGGAGAGGTAGGGAGAGGGCAGAAACAATGACTATTCATAGCCTGAATGACACATGACATACCACCTCCACACATTACCCATGTAGTACCACACCAGGCTTCAATGAGACATAATCATTGTTTCTTTGCCTTGTGAAAGACGGAGCATGACAGGCCAGGCCATCGCTTTGAAGTTTTGAGAGAATACATTTGCTTTGTAGTTTTGTTAGAAAATACTTTAGAGCGCACAAAATGCATAGTTCATGGTAACCTTGTACCAGTACTGGCAGGTACAACATGAGAGCATAACAGCACCTGCTAAGGCTGAACCTAAGCAGACCAACCAAGAATAACTTCTCCAGGGCTGCAGCTGTGACTCCCACCAGAGGAACTCCCGAGCTGGGATGGAGGAACTATGCCACGACCTCATAGACCCAATGAACAAGCAGGTGGTGAGTCATCCAAATGACAACACCCAAGCTTTAACAATTAAAGCAGCTGCTCATCAAGCATGAGTGTTCTGGCATTTTGGCTACTCACATCTGTTAAGGCAAGCTCACTACAAAACAGCGCCCGGCGCATAGTATTTGCACTTCCTGTACAAATGTTTATACAAGCACACTTTGGCTGAAAAGACTCAAGAGGGTGTGAAATTTCATCAAAGGCATGTTGGTCAGATAATTTGTGGTTTACCGCGTCCCACAATGCTAATTGACTAGTTTGGCCGGCTGGAAGCACGGAATAGCAAACTGTTCGTGCGAGTTATCGTTTACCGCTACCAAATCGTTCATAGATGGAGACCAGTTTTTGGTAGGAGATTCTTCCAGGCTTGTACATTCGAATTCTGGGTGGAAAATTTGTCCTACTCTTTCCTGGTAAGAGCAGGGCCTTCGTGAATACTTAATTAGGCGGCATTTTGACGCTAAATTTAGCTATTTGTTTACTTATCTCTCAACAACAGTGGACAGTACAAATTTTCCA
This sequence comes from Axinella damicornis, assembly GCA_963931865.1. Classification (NCBI taxonomy): domain Eukaryota; kingdom Metazoa; phylum Porifera; class Demospongiae; order Axinellida; family Axinellidae; genus Axinella; species Axinella damicornis. The sequence goes on from OZ007508.1 coordinate 17,046,554, forward strand.
CTTAGATTACTGTAGCACGTACCGAAAGCTTTCGAATGATATATAATTTGGGCAATTTTAGGTGCATTTTGGTAACGGTAAACGGAAAAGAAGCGGTTAAGGACAGTCATAATTAGTGGATTGTTTACCGGAAACAATTACGTCACCATGGCAACTAATATATTCAATTTCATTGTACACTTGTTTACTAAAGATTCATGGGTACCAGCTACTCTAGAAGCAATGGTATCTCAGATAATGCAGCATTCTTCTGTGGTTGTTTTGCTCCATCTTGACTTCTATGAATCTGTGAGCTTGCCTTAACTGGTGTGAGTAACGACTCCTGGTTTTAGAGTCCATATGTCCTGGAAGACGTGCTGGTATGGATACTACACTCTGCTGAGGAGGATGGAGTCCTACACTCTGCTGAGGAGGATGGAGTCCTACACGAATGCTCGAACAGTTAGGCTGTTGCACAATCGGGCATGCTAATTGCATAGTCACGTGTCACAACACTTGTTGGCATGGCTATGATTATACCTTTACAACACACGTCCCCTATTTGGTAGACACCTTTCCAGACCCCACAATTGTATGAAACAAGGGAACCTACCGTATTTGGTGCACGGCTGCTAGAGTCATGAGCACATGCATGTGGCTTTGAATAAATTTACGGTTTTTCCCTTCGCTCACCAATGTAAACAATGTAAACAAAGCTGAGCATCTGTGATGAGTGTTTACAAGGTTTTATAGCCTACTGCGTGGGTGTATCAAAGTACTGCCAGAGCATAGTGACCACATCCTGGGTGATATCTATATCATCCCAGGCTGTGATTGACTGTACCCAAATTAGGGTGATATAGATATCACCCAGGCCAGGCACCTCTATGTCGACATAATTAACCTCCTCTCTGCAGTGTGTACTGACCATAGAGTGCAGCACATCCATTGCAAGCTGGGATGTAAAACAAGAGTTGGGGGGGGGGGGGGGGGGGGGGGGGGGGGGGCACGGGCACGTAAATCAAAAGGAGCATGTTTGATAGATATTGGCACTAGATGAAAACATGGCAGTGTAAGAAGTAGCCCACGCATGCGTTCACACCTAGCTAACAGCGAATGAGTGGTTATATAAGTAAGCTGCATTGACGCACAATTATATACAATACCATATTACCCAAATAGAAGACTTGTACCCTGTCCTGAACATCCACACTTGCTCCCGTCAAGTCCCAAACTGCATATGATTATATCAACCCCTTCACAAAGAAATTTACTGGGGGTGAGGGAATTTGGGGGGATGCAGTATGTATATGCTACGTAGGTGCACCATCCCGGGAGGGGAACTGCACAGGGGCATGCCTTCCTTTCCAGGGTGACAATTGGCTGCTCTTAGCATATACAGATCATGAATGAATTTGAAGTAGCTGCTTGAATGTGCAAATTACTGACTTCTTGCCAGGTGCTGCCAATTATACCTATAGCCTCGTACCCAGGCCCCGACCGCCCGAGAAAGAAAGGGCCTGGTATCCACTGTTTGCGCATGCATGCAATTATCTAGGCCAAGACAAAGGGGGAGGGGCATATGACGCAGGACATGGCCACGTGCCGATGCTGTGACGCTCTACCAGAACGACATCGATCGAGCCGGGATATCACCAGAACTACACGACAACTAGCGCTATACTGCCCCGGATTGCTAGCAATTCTTGCTAACTTACAGTCCATGACGAACGGTAATCCTTCGTGTCACACAGACTTTTTCAAACTCGGTCGGTGAGCCATGCAAAATCGTCTTTCTTTGTGCAAACGGCCGAAATAGAGGCTACCTGTTCCGGCTGGAGACACATACAGAAGTGCTTAGCCACTGAAGGTCATAGGAGAGCGCTCAATCGTCGAACTCCGTCGTTGTTCAGGAAAGTTGCACGGTAGTACACGATTTTGACGTCGTGGTTGTACGGACGTATCACTGTAGTCCACGATTTTCCCAAGATTTCCCCAGAAATCACGTGCATGCGCAAACAGTGGATACCAGGCCCTTTCTTTCTCGGGCGGTCGGGGCCTGGGTACGAGGCTAGATTATACCATGCTCGTGTCTATGTTAGGTAGTGAAGTGGAGCACTGGGATTGTTCTCCCTCAGAGAGAAGTTTCAAGTTTGCACAGCAAGCCCCACTAGCTGCAGATTCCAGAGTTTAAACCTTTCAATCATTAATACATTCTGTGCTGGAATTGGGAGGTACCTAGAACTGATCATGACCTATAGCTGATTCTTTTCCTCCCTTCACTTCTGGCCACGTCCCCTACCACAAAAACAAGTCTGTCTTGCCAGACTACTAGCTACTTGTTATTAGCTTGGTGCGCATGACACTAACCAGACAGCCATGTACACTGAGTTTCCTGATACCACAGAATACTGCTCCGAGCTCCAAGCCACCCATGCACAACTCTACCAATACTTTCTATGTCTGGACCACGTAACCCCACGGCATGCAGTACAGCTCCACAGCTTCCTTGATATCAAGTGATGCTGAAAGCAATCCACACTGGGGGTTGGGGGGCTTGTAGTCTAGCAGGCTAGCCCCTCGAATTTTCCCCAGCACGGATCGACTCACGTGACCGCACGGGGAAAAAGAGACTTTGGACCACTTTGCTTGGGCTCTACTCGAAATCGGGTAGAGCCAATCAGATTGCAGCTGTCACGTGGTGATCTTTCAAATCGCTCAGTACAAGCGTTGAGGACTGTCTGAAGTTGCCTGCGATTGCTGTTCTCCTGCACAACGACCAAACAGACAGAAGTACAAACAGTCAACGAAGTAATTGGAATAATTATTATGACGTAAACGGACGTGAAGTAAGATTAATTGCATTCTTTCGTTCCGAGTAAAGTGGTCAAAAGTTTCTAGACCTTACTTCTCCGCGCGCGCATACTGAAAGCGATCGCGCACTGGAGAAAGCGAAGGGCTAGTTTGTTAGACTAGGGGGGTTGCAAGAGTAGATTATATACCAGACTTCTGTAAAAACCCTGGTAGTGGCCATGCAGAAGAAGCTATAGGGGACCATAATATATATACCATGCAAGTTTACCTGCAAGCTTGTTCACTGTCCTTGTACTCTCTGCATGGTGGACAGTCTGGTCTCTGAAATATTCTCACTGTCACGTGGTATATTGCACATGGCGTTCAACCACACCCCCAAGATTACTGAAGTTGTATCCTGCCTAACTCGAAAATAGTAGTCTCGTTCCCAGACCATTTTTTTGCAAAATGGTCTGGGAACGAGACTAAGAATGACCTCATGCATCACAATAACCATTACTTCAGGTATATACTCCTGCTCACATATGAATTCATGCAAGCTACAGTACGTATATAGTACTAGTCATAGCTCTCATGTGGGATGTCACAGTATGCAGACACCACTCTCAGAGTTCAGCTCTCCAGCTACGGCAATACCAGTCAGCAAAGTCTGCTTGCATGGCTTTGCATTACTGCGTGCGCACGAAACTATTGAAGGTATAGTGCATTATAACAAATAGTTTGTACAACGAACAAAGTACAGGAGTGAAAGTAAGTGCTTGACCAATACTGCACATACGTACATTTAAAAAACACATCACGGCTTTGATGGTGGGTGACTGAAGTGGGGAGTCCAATTGTCTGGTGTACTCGACGGATCACTCGAGGGAATATGTGGTCCATAGTCGGGGTGATACTGGGGCTGCTGATGGGGAGGAGGGAAGCCTGGGAGTTGCATGGACGCAACAGACTGCTGTTGGATGACATGCTGGGGGTACTGGACTTGTGTCTCTTGCAGTGCAGGCTGAAAGCCACTTGGAGGAGCCTGTAGTTGCACATGTGGGGTGGGCGGCTGTTCACCATATTGATACTGGGGGTATGGATTGTGTGCCCCATGCGGCATTTGAAACCTGCTAGGAAAGTGAGGATTCAGCATTGGAGGGATCGGGTAACCTGTAGGAGGGAACGAGCAGAGATAAGTCAGGTGTCAGTACACATTCAATGTGGGTGCTGCCAAGAAGTACGGAATTTTAATTATTGCACTAGCTACAGTCACCAATTTAGCAATTTAGCACTTACAGTACGTTTGCCTCAGGGTTTGTGCAACATCTGGCCGGCCAACAAACTCGATCGCCTTGGCAAGTTCACACCATGTCGGAGGAGGATTGACTCGTGGTAGCCACCTCTCTGCAAGAACAGCCATGAGGCACCTCTGCGGCTCCCCACGGTGTTGTTCATTTATGGCACTGAGCTGGGCTTGGGGGATCTCTAGGTAAGTACCAATTGGTTGCCACTTGTCGGGGACAGTGTGATAGAGCTGCTCCATCACTTGTTTCTCAGTAGGTTTGGACACATCTAGAAATCAAAGGCAAGACCACAAGTAACCATTGCCCAGATGTACAAGGAAGTTGAAGGTGAGCTAACAAAACACATTACAGACTTAGGAACATAGATTTTAATTTACCTTGAAACTGATAGTGGTATGACACTTGATGACCATACCACGGCTGATATGGTGAGGAGAGTGCATAGGATCGCTGATATCCATGGGCAGGTTGCAGTGTGGGCTGTAGTATAGGAGAGACATGCACCAGCTTTGACAAGCTTTCAACATCACTTCGTGGCAGCAGGGGAAACGACGAGGCATGTACTGCGGCACTGGCTGTCCGAGGGCTTTTCATCTGGTACTCTGCACATGTAATAGAGGAACTCAATGAACAAGTACCAGCCATGAGTACGGTCATATGATCTAGCATGCCACATCAACCGTTTACCTACTAACCATATTTATACCTACTGGAGGATAAACAGACTATCCTGCACAATTGTGAACATGGTAAATTCTATACATAACCTACAAACTCCCCCTCCTATATTAATGACCGTGCATAGTACATACCACACTGAAGACATTGTGCCAATGCAGTTGTTATATGCACCTAGTTCAACTGTCTCCACAGTGGTATCCTCAGTGGCCGTTTGTATCTTCTGGCGCTTTGCGAGTGGAATCCCTTCCTCAGCAGGCGAAGATTCTGCAAGTATCATGACCAACAGATGTGTTCTAATAGCAGGTGTTCTTACCTTGGGACCTGTTGCAGTGTAACAGGCAACTACTGTATCGTCCCTAGCATGCACCCACGGGTGCTCACTGCTCAAGGTGCTTGAATGGTTGAGCTAAGCACCCACCCTCACTTATGAATTACCTCGGGCAGTGTTAAATTGGTCTCAAACTGTACCCTCGACCAATTAACTCAGTACCGCATGCATCATAGTCCTAATTGTCGTGTTTTATTGTTTCACATCGCAAGACAGGGGAATTTTATGGCTATGACTTCTGACATGTCCAGACAAAGATGGAGCTGATCAAAGTACGAAAGGGCTTGCAGCGTTTGAGGCTACAATGTTTAGGCCCGTTAGTTGCGTTGTTTCAGCACCCCATCCAGATTTGGGGCCGCATGAATCTTGCCATTACTACATTGTTGTTTCTGCCTACCCGCACCCAGAGTCATCTTGCGAAACAACCAGCTAGCATCGTGTGAAAATATTCGTTGCACATGTAAAAAATATTTGCGTGGTTTATGACAACCATGAAACAATAGTAATGATGTTTTACCCTAGCTGGTGTACATCAAGGTAAACAACAATGAGCTTGTTACCTGAGGTTGTTGCCTTTGTCTTCAGCCACACTTTCTCCCTCTCTCCTAGCTCTCCAAACCGGTCAGCATCCCGGCTGCACTGCCAGTACTCTTGGTCCTTGGATAAGGTGGCTACATGCAGTGGAAAGGCAGGCCGCTTGCTGAGAACCAGACCGTCGTCACTGCTACTGTGGGGACAGAAAAATGCCTCAAGAGGCTTTGCGCTGTTGTACCTCAAGGTTTTAGTGGCTGCGTTGATCCCTTCAAATATCGAATTCCGAATGGTGGGGCAGATCTTGCGACATGCTGACGATGGTGCCCTAATGTGGACCTCAAAGAAGGCAAAGGAATCAACTAGGGTGACCGCGCAAGCATGGTCAGGCAACCGGAACTTGATGATGTTTCTCGCTATCAGAATGGGTGTACCACTACTAGGAAGCAAGACTTCCCACAGGCAATGACTCATTAGGAATGCAGCCAGGCAGGGAAAGACTCCAGCACGTGGCCAACCATTAGGGAAGCGAAGAATGAGAGGAGCTGCGGCATCTGTGAAGATGCGATGCTGGTCTAACTCCTCATGAGATACCATGTCCAGAAGTGAGGGCATGAAGTACTCATCCCCTGATACTGGGCCAATGATTAGAAGGTGTTGGAGAAGCCTAAGAAGATCAGCTGCAGTAAAAAGGCCAGGGACATAGTGCTCAGGAAACTGCTGGAGAAATTCAAGAGTGACGATGCCCTGGTCTCGAAACTTAAGCCATTTACTAGTGACAAAGGCCTCAGACATTACACAGTTCCCATCACCTTCTCTGGCTTTGAGAAGCCTCTGCCTGTGCTCTACAAGCTCAGAAAGCTTGTCAACTGGGATCTGAGGATCAGTGAAAAGCACATTGGGAAGCACATCTGGATAATAGAGGCAGATATTCAACTCGTCAAAATATTTCAGAGCTGCCTGGAAAGCTCCAGTGCTGATTTTAAGCGAGTGTGCTACGTCAAGGCATTCTTTTGTGCTAAGGACCTTCCTTACCAATAGGCTAGCCATCCTTTGAAGCAACAACTCCAAGATGTACCATATGATCGGAATTCGGACCTTGGGTGGGGCAGAGCTCTCGATTACTTTCCTTAGTATTTCGGCAATTCGTCTATCCTCTTCTCCAGGTTCTTTGGTGTTGACCGGAAAGATAGGCTGATTAAGTCCTCTGTTGTAAAGGACAAGGTCATCGGGGAAGGCTGGGTGGAGAAGATCAAAGAGTGTTTTGTTCTTCTCAGCCCGGGTTTCAGACAGGCACTCATGCTCCTTATCTCTGTGAGTGCCAACTACAGCGATCGTTGAATTCCTGCCTTCTGTTGGTTGGGATTGCAGGGTACGAACCATGCACATGAGGATCTGAATGTTGGTGAGCAGCGAAGGGTAAGGTGTACCCACAAGCTCACCTGCTTTGAAGTATTCTACAATGGGGTGATCATTGAGGCTCTCACTCAGCCGCTGCACAAAGATGGTGCTGCAGGCATTGCGAATGAAGATCGGAAGAAGATCATGGAACTGCGGCTGGCCACCAGAATCAATGATATGTATCCAGTCAGAATCAATCAGTTCTCTGGATACATTCAGACCCTGACTCGAGATCGCTTTCGTAAGTTGGTCGAGTAAGCTAGTGATGGCCAGCTGTTGAGCTTCTTCGGAGGTAGAAAGGGGAGCATCCTCTTGTGTGCTAAGTGTGGTCTGTGTGGTCTGATCAGGTTGGGAAGCAGCGTGTTCCTGGTCATCAGTTGCTTCTTCCAGGGTATCGTGCTGGAGAAGGGATTTGATTATTTCCACTCCTTCTGGAAGGCTATCACAGAGAATTGGGATGGCTCCCGAGAGCATTTCCAGTAGCTCTTGCTCATCCACCACCTTCCACCCTCCAATGCAGAGCTGGATTCGGGTCCCAGAGACAACTCTGACTCGAACAGGGCGTTCAGCACATGGCGTGCTAGTCCGGAGCCCTGGCGGAGGCCTCCCAAGAAGAAGGAATTTCAGACTGGTTTGCCAACTCCGGGTGGCCCAGTAAAAACAGACTTGATAATTCGTGCATTTACATAGCCACGTTGCATAGCCTCATTGATGTACTTCCTGGATTCTGTGGGAGAGCAAACAGTGAGTGGGTAATCAACACTGGACAATACTGGTTGGTTAACTTGGATGGTTCCATATCTCTTAACCATTAATCAACACTGGACAATACTGGAGGTTGGATATCTTAGCTGGTTCCACATTTCATACCATTAGTATGTGTAATAGCATGGTTTGCTGTGGTATTTTGGAGTAATAGCACGAGTAATGCAGGAGGTAATTGCATGAGGCGAAGCCGAGTGCAATTTACTGCATTATGAGTGCTATTAATCCCAAATACCACAGCAAACCATGCTATCACAGATTAATCTTCATAGCTTTCAGTACAACAATAATCTCGGTATAATGCATGTAGGTTAGCTAGCTATTCACAGTCCAAGGGAGTAGTAGCTACGTAGCTATGAAGTTCTGTTTTCCAATTATTGGTTCGCCATGTTCTGGTGATTTAGTGTGCGGTTCTTCGGTTTCAGACTGGTAGAGGCTCAATATCTTGCAGTGTGCTGTTGTTGAATTAACGAAGAGTGGGATTCTCGGGGTCCAGGTAGCTACAGGAGCGGTTGAAGGAGGAGGCACAGCCGGTGGAAGTTCTTCGAATAGCAAGTCATTGTCGTCAGTTTATAAAGACCCTGCCAAGGCTAGCGCTGCCATGCTGTGCTCGCTCTCAGACGCATAATGCTGCTTAGTTACGACATTGAATGGCCACACCCACCTGCTTGAATAGCCAATCAGCTGCTGATTACAGTATTCCGCAGTCCTGTAAGTTAGCTTCACTGGCTCACAACTGTGGTATTACAGAACAATACCACAGTTTTGTATAGGACTTTAGTATGGAGTGTAATACAGCTCTAAGATTAACACTACTATTGTGGAACATTCGATGGTCTGTTAGGATAGCAAATTGGAGCTGATGACCTCATAAATCAATCCCATGTCTTGAAAACCAAGTGACCAACATCACAACAGCTACATTGCTTTGTATCCATTTTCACAAGTCAGCACCCCAGCTTTTCACTGCTTGCAGGCCAGGAATATTGTATCATGCGAACAAGTCAACATCAACTTTAGATAACTCCATAATGTGTACTTCAGGCTTGTCCCAATCACATTCTTTGCTTAGCCTCATTGTCATGGGAACCATCTCAATGCCATAGCAACTGATGGTCTTCTTCATGGGGAAGGGAACACATGTAATAGTTACCATGGCAACAAATGTTTCTGGCATAGATTTTGTTGATCTTGATCAGAGTCTGTGTATCATCCTAAGTATGCTCTCACAGGGGCGGCAGTGGCATAGAAAAAGTGGTACGGCCCACCATCGTAGCGCACCACGGAAGGCGATGCCCAGAGGTGTGAAGTGCCGATCTGTCTACGCTTTGCGTGGAAGAAATTTTTTCATTAGCGATGAGCGATGAGCATCCAAACAGCCGTTTTGGGAAAGAAAAAGACCTTGGCTGGTGTGGAGTTTCAATGGTAGGTCCAGAACTAGGACCAGCAATTGTCGCTTGCTGTACGAAAAGTGCAGGGGGAAAGCCTAGATGGATTTTGCACGTACTGCGTGCTGCCACTGACATCACAGATTCTGTTAATACGTATTCAACTTGTTATTGCCTGTTCCAGAGATGCTACAGAGACCAGACAAACTCCAGATGAGCGGCTGGTCCTACCTATACAACATAACTTGAGTTGAAACAAAACTGCTGAGTAATACAATGGTTGTAACTTGGAAGCGCTTTATACTGTTCACTCCGGGCAGTGGGCCATCACTCTGGGAAGTACAGCTCAGCACTACTTCGAAGCAGTGTTCTCGCCAGAAATCTACATCCAAATGTGCACAATGAATAATCAGACATTGAATGGCTTTGTTTACACACTACTATTGAATGTTAAGTGGGAAACCCTGCCAGCAGCTGCTGTGGGCAGGGAAATAATTAATTAAGGAAGTGATCCAAATGGTGCAGGTACTTAAGTTTACCACATCCAAATGGAGATTCGATTAACCAGACGGTGCTGCACCATCTGCTAAAGGCCTAGCGAGAACACTGCTTCGAAGGTAAGACTTGTAGCTTGGATAAGCTCGGTGTGGCTCTCTTCTGGCCATTGACCTGTCTTCATATGCGATCGTAGCTACTCTGTACTGTACTTGTCTTGAACGTGTGAAATCTGTCCAGGCCTAGCGCCTTCCCCTCGCTTTTCATACTGCAGTGACAAAAGCTGGCACGGAGGCCTGGAGATGAGGCTACATCCCAACTTCTTCCAGTGACTAGACTATATGTGGTTAGGCAGAGCAGCCTTTGAACAAACACACACCTTTACAATGATAGGGTAATAAGTAAAAGGTACAAGCACTGACCCGAACGATTATGATTGCCTAATGGATAAATGGGGACAATAAGCAACTTCAGTGGTTATGATCAACTGCAACACTCAACTACAATCTTTGCAATAGCCTCGTTCCCAGGCTCTCCCACTCACGAACAAAAATTGAGAGCGACGAAAAGCTGGGCTGGGCCTGGCAACGAGGCTATCTCTGCAACATGCCAACCAGTTCATTATTCTTGCAACAACAGTGCATGCTGTACAGTACCTAAGATTTGGCATACTGACTAGTGTTTAAAACAGCAATGTGATAATCCATTCAGTGAAATACAATGCATACTGTATTCTAAGTGGCTGTAGTAAACATGAAAACTAATGACATGGATAGTTATTCTTCTTGCATGAGGCTAAGCTTCGTACCCAGGCTATAACTGCAGTATGGACTTCCTTTACTGCAACGCACCAGTAGCTACAGTAATGGCAACAGGTTTTAGTGCTACAGCAAACATGGAAATCCCTTGGCTAAACCTTGTTTATACTTGTGGCACAGGGAAAAGGACGGTAGAAGGTAGTTAGAACAGGGTACCCTGGATTTCAAAACAGTAAATACAAAACGACACGCATATTATAACCCATTTGGTAAACATTCTAATCCTACATCTATAAACCTACAATATAATAGTTCTATACTACACGGTACGCATTAATCTGATATACCACTTGGTTAACCAATCAGATTGGTATTACACTTTATTCTCGAGGTACTGCTGTAATAGAAAGCTGATTGGCGAATACTTCGCTTAGTAACGCCGTTGCAGAACCTGGTTGCTAGGCAGCCTATACAGCTTGCCTTCAGTTGTAGGGTTGAAAAAGGGAGCACGGCTGAAGCGGAGAAAGCGACTGCCTCCAAAGTAAGTTTCACGAGCGGATACACCGTAGACGAGCTGCTCGCACGCGCTGTTGAGATGTACATAGCTACGCTCTGGTTCCAAACCTGTACCGAACCAGGACCGACAACCACAGCCACGCCTATTGCGTGAAGCGACGCTCGTGCCGTGACCGTGGCCCGGGTCGCTCGCTAGTGCTTGCTATGCTACCAACCGTGCCTGCTGTGTGTCGAGGACGCTCCAAGTTTCACCAACGCATCCAACAGCAACACTAAGAAAACCACTGTGATGTAGCTAGCTAAGATGTAGGATTAATCTGTGATAGGATGGTCTACTGTGGTATTTTGGATTAATAGCACTCGCAATGCAGTCAGGAAGTAAATAGCACTCGGCTTCGCCTCGTGCTATTTTACACTTCATGACTGCATTGCTCGTGCTATTAATCCCAAATACCACAGTGGACCATCCTATCACAGAGTCGGTAGACTCTGTATGTAGGGATACGACGTACACGCAATATATGCTAATACAAAAGAATCTCTCCAAATCTCAGAAACGGTACACTTATAAGCCTTTATAACCATATACATATACTAGCAAGACCCCCCCCCCCCCCCCCCCTACGTGTGGTATCTGGTGTACACAGAAATGGAAATGGAAGCCCGGGTGTTTCCGTCGCACTGTATGGAAACTCACATATATTACTGAAATGTCAATGTAAAAGGCATGGTCAATAAAAGATGGCTGCACAGTACGATCAAGGACTGCTGAGTGTAATCATGTTACCATGGGAGACGTCCCAGGATCCCAGGACTTCACTGGAGTGTACAACCACGAACTGTGTGCATGTAGCTGAGGACGTGGGACATCCCAGGAAGTCCTGAGGATACCCTAGCACTATACCCTGAGGACTGCGGTGGAGTGTATGACTGGGGCTGTGTGCATGTAGCTGAGTGGAACATCCAAGGAAGTCCCGGGGATGTCCTAGAATTTCAGTGGAGTGGGACCACATACACAGAAAGGAGGGGACACTCTGGGTCATCCCAGGACTTGAAGAGAATCTTAAATGCTGTGACTTATGGCGGCAGTCCTAGATACTTGTATCGGGACTTGCCAATTGCAGCTTCCCAGAAATCTCTGTGCACTAGCTACTACCGTAATCTCCCGATAATACACCCATGGGCAATGAATATTAGTGGCTACTCAAAGAGGGGGGTGGGCATATTTCTCAGATTCACTGCACTCGGAAGTAGGCTCACTGCACTCAAAAGTAAGACCCAGTCACTGCACGTGCAAAATAGTGCCATGAGCCACACTGCAACAGTCATTCTAGCACTACTACTCCCTGGTGAGCATGAGTGAGTAGCTGCAGGAACAACAAACGAGATCGAGCTAGACACAGCAGGAGTGGTTGAAGTACATGGAGTGCAAAGACCATCTTTGGGACTTGCCAATCGCTGCTGCTTCTGAGAAATCCGTACTGTGCTGCTGGTGTTACACTAGGTGATTGCACACACGAAGATACAAACCAGCAAAGTGCAGCGTGTGCAGCATGCACCAGTACACAGCTGATTAATGATAATGAAATTCATTGGAAATGGTATCACAATAGCCAGCCTTCATTTCTTAGTCCAACCTCTCACAGTACTACATGTACTTCCAGAGCCAGTCCAGTGCTTTCCTGTTCAAGGTAATAGGGTGGGCGTACTTTCGAGTAATACCGTATTCTCCCACTAATACGCCCCCTCCGAAAATATACCCTCCCCCTCTTTTCGCCCAAGTTCCTGCACAGGGTAGTGTGATTTGTTTTAACCCTGGTGAGCATCTTCTGGAATATCTAAACTACATGTGCGCGACTTCAGATCGTCGATACAAGTCATCTCGTTGCCACTCTTCTGCAGGAAGCACCAGGAAATGTCCCGTTGTAACTGACCGACAGTATTGCTGTTCAGGATGATGGCTACAGCGAAGTCGTCGTGAATGTTATGGCCATCGCGATTTAGTGGCAGCTCTTCTTGCCGATATAGGCAGTCCTGTCAAGTCTCACGCATCCTGCGTGAGACACACGCATTTACGTGTCATCTCACGCTCACACGCATGCATACACTGAACACTGAAGCACAAAGTAGTAAGCATTTCATTGACTTCCCTAAGTGGACACTGACAAGTTTCTCAACGGTTGATTCAATTATACACTTACATGACACATGTTCAAGTTCTCAATGCAACAACGAATTTGATAGTGAAGTTGTTTAGAAACTGTTTTATTCAGTCATGAATTTCTGCCTTGACCTTCACAGGTCAAATTCGTCATTGTGAAGGGTATTTATTGTGTCATGAGTTTAAATTGGATGGGTCTCACTCATTTTGTGCCAATCTCACTCATTTTGAGGTGGGGTCTCACTCAAGTGACGCTGCCGACCTTGACAGGTCTGTATAGGGAAACCACGCATGATGACCACGAACAGTACGGGAGATCATTTGTACTTTTGTAACTGTGAACATGAACCGCGGCAGTGTCATAACAGTGTTGTGTATGTAGCAAAAGGGCGTATAATCGAGACTAATTGCATATTCGAAAATACGCCCCCCTCCCCACTTTGCGCTGGATGTAGTGCACAAAATGGGGGGAGGGCGTATTAACAGGAGACTACGGTAAGAAACAACTTGTTACGAAAATGGGTGGTGGGTGTATTTTCGAGGGTGGGCGTATTATATCGGAGATTACGGTAGTACTAAGTGATTGCACACATGAAGACACAAACATGCAGAGCACAGTATATATGCATGCAGAGTCTCATGTCATGCACCAGCTAGTCCAGCACAACTGATTATGTGCAGTGGCACACAACATTCAATGAAATGGAGTCCACAAATAGCCAACGTCCATTTGTTAGTCCACCTTCTTTCACATTGCTTCTTCCCGAGTTATTCCAGTGCTTTCCTGTTTGAGATAACAGGATGGGCTAGCCTGGTACCAAGGGTGGGGCCTGGTACCCAGGGTAGGTGGGGCCTGGTACTCAGGGTGGGGCCTGGTACCCAGGGTGGGGCCTGGTACCCAGGGTGGGGCCTGGTACCCAGGGTGGGGCCTGGTACCCAGGATGGGGCCTGGTACCCAGGGTGGGGCCTGGTACCCAGGGTGGGGGCTGGTACCCAGGATGGGGCCTGGTACCCAGGGTGGGACCTGGTACCCAGGGTGGGGCCTGGTACCCAGGGTGGGGCCTGGTACCCAGGGTGGGGCCTGGTACCCAGGATGGGCTAGCCTGGTACCCAGGGTGGGGCCTGGTACCCAGGGTGGGGCCTGGTACCCAGGGTGGGGCCTGGTACCCAGGATGGGGCCTGGTACCCAGGGTGGGACCTGGTACCCAGGGTGGGGCCTGGTACCCAGGGTGGGGCCTGGTACCCAGGGTGGGGCCTGGGAATGAGGCGAAGGGTGGGCGAACTTGTACATTGTACCAACAGACAAGCTAGATGATACCGTATAGTGGGAAATATTCGTAAGTACAAATTTTGATGAATTGTCAACAAACATGTTAGAATGTGACTTTTAATTTCGCGACAAGGGGTCAATGGTGACCACACTCCCTACAATTCCCACGTGTAAATACTTCAGCATGCAATCTATGGCAAGAGGCTACGTACCACACTCATCAAAAATATTTGGACTTTTTGGGAAGAACCACCATGCCAAAGGGAGTGCTTTGCACAGGTTGGAAGTATTGCTAAAATGACATCTAGCTACGTAGGTGGCACGTGCAGCTGTCTTTTCAAGTGTCAAAATTTTGTTGGCTAATGGTGAACAATACATACATCAACAAACATTGATGTGGCACAATAACAGCAAGTACTAATCATGGGCAGTTGAGTTGTACTTGATTCCAGGGTTGACACAACCCAGGGGCAGGGCAATAGAAGTCAATGTTGACTACTAAAATTTTGTGTCCACAACAATCTATCATACCTTCATCTTGTTGACGAGATAGTGTCTGGAGATCTTCCTCCCAGCCATTCACCGCCTCCTGAACCTCTTCTTCCTCCTCCTTTGCTGTTTCCATCTCCTGCTGTACAGAAATTAGCCTCTCTTCTACTTGTCTCCTCCTAGCCTCCCTACACCCGTCACTCAGCTCTTGCATCAGTGAGGCCTTCTCCTACACAGGGAACACATAGTACCATCGAAATGTGCCCCCATCCTCACAACAGTTGGCTTACACATCTCATGATTGATATACCCATGCAGCCCTCTAATTTCTTGAACATCACTTGAAGTACGTAGAGTAGTATAGAGACACTTAGTGTTACTGATGAGGGCAGTGAAATGTAGTAAGGACGTTGGTCATGCTCATGCTTCAGCTCATGCAAGTAGGCACTTACAGTTATTATGGTTAGGTATACATATGGTATGGGTCTAAAAAGATCCTATTTTTGTAAACCTACTCTGCCAAACCTCCACCACAAATGCAAGACCAAGACAAAGTTCCAGAAGACCTAGTGAAGCTCCAGAAAGTCAAAGCAAATTCAAGAAGACCTAAACGAAGCTCCAGAAACTCTGAAAGCCAACATTTGCCAAAAGGTTACCCTTTTCAACCCTGTGGATGAACATCCCACACTAGATACCTGATAGGTGCTTGATATGTCCCTCTATGGTAGGTAGGCACAATTACAGAAACTCAGTGGTCAACGGCAGGCTAACTGTGGCAGTGTGTATGAGGTGGATGGAGTGAGGTACTGTATAGTTTCCCACTAATACGTACCCCTCCCCCCACCCCATTTTGCACACTACTTTAAGTCTAAAGTGGGGAGGGGGGTGTATTTGATTAGTCTCGACTATATGCCACCACAAATGCAAGGACGACTTCTTTGCTGTAGCTATCCACACAAACAGCAACAACGTTGGTCATGTACCACGAGACATTGCCCAAGTCGGCTGGTACTACCAACTGAAGATTGGCAGTAGATAACTTGCACCATCAGTGCTAGGGCGACTGGATACCAAGACTGGGTGGTTCTGACGAGGGTCAATGTCTTCAGGGGGATATGAAAACACTATGACAGGCTTATAACTTTGTTCGCTAAGCTACATAACAGCTTACTAAGTTGGGGGGGGGGGGGGGTATTTGAAGGAAGCGTATATTAGTGGGAGACTATGGTAATTTACAAACTGGGAGTGGTTGACATAATGGCAGTAACTACAAGCATATTCCAGAAGCATGCACAGGAACATTATTGTTGAGAAGTTGAGTGTAAGTTAGAAAAGTATCCCAGACCCAAACCAACTCCAGCGCAAATCAATTCCAGTATCACACGTGGGGACTGGGAAGCGATTCGTGCTGGGGTTGGTTTGGGTCTAGGGCCGAGAATAGTGTGAAATGTGTCTGACGCATTCAATGGGCATGATCCTAATCATGACATACTCACTAAGTACCCACCACTCGAAGTATTGTGGGTACATACTTTTGAACGTTGGAAATCGATTGGGGGAAGAAAAAAAATACACCTCGATCGGAAAAATTTCCTGCCACGTGGCATTAATGCACACTCCAATTAATGCACATGCCACGTGGCAACCACACTCAGTTGATAGCAATGGCAGCCGACGGCACGACAAAAGCTCATGTATCTCCACCACCAAGGTGAGTTTCAGCACAATTATTATACATTTGTGTCACTGCATGATAGCGATCACAGCGTATCTTCGGAATCTCTGTAGACCTTCCCTGTGACCTTTTACCCTACCAGGAGTGTAATAGCCTGTCTATTCTCTACACTGTCTGATTTCAATACGCTAGCAGCGCAGCAAGTAAAGCCATGGTAGCACTGAATATCCCCATGTCACATTTCTGCTATACAGAAATAGTGCACTTTGAGACCTTTGTGAATGTCATCAATGACCAGAGAATTTCTGTAGTGGCCACTTGGCTTGCAGTTTGCTAATGCGTACTAATTGAGGAATGACAGAATGTCATCACAAGCTGTACACAGCACAAATCATTGCGCCTCGTAGTGTCTTGGGAGTATGCCCATACGTGATACACTGTCAAAGACGGGGGTGAGCTTATTTTCTGCTTTTGGCTTTGAAAGCATACCCAACCCTGCACTATCCCACTGCCTGTGTGTATCACTAGTACCACACCTTGTTTACGTCTCTACAACTAGATCTTGTCAATGAGTGGTTTATTAAGCATAGGAGTCAAAAGGCAACTAGTCAGTTATCATGTCATTGTCGTTTCCACTTGTGACGTGAACAAATTCACCTGCAACAGTGTACTATAGAGTTTGTGGGAAAATTTGGCGATTTGACCTTGATCTTGGCAGTGGTGCAGCGAAGCCCCGGCCTGAGTCCAGGCAATGCTAGATTGTGCCCAGGTAATATACTTGTGCTCTACAATGTCTGAGCAGAGACTCACTGACCTTGCTGTCCTCTCAATGTGCTCAATTCAGCCATGTCCAAGTTCGCCATCAAAGGCTTGGAGCCATTGTTCATTCATTATTTGTCATTGTTTGTGTCGTTATCCTACCCTAACCCTAACCCTGACCCATTGTCCTTTCATTATGACTCCCCTAAACCCAACCTCCTTGATGGCAGACTTGGACACTAGCACCTCAAATTGTAACCCCCAGAACCCCCTAGCAATGCACGCTTTGTGCACAACCTAAAAATTTGCCGTAATCAGTGCCCAACCAATTCTACATCCTGGCTACACCACTGGATATTGGACTGAGTCTGACCGCAAAATTAAATGCTCGCCAAAATCAAAATTAGCTATGCAGCCGGCCACATGTGCAGATTTGAGTGTAATAGCCAAGCTGGCTGGACGTCCTCATGATGCTACCATAGTCTCCCATTAATACGCCCCCTTCGAAAATATGCCCTCTCCCCTCTTTACTGTCCAATGTTCCTGCACAGGGTATAGTTCGACTCATTTTAATGCCCCCTGGTGAGCTTCTTCTGGAATATCTAAACTAAATGTGCTCAGTATGTTATACACAGCTATAGCAAAGTTGTTGTGAATGTTATGGCTCTTGCATTGAAGCAGCAGCTCTTCTTGCTGATGTAGGGAGACCACACAGCTTTGTAAACATGATGACCACAAACAGTACTCTCGTCCTTTTGTAACTCTGTTGTTATGTGAACACGAACCTTGGTAGCGTCATAATAACTTGTGTACATAGCATCCTAGCACTTGAGTAAAAACTAGTGGTGGGGGCGTATACTCAAGACTAATTGCATATTTGAATATATGCCCTCCCCTGACTTTAGGCTGGATGTAGTGTAAAGTGGGGGGGGGGGGGGGGGGGGTTAACAGGAGACTACAGTACTTGTGCGAGAAAGACAGGCCCATTGAACACCAGTGCAGAGATTCCTCTCTCTTCAGAAGGGATATTGACAGAGCAAACGAGGGTATGTTCTTGGGGTTAGCTGTGCTACAAACATGAGTTACACACACGTCCATGAGGCAAGTACAGTGACTACACACCAGAGGAAAGGGCACAGACAGGAAGTACAGTGCCGATAATGCTACTAGTGACTTCTCAACTCTGTTTGATCCCCAAAGTACTCGTGTTCACCAGCATGTACTGGGTATGCCCACTGCCACACACCATGCAGTTAAATCCTAAAGTCACCATGTTAAAAGAGTGCCAAATTTTGGCAGGCAGTTGACCAAATTCAATCCCTGCCCTACTTCCTGCTATACGGTAAACAGTAACATTTGTATCAAATTCTAGCAACTATGTGGGCATGGCCTCAGTGACGACTGTGTGTATACCAGCATAGTCTTCACTGCATGCATGCATGTAACACAGGTACAATGTAGCATCATTGCACAATACACTTATCAATTGGGGGTATGGTCCGTGTTACAAACCTCAGCTGTCTCAGGAGCACATACTCCTGTTTCCAACCAAGCCCTGGCTCACCTTCTCCAGCTCTCTTTGCTCTTGCTGAGCCTCTGCTAGCCACTACAGTGGGAGGTAGTGAAGAGGTGGAGATGGTGAATAGTGAACAACACATACACGTACATACGGTTACATGTTCTACTTTCCAATGACCAATAAATGACTTCCTCAGTTTAGACCGCTATGTATATGTCTGCTCATGCATGCCATTGCAACAGCAATTTCACATCCTCAGCAACTCTCAAATGCTTCTGTGTTGGCCCATGAGTTCGTAAGGTCAGGTCAGAGATGGTGGCTGCCTCTACAAGAAACTCTTCCATATTAACATTGCAAAAGTTAAAACTGTGAACGCATTACAATTGCGCATGCAAGGTTACGGCTGTTTATGTCAATTATAGTCGTTGGCTACACAATTCTCTCTATTATTAGCCTCAATCTGCTGCTCACTGGTACCTGCACTACACACATCGAACACGTCAAATCCTTCAATCAACTCAGAAGCCCCCAATCAATGCTGCAGAAAGCGATTCCTTCAGAACAATGTAAGTGGCTATAGGTAGCTTCCTATACAATTTGCAGCAATGATAACAGGGTGAGTACTGCATACGCAGCTGCAGAGGCAGGATGTAAACATCATGTTTCCATTCTGTGTCAACCTGGTACTGCCAAAGGATGACATGCGATGACTTCCTTGAGTGGATCGAGGCTACCAAGAAGAAGCATGTGTAAATCATCAATACGAACCTACCCACCTCCCTCCCTACCTACCTACCAAGCTTGCAGTTCGCATTGACTGTGAATTATGCAGCTATACCCATTTTGATCAACATGATTCCTCTTCACCTGTCAGTCTTGGGGCTACATGTACGTAGCTCCTAGCTACAAACTATTGGAGTGATTGCCCTGATGTGGACGTCAGTTGGACCAGAGCTAGAGAGGTTGGTGTATGATGACTGGCTGCTGTCAATGATTGTGGGATTAGGAGAGTCTGACTATGAGCAATCATTAGGTTGGAACCGACTACAACAAACGGTACAGAACATGTTCCTGGAGGCAAAAATGGTGGCTATTCTAACCACAGCCTACGTACCACAAGTACCACTACCCTCCTTATTGCTGGTGTGCCTGCATGCAGCAATCATTCAAAAGGGGACAGGCCATTGCTCCACCAAAGTCTGCATATGTATACAACAGGATGACAGAAACCATGCCGTCCCACACACACCAACGTAAAAGCTGCTGGTCCCGGAGCAGGTGACATAAGATCTCGTTACAGCATTGTGAAATTTCTATAGCACATTTTGCCCCTATCATCACCACTTCCTTTTCTGGGGGTGAGCCTGAGTGGGCCTAGTCATGGTCTCCATCCCAGCTTCAGGATGTCTGTCTGCTGTCTGCGTGCAGTTTTGCTATATGTCCAAGTATAAAATCACAATGGTGCACTGCGAGCATGTCCCAGTCATACCGCACTGCGCTGCTATGCAAAAACGGTATCACACGACCAGGATAGAGCCTGCAATGTGAGCTTGAGCATGGGTAAATGCTAATGAGCAGATGATAAACTATACTCCGTTCCCAGGCTCCTCCCCATGCGCGCGCTGACGTGTGCACAGGGGGAGCCTGGGAACGAGGCTACTATAAACAACTTGAAAGTGCACACCGTCATGAACGAACCAGGCTCAAGGTAGTCTATACTTGTCATGCAGCGCTGTGCCCCTGCACTGGACACAAGCTGCTGATTAGCCTTATACTCAGACCCCACACCCAGCTTCCCTCTAATAGCGCTACCTCAAGTATGAGTATGATCAGCAGTATTCATTTCTGGCTGCAACACAACTCAATCAGGCGAGCCCCACAATGCCCTGCATTCTACTAGTAATCTACATGTCACAGGTTCCATGTGTTCTTTGACGGTCTGCATGCTGATCAGAATATAGAATTCTATTCCAAACTGATTTCTATCTGACTTTAGACAAGTGTGGCTCTATGGTCAACAAAGACAGGTACGTCGTGGCATCTGGGGTAAATGGGTCCGCCTATTCTACAACAGCCCAAGCAGCCCCAAAACTTGAGAGGGTGTGGGCCTATACATCCCTGATATCAGTATATATGACTGACTTCTTTCATGTTGGCATGGTATGTGTCAAAGTGGTGGTTGCTAAGCAACATGTAACCACTATTTTGCACAGCTTATTAAATGCATGTCTGAGTGCCATGGAGACATCTTTGATGGGCTATAATCAGGAAGCCATATAATACAGAGAGTAGAAGTTCTGAGGGGGTCACTTGCAAACTTTTGCTGAATTGATTTGGAATTACCCATATGACTGACTTCCTTCATGTTGGCATGGAGTTTCTATGTGTCAAAGTGTCTAAGCAACATGAAACCGCTAATTGCACAGCTGATTAAACACAAGTCTGATTGTCATAGAGTGCCATGGAGACATGTGCAGAAACCATTGCTGAAATCAAACTGGACTGCTCTCATTGTGGGGTTTATGTGGGCAGTACTAATTGTGGGCTGTACCTGAGACTGTTGTGTGAATATGGGTGTCTGAACTCTTTGGAATAGAACACAGGGATGCTCGAATAATTAGAGGGTTCAGAATCACTATGGTAGCCTCGTTCCCAGGCCGTCTGCAAGTCGTGCGCGCATTGCATACGTGACCTTTGAACCCTTGTCAGATAGCTGGCAGAAGGCCTGGTACCACTCCTGCGTCATTTACAAGTTAAGTGGACACGGTTGTGACGTAGGTGGACACGGTTTCATGTAAAATGGCGGCGTGCCAGAAGTTCACGGGCTAACGGCAGGTTTCCTAGCGAGTTATTGTTGCCTTTTACGCTACCGTGGTGGCGTCAGGTATGGTTGTACGGTTGTAGTAGCCTAGGTAACTACAATAGCTTACATCTACAGTAGCTTACCAAGCGCTTGGTAAGACTTACGCCTGAGTAGTCAAACGTTAGTGCATGCTGTATTGCCGTTAGCGCTGAGTTGGCATCAAGTTGCTGTCTTCGTGGTATCAATATAAACTCGAAAGCATACTTGTAGTCGAGTAGCTTCATAACCGTGTCCACTTAACTTGTAAATGACGTAGGAGTGGTACCAGGCCTTCTGCCAGCTATCTGACAACGGTTCAAAGGTCACGTATGCGGTGCGCGTGCGACTGGCAGACGGCTTGGGAACGAGGCTATCACTATGGTACCACACCACTACCACTGCACCACACACACAAGAGGAACATGAACAGTACATACCTGCAAGTAGATCTGTTTGTCCTGGAGGGGAGATGAAGGCAGTGATTAGGTCACAAGTAATAGTTATAACACGTCTACGAGGGCTGTATCTGATTTACAATCACGACACCCGAGGGCGCGCAGCGCCCGAGGGTGGAGTGATTGTAAATCAGATACTGCCCGAGTAGGCGTGTTATAACTATTTTGTGTCATGTTGAGTGGGCTAGGGCTTCCCAGGTGCAAGCATGAATCTGCTTGTCTGCTTAGTTGAAAACAGAATCCCAGTAAGTGTGCAACCACAGTGTTACAACCAGTTGTAACACTGACCGCAGTGTTACAACCGATTTGTAGCACTGGCGCTGCCTTTGATCCGCCCACGCAACATGACACAAGTGGTGTACATTGTTCACTACATCATGTGTACAGTCATGTCATCGAGATATGCACAATATACATGGTTTTGGTTACTGTTGTATCCACAACCCACCCACCCCCCAGCACACACACACACACACACACACACACACACACACACACACACACACACATGAACACAACACGTGCCAACATACTAGGTGAATGCATTGCATTGTGGGGCGAGCGTGAGCGAGTGCGTGTGCCATGGCCTTGTACCCAGGCTCACATGTGGAACGTGGACCATGCACGTGAGGGCCTGGGTACGAGACTACAGTGTGCAGCCTGCACATGACTGTCACAGAACGTTAACAGAGAAGAGCACAACCTCAGGCCACAGAATACTATCATACAGGTCTTCTCGTTCTCTGCTGACGCCAGATCTGGGCATCACTGGTCACACATGTAGCTAGCCTAGCTACATGTACATGTGCCGTGAGTTGAGTGTTTCCGAGCACAGGCCAGCCACTGAGTTCCCATTCTCTGGCAATACCTGAAGCATTCGAACAGGCACATGATCCCCCCACCGCGCGCTATATATACCCTTGTTGAGGTAGACAATCTCCGGTTCCAAGTCGACGTTGCAATTGCGCAATGGTACATAGTGAGTTCTAGTCGAATTAACACATGACGCAATGACACACAAGATATGAGAAGGAAGTGATTTACGGCATGACGTACGACAGACATAAACATATATATATATTTATATTGAAAATTTGCAGCAAACTCATCTATGTGGGGCTCGCTCATGTTAGCCCCAACCAACACACACATCCACACACACACACACACACACACACACACACACACACACACGTGTACACATATACACACCATGAGTTGTACAGTTACTTGTGTACAATGTAGTTGTTAGTACATGAGTGGGAGGGTAATACAGGGGAACAGAGGGTTCCAGGCTGGCAGTACGATCAAGTTGGACAAGGACAATACAGAACTGAGAACTGAATGTTCCCTTGATTGTCGAATAAAGGAGTAATGCTTTTCCGTGAAAACTGTAGTGACACACCTGTACCCAAAGTCGTCTACCCCCCATGTGTAGGATTTGAGAACTTCGTTCATGACACAATTATAGTTGCTTCTGAATCATCCATCCCCAATGCAGTCTACCCCAGAAAATGTAATCTCTTCCATGCTAGAATTGACACCTACAAAAGCTGCATGTGGCTAGGAAACAGTGAAGCCCATTTTACTTGTTGACTTGCTAAACCAACAACATACTCCAAACTTGTCCATGTAATTACACCGAAACATGTGTACAATCACTTGTGGATACCACATCTTAAGTAGGTACATGTACTGTATGCAGAGACATGACCCCTACAGGTGATTGTGAGAAATGAAGAGTGGGTGGGGACAAACACATACTAGCTCACAAGGTACAAGGTTCTATGGCATCTGGGGGTCCTAGCCTCGTACCCAGGCTCAAGAGGAAATGAGCCTGGGTACGAGGCTATATATGGGGGTCCAGGGTCCCCCCCCCCCCCCCCCCCCCCCCCCCCCCACCCCCCACCTCCACACACACACACAAAAAGTCACTTGATTTGGTGCAGAGATCGTGGTCAGGTACTTGACTTGAAACTAGCCAAGCGCAGGGAGCACATCAGTTAATCAGACAAGTCAGTCAGATATGGGGCTGGACCTCCCCTTAGAATTGCCACTGCAAACTTCAACATAAGACCTTTCCCAAGGGATGACTCGACAGAATTGACCACACCCCACACTAGGTGTTCATAAATGCATGGTCAACTCCCCCAACATGAAGGCAAGAGACAGGTATAACAGTTCACATACATACAGGTGTACACAGACAGACACAAAGTACAGCCTCACACCCACACTCTCATATCTCCATTCTTTGTCACTTGCAGTATGGAAAAACAGGATCCATACAATAGTACGGTTGTCATGCATACGTACGTCACACTTCTGAGCATGCACGTGCGGGCAATAGCATCCTTGACCACACCCCTAACATTGCCGCTCCAGTAATACGCAAGTTCCATTGTGTGAGCAGTGTGTAGTGCCTCGGATTGCAACACTACCATCTGGTGAGCAGGAGGAGGTGGAGCATACGGCTGGTTGATGGGATTGAGTGGGCCGGGCTGGACGTTCATTTGCTAGATGCCACTCATAGGGCGGGTGCTAGCCTCGTTCCCAGTCCCACGCCCAGCTTTTCGTCGCTTGCAGTACGGTACCGTACTACAAGCGACGAAAAGCTGGGCGTGGGACTGGGAACGAGGCTAGGCGGGTGCTGCTAGTACATCATATTGTGACACGATGATGTCACAGATCAGGCAAGCTCCAGATGAGAGGCAGGTGGTGCCTGTATCTCATATCCAGATTTGAAGCAAATCAGCTTTCAGGAAGGCTTAGTTTTGAAGAGTGATGCTACTACTGTACAAATGATTGTGGTTCTGCAAACCTCTGAAGGTGATGTTCCTTGTCTGTATTACTTGTCACACATTTACTCCATAAAAGAGACCTTTCCCAAATCTGGATTAGCAACCACACTCCAATCAGATATGCGCAGGTATAAATCTGATTCACAATAACTTCCGTATTTGTTCTGCCATAGCAATGTTTGAAAATGACTGCTTGCAGAGTATTAGGACAGTATGAGCACAACTAAAGGTGTGACGAAAGTAAACCACATCTTGTTTGAGAGTGCAGGCACCAGTCATTGTGCCACACTAGGCCTCAAAACAGTGTAGTGCCCCCTGCAACTTCTCGGTGTTTTGAGGGACTACAGGCATCTTGGCAGCCTCAATTCACTCAGCCGGAAATAGTTGTGTGTACACATGTGTAAGCTGTAAAACACCTTTTGGAACATCACCCAGTTCATTGCATATTAATTCAGAGAAGGAGGCTATTGCCAACTGCATGTGTACAGTGTTGGAATCAGGCTGAAGTCGTGACCACTGATGACTCAGAGGTAGATGCGATGCTTCTGTCCTAAAGCATTCCATTTCGGCTCACAACAGCCTGACTGGTTAGGTTATGTATAGGATAGAGCCCTGGCTTTAACCCTGCACATCAATGCCCAGTGTTCCAAGGGTGTTTATGTGGGTCAAGTTCGAACAGGAGGGCTCCAGCTTACTTAATTAGGCCATACCACATAGCACATAAACACCCTGGGCACAGAGGGCATTTGTTGAGGGGACATCCAAGACCAATTAACAATGCCCAGTGTTCCAAGGGTGTTTATGCGGGTCAAGTGCGAACGGGAGGGCTCTAGCTTACTTAGGCCATACCCCATAGCAATGAATTGTGTATTGTATGAGGACTTTAACCCATTAAATTGTTTTTCTCCGGAGGTCTCTCTTAGCTAATAGATGCACTAAACCCACCATATTTCCCGTTGTCTCTGCTTTTCAGCCCCCAAACTCCACACACATGACCATGCAGCAATCCTCTACACATTCGTGACTCTAACCACACCCACCCATCAAGGGGCATCCAATAGTCACGGCTCTCTGCCGACCATCGCTCGTCAAGACCGAGAAAAACGCTTCACTGCCAGAAATGGGGGCCCTACTAGGCGAGAGGACTGTTTTCTCGGCCCATTTGTGCAAAGAAGGAGAGAAATGGCCCACCCAGCTCCAACCAAGGGCTTTTCAAGGCTAAGCCCAAAAGCGGCCATGCTACCTAGGCTCAGTGCTGAAACCCACCCACCTCCCCCTGTCCCGCCCTCTCTGCTGGCGCAGAGCCTAAGTCCCAAGGTCATTGCCGGAAGTCTGACATCACTGATGAAAGTCTCATGCCGGATATATCCGGCTACATCGGGGAAAGGTTTAACCCACGTAAACACCCTGCGGAAGCCTGCCAAGCTTCCATCTAGTGAAGCATGATGTCATCATGCATGTGCTAACACCTGTGAAGGTACTGGTATACCGTATAGTGCGAAATTTCGTATGGTGCAATTCTTTGAGTATTTGGTATGAAGCCTTGACATACGAAAACGAAAACTTTAACAGTCGAAATTTTAATGTCAAATTTTGAATGGGTAATCCGAACATACACGTGGATTCCGAAGCGGCGAGCAAGCGATGGCATTTGTAACAGTATTTCTATCCTATGAACGGCCTTCCAGACTCCAGTGGACCCGTCTACACCCGTTAGCCTGCGACGATAACGAGCCTGTGGGAAGTGCGACAGATGAAAGTAAGTCAACTTCATTGAGCAGCAAGAGTATGCCGCCAACCAGGTGGCTATTCGTTATTTTTCGAAATTCCTCGCCAACAACAGAGGCCCAGATGTCAGCATTGTAGACATGGTACCCTCTCACCATTGTGCATTGCCTCAACTGAAAACAACACCATCGACACGTTACGTATGTGTAATGCTTCTGAAAGGATTTCAGCCATGTATACAAAGAAATTCCCGCTATCTCATCTTTTGCCATACTGCAAGCAGAGAAACTGGAGATTTGAGAGTCAAGTGAAAACACACACACACACACAAACGAGTACGTAAGGGAGAGCACAATCAACTGAACATACGTACATTACACAAAACAACACACACACACACACACACACACACAACAAACACAAATGAGTACATGACCAGGGAGAGCACAACCAACTGGTAATGAATGGTTATATCACATACGTAGTGTAGGCACAGTGGTGAACAATTGCAGTACACTCGTGTGCATGTACATGTGCAATAATTTGGTGTGGTGTGGACCACAACTTGAGCCCCAATACCACACCACTTTACACATGCAAAACATTGGAGCTTGACACAGCAGCTCTATAGGCAAGCTTATGAGAAGGAACGGCTACAGTACATAGGAAGCAGAAGATTGAGTCATAAATATTGCACAGACAACAGTTGACCAACTGGTACGCTAGTATTCCATTGTTTGTGCCACTGATAATATACCATCACAAATATAACCTGCTCCACGGTAACAAATGCACAGGTATGCATTAATTGGAGATTGCACCACTCTAAGACACACTATGGGAATATAGGCATCTGAAATAGTTCTGACAAAGACTGGCCTGACCCCCCTGAATTTCATCTGACATTCCTCTCAAAACAATCCAAATATGTTCTGAGTTAGTATGAATTTTCAGAAGATACTCATACTATATTCAGAACATTTAAGAAGGTTTTTATACTATTTTCAGATGCTAAATTTATCGTTGGAGCATGTAAATATATTCTGATAGTCTTCTGAAAACATTCTGATAATATTCTGAACGTTTATAGCCAAGCTCATGGCTCCAGTATCTGAATTTGTTCTGACATCCTTCTGAATTAGCTCTGAATATGATCTGATAACATTCTGAACATTCTGCCAGGCTCATTGCTTGGGTATCTGAATCTAGTCTGATAACCTTCTGGATGTAATCTGAATCGGATCTGAAAACGTTCTGACAAAGATTGGCCAACATTCTGAATTCCATATGATTTTCCTCTGAAAACAATCCAAATACGTTCTGATTTAATATCTGAAAATAGTATAAATACCATCTTAAACTTTATCTGAATATAGTATGAGAATCTTCTGAACATTCAGAGCAAATTTATCATTGGAGCATCTGAATGTATTCTGATAGTCTTCTGAAAACATTCTGATAATATTCTGAACATTTAGCCTAGCTCACGGCTTGAGTATCTGAATTTGTTGTGATAACCATCTGAATTTGTTCTGAATCGGATCTGATAATATTCTGAACAGTCATCCAGGCTCATTGTCAAAGTATCTGAATGTGTTCTGATAACAATCTGAATGTGTTCTGATTCAGATCTGATAATATTCTGAACATTCGGCCAAGCTCATTATTTGAGTATCTGAATTTGTTCTGATAACATTCCAAATTTGTTCTGAATTGAATCTGATAATATTCTGAACATTCAGCAAAGTGAGTATCTGCATTTGTTCTGATAACGTTCTGATAATCCTTGGAAGTTTCTGAATTGGACGATCTGAAGTTGTTGAAAGTTGTTGATGTATATGCACGTATTATGAATCACAAATAGGAGTACACAACAGTAACGTAATTAACACAAAAGCAACTCTGTTCTGTTCTATTGTTTATTTCTCCTTGGCACCTGTCTCCCCTGTACCACAGTGTCTGTATCATGCGCACCACTCCCATGACGTATCCTTTATACATTTGAGATCGACCTTCCATGAAGATGTCATCTTTCTATAATAAAACACAATGTTTTGCAAGTGTGATATCACAACGTAGTAGTGTTGATCAATTGTTTTGTAGATCCAACAGGACTTGGTGTCTGCCAAAGCTGGACAGCTCCCAGGTTTGCATGGCAGTTGATAAAACAAGGACTGGACTGGGACTGGACTGAAACTTGTGTAACTTTTCCCCACAGTATTAACTGCGTTAGAGAATTGGGCTAGCTATTTACTCACTATCGAGTGAAAACTGCACCAGTGGACTCGCAGGTAGCGCAAAGCTAATAGCTTACTGTTCATTCCAGTTAATGCACATGTCACATGACGACCATGCTCAGTTGAGTTGAAGATAGCAATGGCGACCGAAGGGAAGAGAAAATGATTTTACAGTACTCACAACTTTGTCAGCAAGGTGACGAGCGTCGGCACATAAGGATCAGTGAACAACAGCGATCACAACTGTGTGGTCAGTATCTTTGTTGGCCATTCCTAAGCGCTGTACTGGTAACGAAAGTAGAAGAGGGTGCTCGAGCAAAGATGGTAACATTATATAAAATGGGTGCTGTCTATTGTAATAATGACGTGCCAGTCTTGCATAAGTATATACTGGTGTTCCAGCTCTATGCACCCTAACACTTACATACACTTCCTGCCGGTGCTCCAGACTGGCTTAAAAGAGCACATGACAATGACTGATAGCTGGAAGTTAGTGATGACAATAAACAGCCTGTTTCTGTAACACAGTATACAGCCAGTTATTGCTATTGAAAGAAAAAAATTCATCCAGTCCCAGTTCAGTCCTTGTTTTATCAAACGCCAGTTTGCATACCTTAATGTCACTACAATTTCCCTTAATGTCACTATTATTATTGGGATGTAGCAGATTGGTGAGTTTAATTTTCATGTCTTTAACAGATAGCAACGGTTGTATTAGTATAATACAGAAGTAATCCGGTGCCGGATAGCTCCCTGTGCAGCGCTGCTGCTCCCCGATTGCGTCCGCTTCAGCTGCTGCTCCTCGCGCGATTGCATCGATCCGTTTCAACTGCCATGCTGCTGCAGCGCTGAGCTCCCGGCTTGCATCAGCTTATGGCTTGCTCCAATAAATGCACTTCATTTGCAAACAATATTTTTTGGCGGGTTCAAAATTAGCGATTTTTCTCAATTCACTAAAAGTAATTCCTACAAATAATAGTGACCTTAAGGTAGCTTACAACAGCCCATGAGCCATACCAGTAATGAGTGATATAGACCCGTTGCAGTTACGTCATGTTTTGAGCATTTCTGTGTACTATCCAGAAGCCGCCATCTTGGTGTACCGTCATACACTGGTAGTCTCGTTCCCAGACGTTCACGCCCACGGCGGAGAACGTCTGGTCGTTTGAGTTACATTTCTTGTCACAGAGGCGTGGCCAGCGTAGGTGTAATTGAAGCGCTGATTGCGCTAAGAATGCAATTTATCAGAGAAATGTGAAGATAAACGCTCCTTTCTGTACTGTTTATCATGCAACCCTACCTTCAAGCACTCAGCGATGTCCCCTAACCCCCAAAACATCTGCTACTAGCAGAAGGGCAGTGGACTTCTTCGTCATTCCGGTGTTGCCGTAAACCGTCGTTTTTCGAAGTTGGAGATGGCTGAAAGGTTCTTAGAAGCTACGAAGGGGTGTCATCAACCAACAACGAAGTAAGTCCTCGTTACGAGCTGTTCAAACTGAGCTGTTTTTGACTCCTCGATCGATTGGTGACGTAATGCACGATGATTAGCAAATTACGCGCGCGCTCTTCGATTTCATTGGCCATCTCAAATTCCAGATGGGAAAGGTGTTATTGACAAGAAATCGCACTCAAAAGACCAGACCCTCTCCGCGGCGGCGCGCGGGACGGGTCTGGGCACGAGACTAATACACTGGCTTCATATGCAGTATCAGTCAAATTGTGCCTTGCATCACTGGTAAGCGTCTATACAGCTTTATTTGCCTACACAGCAATCCCATTTTACAACTAGAAATATTGTTGGTGCATGTTTGCGTTTGCCGAGATCACCGTAGAAGCTACTATCTCCAAAAATGCTACCCGTCCGTATATTCTCAAAGTGATGACGTCAGCTGCAATGGGTCTATTATGGGCGAGACACCAGCCAAATGTTTGTTGCATGTCCAGCAATAGGTAGGTCCTACATGAGTGGTCTCTGTCCAAACATGGCTCGCCCCAATAAGCAGTCCATGGCCATTTAGTTAGTACTGCATGTTAAACATTTGCATGCATGCTACTTACCTCAAAGAGACTTTGCCTTCCTGTTTGACTCCACACCTGGGGAACAACTTCCGGCAAATTGAAGGTCTTCCAAAGGATGATCTAGTAGATCTGTGAGGACCACTTCCCATGAAGAGGAGCAGATAAACCTCACTTGCTGCCCATGTCACCTTTCGTACCCACCTGAAATTATGAATTTTGTCATGTCATAGCATGGACAAACAAAAAGAACGCGAGTTCCTTGCTATTCTATTAAACATTGAAGCAGGTACATGCTGGTAGCTAAAGCCTATACCGTACTCTCGCGAAAGTCCGCCCACTCCGCAAAGAGCGCCCACCCCCCACTTTTGGCTCAATTTTCTATACAGGGTCAAAGTTTACTCGAATGAGCGCCCACCCTCGCGCTATAGCCTCGTGCCTCGTGTAACAGGCGATGGAGCGCATTAGATGTTCCAGCGTATCTGAGGTAAGAACCTCCTTGCAGCAAGTCTCTGTTAGTCTGTGTATCCGTATCTATGGTGTCCGGTGAGCGGTGATGTTGCTAGTGACTCCAGCGATGTAGATGTGCTGGGAGGGCTTTGACTCACGCGCGCTTGCTGCTCGATCGCTGCTATTGCGCTACTTGTGTACGTAAACAAAGGTGGGTGCTCTTTCAAGGTTGAATGCGGAAACACTCGAAAGAGCGCCCACCCCCCTGTTTGGTGAGAAAGTAAGATGCAGCGCCCATGGGCGGACTTTCGCGAGAGTACGGTACTTGTACATCTGTGATACCCTAGGTAAGGTGTTTTAATTTTTATCTCCAAGCCCTTTCAGCCTAAGGCTAGCTGGTCTCCCAAGCTAGGGGGGGGGGGGGGGGGGGGGGGGGGGGACCACATTATAGGGGAGCAACAGGTGGGATTCGAACCAGGGACTTATGGTCCACAGTCAAATGCTTTAGTCACTTGGCCACAAGTCACTCCCAACCCTAGCAGCGCTCATGGCCTGCTGTACTTAATAATTAGCTAGCCACACAAAAGCGCTTACCGTTCATGCCGTTCTTTGTGCCACGATGAGTAACTCAGTCTCTCTCAGTCTGGTTTGGTCCACTTCTTGCCACTTCTGTACAACTATAGCAACTGATCTTGCTATACCTACCGTCATTCGCTCCAAAAACTAGGTAGTCTGGAGATACAAACAGGGAGCCAAGGTGCGATGACTCAGCAACATTCAAATAGGCTAGTACCTAATGGGTTAACTTAACTATTCCCAGAAATCAGAACAACTTCAGATCAATTTCAGATAGCCTACCCATTCCGAATAAAGTCAGATATTGAACTTCAAGGTTAGATGGTATTCAGATGTTCTTGAGTCAGAACTATTTCAGATAGCTTCATGTACACATCCATTCAGAATAAATTCAGATAGCTATTTGAGTAGCTAGCTACTACAACTTCTTTAGATGGTATTCAGATGTTTGAGTTTCAGAGCTATTTCAGATGCACAACATCCGTTCAGAATACATTCAGATAATAATGAGCCCTACAACTTGTTTAGAAGGTATTCAGATGTTTGAGTTTCAGAACCATTTCAGATGCACACTTGTTTAGATGGTATTCAGATGTTTGAGTTTCAGAGCTATTTCAGATGCACAACATCCGTTCAGAATAAATTCAGATAATGATGAGCCCTACAACTTGTTCAGATGGTATTCAGATGTTTGAGTTTCAGAACTATTTCAGAATCCCACTTATTTAGATGGTATTCAGATGTTTAAGTTTCAGAACTATTTCAGATACAGTATCAATTCAGAACATATTCAGTGCCAGCATTTCAGAACATAGTCAGATACTGACGAGTGTTAAAAATCACTTAGATGGTTTTCAGATGTAGTCTCCGATATACAGAGCATTTTCAGAAGATGTTATTCAGACAATTTTCAGAAACAGTCTTATATTCAGATCATTTTCAGATGAACCTGAAAAAAAATGACTGCAAAGTTCAGATGGTTTTCAGTTATTCACATAATTTCAGATGTACTATGCTAGCACATCTGCCAAAAACTGCAATTTTTTCAGAAGTTTCTCATGGCACTCAATGGTATTCAGTATGTTTTTGGATGCAATTCAGAAGAAAAGCCTCCAGTAGTGACATCCAAGTTTGATGGACAACACATACTATATCTGTACATCCATAACTGACTGGGCCATTGTGAAGGCATACATGTTGCACTGCATGGCCTCATGAATTGATATTGAACCCTGTAATATACACCTAAGGGTGCTCTTAGCCTCGTTCCCAGGCCTACCCCATTTTTTCTGTTCTTCAGTTGCCATTGACAATAATACACGGATGCGGAAGGGCAGCGAAAAATGCAGAAGGCCTGGGATCATTCATCACGTGAGTGACATCAGGTGGACCTAGGGGGGGCGGGGCCTGTAGTCAATTCAGCAGGTCTTGAAGGCTGTTCATCATCCAATCGGCTCGGTTCAAATGCTCCGCGGCTAGTCAAGACTCTCAGACGATCTACACAACTTCGTTGGCAGTTTTCAAGCTAATTTGCGGTTGGGCCACACCCCCCCCCCCCCCCCCCCCCCCCCCCCACGTCCACTTGACATAAAGCACGTGATGAATGATACCAGGCTTAGCTTCCCCATTTTTCGCCGCCCTTCCGCATCCGTGTATTATTGTCAACGGAAACCAAAGAACAGAAAAAAACGGGGTAGGCCTGGGAATGAGGCTAGGGTGCTTTGGGTGCTCTGAATATCACATGTATAGCTGCATTCCCAGGCCCACCCAGTTTTTGTCACTTGTAGTATGGAAAACTGGGCAACAAAAAGCTGGGCAGACCTGGGACGAGGTTATTCACCATGTAGATGTAGCTGTATCAGTGGTCTGTGTGAGTGTGTGTGTTACTAGCCTCCTTCCCAGGCGCTCGGTAATTGGGCGCCTGGGAATGAGGCTAGTGTGCTACAAGCTGACCAGGGCGCTAGGACAAGATCATGTGCGGCATACATTCTAATGTATTGTGCCACAGGATATAGCACACACTGCTATACAAGAAATACGCAGAATAGTAACAGCTCTAATGCTGACGTTTGCCGGCCGGGGCACAATGTGGCACAAATGCTCATACTGATTTCCTACCTGCTGCTAAACACTTGAGTGCAGTAGACAAGTCTGTACATAGTGGCATAATTCACTTGTAGTCTTTCATGGAGGATACTCATCAGGACGCAATGAAAAAGCACAAAGCAGCCTTCTCCCACAGAGAAAGAGGTAGAATGACTATATTACCGCACGTAATCCTACCCTACCCTCCTTGCTAGATGACACTGAAAACAAAGTTAGGTCAAGAGGTATGATTACTTGAAGGTCACATGACTATTGGTGGCTCTTCACAGGTTATGTTAACACAGTGCATTCACTGCACATGATCCTAGGGGAACAAAACTAGCTAGCGATGAACTGTTGTTTCAACATCAGCTGTGAAGCTGATGCACGTACCACATCTTAGTTCTGGGGTGAGGGGGTGTGGCACATGATGGTGTGTACTTCAAACATCATGAGATGTGCCTTATGAGCTATTGTCAAGTACACTTACCATTGCTGCATATTGTTGGTGATCCTGGAGGAGGAACAAGTGAGAGGGAGCAGGTGAAGCAGTCGAGTATATGAATGACTCTAGTCTTCCCAGACCCTCCACAAATGTGAAAGGAGGTGTTGGTACTATATAGTACCTCATCAACACCCTCCCCTCTACATTAACCAGACTCTCCTTTCCTGGAGAGTGTCAGGGAACAAGACTAGAACGGCCATAGCTCGTCCCAACCAGCAGGCCTTAGACTGCCACTCAAAGTCACCACAAGGAACGAGACTAGCTACATGTACATAAACATGGCGTACCGGTCTCTGTTCTCTTAGCATCTGAAGCAGTGGAGAGAGAACATGGAGATGAAGAAGAGATATGAATATTAATTTCTGTCCAACTATACCTCCGGATTATTATGCTCTTACACCCACTATATGGTCCGGGTGTGGATGTATCAGAGGGTGGCTGCTTTCAAACACTTATTTGATGTTCTGTCAAAATATTGTTAGTAACTATTGTATTGGCATGTGAATGAAAATTGCACTGCTACTTAAAAGGTAGATATGGTAACTTCTTGACGATTACCAACACAAGCTGTAATTGCCACAACACTGCAGTGTGCTGACCCAAGAGTAAGTAGTTTTATATGCTCCCAGAACATGCACCTGCACTACGTACTCAACAAGAGTCACGGCATGCAATAAGACATGCTGTGCACGCCACTTTGTTTGCCATACATTGCACCAGCTGCCTCACACCAAGAAGGCTGTAAATGGGTATGGTATTTCGTATTGGTGCACTCACTTTGTGTGGTGTGTATATGCCTACAAGAAATAGGTCCAACCCTTGAATCTTGTAGGTAAACACTGAAACTAAACTCAGCAGACAATCTCTAGGTTGTGCGAACGTTCCTCACTCCTCAACAAACAACTGAAGAGCAGTTCAGAAGCTAGTGCACTCAGGGTAGGACTGTGGACGGGTTTACTCACCCAATAGTCCCACCGAGTGATACACAACCCAAATACTGGCTGCCTACACAACCCAAATATTGGCTGCCTACACAACCCCAAATACGTATTGTAATCAAACGCTGCCGTCATACAGTAGCCACCCATGTCAGACCTCTCAACTACTGACTGGTTTTCATTGTGAGATGACCATAAGAGTAATATAAATACGTACTAGATAAGATTAATATAAATTGTGCAATAACTTTAAGATAGTGAGTCTCACTACCAAATAGTGAGAGTTGAGAGGTCTGCCATGTATCAGTGCCACAAGTTGACCTGCAGTCAGTGTAATAGTCACTGCTCTCCTATAAGCACCACAACTGATACACATCCCTGCCATTTTCAAAGCAACCTGCTGACCACTAGGCGAACATGACACTAAACTGGGACAGAAGACCCACTGGCTCTAGCTGGCCAACTTAGCATGCATGCACATGTGTACCCAGTAGTAGTCACCCTCAAGTTATGGTGGCTCTTGAATTGTAGCCATACTACTAAGTCACGGCCATTACGTAATTGATGAGGTATAGTACAGTGATACGACAGAGATGGTACTGTCCACACTTGCCCACCTTCCTCCTCTCTCTCTCCGGCAGCTGCTGCCACTGTGTGCACAGGGAGACAGAGGAGAACATGAAACAACAATGAGACGTATCAACATATCCGTGCAAACTGGGGGCTGGGTACTGTGTACATGCAAATACTTGGGGAAGCTTCAGTATGTAATAGCTGAGACCAAGGAGTTACACAACCACTGTGCCATTAGTCATACAGTGGTACACATTCTGCAGTCACAACTCCTCCCACACTGGAGGGCAGTATTCTCCACAGGGTTTGCAGGACAATGGGCACAATTCATTATTCATGACTAGCACAAAATACACTAAAGCCATCCCCGAAAAGTACATGTGTGCAACGTGTGTGATTGCAATTGATGGTAGACATGATGCATACAATGACCATCTGTTTGAGATGGCAACTGTGTAGAACCCGAACACTCCATCCTCCTCCAACAAAATGACCATCAAGTCTTCAAAGGACATATGGAATCCACAACATTACGTACTAGAAGAAATTTTAGCTGGTAACCAAGAAGCAGAAGCGGCGCTCATGACTGACGAGTGGTTGCTTTGCTAAATTCATGCAGGTTTGGTTTCTGAGGCAGTAGTTCTGACATAACTACACTGACTAATTGGCACGTACAACTCATGCACTAATTAACACATGTCAGGATGGAAGCATGCAATGTCACGTAGAGGCCCTTATTATCTATCGCCACTCACCAGCCGTTTCTGCTCCCACAGACTAAGTCCCAATCCAAACTGAGGCTTCAGAACGTTGGTGTAAAAGGAAACTGCCTTTACAAGCACGAGGCTGCAGCCTTCACTGAGCATGCACAGAAGTGAATGAAACCCACGCAATTAGAGGCGAACGTTGAGTGGTGATAATAGGAGTCCCACGTGGTGTGGTGATAATAGGAGTCCCATGTGGTGTGGTGATAATAGGAGCCCCACGTGGTGTGGTGATAATAGGAGTCCCACGTGGTGTGGTGATAATAGGAGCCCCACGTGGTGTGGTGATAATAGGAGCCCCACGTGGTGTGGTGATAATACGTAGGGGACTCTACGCTAACAGTGAGGTGCGCTTAAAACCAGATTTTGCGGTTTTGGAATACCAATACCTAATCAATATTCACTGAGGTCAAAGGTTGCCACACAATAGCTGGTCTGCAACTGGAGGAGTACTACCAGGAAACCAAATGGGGAGGGTAGTTTCTTGTGTCCCAGGAATAAACTGCAACACACTGCAAATATATAACTGACATTCACTTTCCATTGGGTCTGTAATGGTCACGTGACCTAAACTGAGGAGGCAGATACCTGCAGTCTACTGCAATGTCCCAAAAATGTGACCCTGACCGTAATACTATGTGTGCCCTATATCACGCCCCAAATAAATTATTTCACAGCTAGGTAGAAACTGTATTTCTTAAGCATCAGTCCATGTGAGGTAGCTACATTCAAGGCATGCACGATGAGATAGCTAGGGTCTACCGATTTTAATACAGCTATGTCAGGATGCAGAATGAGATACCATAAGTTGTGGCAGTATTGTTAGAAACAGGGTGTGGTCAGTTGTATAAATTAGATCAGGGCTAATTGTCGACTTTCGCACAAATTTTCTCAGCCTCTCGAGTGGATCTCTGGTCTGTAAGTTATGTGGATGCTGAATTCTGACACTTCTATTCTGAACTAAGCCTTCAACAAGGCTTTCACAGCTCAAACTGCTTCGGACAGACTGACAGACAGACAGACAGAGAAACCGATGACTCTACACCTGCTGCGCGCATGCGCACGGGGTAATAACATGCCGTGAACGTGTAGGTTAAAAAAAAACTGATGATGACTGATAAGATTTTTTGATGCGTGTGGAAGGGCTGCTGCCAATTTGTTGCACTCCAGGCAATTCAATCATCCACAGAACCTCGAACACAGCTCTCCGCTGGGACAGATGGCGATCTTCCACTGCCAGAAGCCATTGCCACTTCTCTGCATGCCTCTACATCGAAATTGTGGCTCGTATTATAAGGCCACCTCTTTGTTCGTAAGCCTGACAGGAAAACAATGATTCTTCGTGAAACTTGTCGCAATATAACATTAGAAGCGGCCGTAAGCAATTTCAAAATATGACAATGCAAAACATAGCAACAAAATTTAGAGTGCCTATGGTGAGGCTGTCCCCCATGAAACAAGGGAACCAAGGGAACCAAAGGCACCATAATATAATAGGCTATAGCTCTAGTGTCATAGTGCACACTCAGCATATTTCGTGATTCTTATATGAAGAACTAACCGTAAATATTCTCCATGTCCAGAGTTCAATCAACAGTGTTACTGGACGCATTCTGTGCAACCTGCTCTATTTCAAAGGTTGTCCTCACACCCACTGACTAATGTCTACAAGTGGTATGTGTAGTCCCAATACATTTCTGTATATGCACAGTAACAAGTTTACACTACTCGCATACCCTCTTGATCTCCTCTTGTGCTAGTGCATGCTCGGAGGCATCCTGGGGTGGTAGGGAGAGGGCAGCGACAACATGAAGGACACACCACCTCCCACACATGGTAGAGTGTGCCCCGCCCACATGCAATATAGACCACACCAGGCTAACCACACCCCCTCCCCTCTTCCCAGGTTTCCACTTCACTCCATCATGAGGGGACATCCCTCTCCACTCATGCATCTCTACCACAAAATGGAGGCAAGACCAGTCTGTACCAACTAAGCGCATGCACCTCAAACCGTCATTTGAAAGCCATTTGATTTGCTGAAAGGCAACTGTTGCAACCTCTATCTTAACCTCGCTCCAGACCATTCCTCCCTTCAGTTCTCCATCACTTGCAGTATGTGGCCGTACTACAAGTGATCCAAACCTGGAGGCCTGGGAATGAGGCTACTCAATCTCCCAGACACAGAAACTCCTAACAATGAAATGATAAGGCCAGCAAGTGCACATGTAGCAATGTCAGCATACCTCCTGTATATCCTCAGGAAGGGAGGCACCCTGGGACAACAGAGAAGAACAGAAGTGAAACATACACACAACTATGTACTGCAACATCAGTAACAGGA
The DNA here is from genome assembly GCA_963931865.1 of Axinella damicornis. Taxonomy (NCBI): domain Eukaryota; kingdom Metazoa; phylum Porifera; class Demospongiae; order Axinellida; family Axinellidae; genus Axinella; species Axinella damicornis. The sequence goes on from OZ007508.1 coordinate 17,085,683, forward strand.
TACCATGAACTGTGTCTTCCCTCTGACCTACCGGCTTGCTCCACTCCTCCAGGCGAGAGACAAACTGCGGTAATCATTGAGGGGAGGGAGGAAGGTAGAGACAGACATAAATCACATGTACATGTACACAACAACAAACACAGCCAGCAGAGGAGGTGGTGATGATCACAGACATACAGTCTGGCTGACTCATCATTGAAATATCAAATTATAGCTTATTTCTCAGACAGTTCTAGGCTTGCGGAAATTATTCCCCAAATTTTGCCCATTATTCTATTCTTTTATTCCTAAAAAATTTACCTATTATTCTTTCTAGAAAAAAAATTATTCCCAAGACAGCCACCTATTATTCTCAATGAAAAACCAAACCGTGAGACCGAACTCTCCTTCACACCTTGCGTCGGCGATCGAGATAGCCTTAGTAAAGACCGTCGCTGGCTTCTCTTCACCCGAACCGGAGGGTTAGCTTTTACTTCACACTTCCTAGCTAACTCAGAGGGCTCTTGGAACTTGAGCCTACCTAGTAGAGAGCTAGTAGATTGGCTACACTCTCCTTTCTCCGACGAACAGTCGCTAGCAGCCATTTCCGCCACGTGATAATCCGTTTTTCCCCCGGTAAACTCACCGATTATTCCGGAAATATTCTTCATTCTTTGTGCTACCTATTATTCTTTTATTATTCCCGGAATAATTTCTGCAAGCCTAGACAGTTCCCACCTTCAGATACTGCAAGTGATTGGAGGTGGGAATGGCCTGGGAATGAGCCCACACAAACGATACATGAAACAACCCAAATATCATACCCTGTACCACTGAGGTGTCCCTGAAACATGACACATACAAACGGCCGGTACAACTGCCTTCTCGGGAGTGCCTATTGAGCTATCGCAAAACAGCACATACTCAGGTAAGGAAGACACTCAGTCTCATGTAGCTAGACTTTAGCCTCGTTCCCAGGCCCCCGTCCAGCTTATCGTCACTCAATTGCAGTACGGAAAAGTGGGGAGGGCATGGTGCACATGAGTATGATGTAATCAATAAATGGCAAAATTTTCAGACTGAGAAAGTGCCGTTTTTTGTGTTGGTCAATCTTCTACACGTTCAACGCTTGGTGTGCATGACCCCTGCTAGCTATAGATACATGATGTGGTATGTTACCTGATACCTTCACCCTTCTTGCTGTCTTGAGCTCAGTGCGCCCACATACCAATCTTTCTACCCTGACGTCCCTCACGTGAGGAAGAGTACCCGACTCAATCAAAAATGGACTGGCTATTGCTACTGGTATGTCAAGTATCAGTCAAATGAAATATATAGAGAGCTAGATCTAGACAACAATGATTTTAATTACCCTGCAGATAATTGGGGCGAGCCTGAGCAAGCCCCACACAGTCGTGATCCCGCTGGTGTGCATGACCCCTGCTAGCTCACCCTTCTTGCTGTCTGAGCTCAGTGCGCCCATGTACCAATCTTTCTACCCTGACGTCCCTCACGTGAGGAAGAGTACCTGGCTCTCTCCCACTTAAAGTTACGGGATACTCGTGCACGTGCCGTGCGAAATGTATTGGGAAAAGTATACTTAAGCTCGCTAACTAAAAATCTCTGGTACGAAGAGCGTGAGCAACTTGATTGGCGGTGGAGGTGCACTGTTGCAAGGTGCAGGCATGACGGAAGCTTTTTTGATAGCATAATCCCTGGCAAATTTATCTGCTGTCTCGCTCGAGAAAAGCGTTAAATACGGCTTTTTGGTGAACTGAACTGCTCGTTTTTGCAAGGCAATACAGCGTATCGGCAAAAGCTTCTGCCACGCCCTGCACCTTGTGACAGCGCACCTCCAACTCTAGAATCAAGTTGCTCTCGCTGCTCGTACCAGAGATTTTTGGTTAGCGAGCTTAAGTATACATTTCCCAATACATTTCGTACGGCGTGCGCACAAGTATCCCGTAACCTTAACTGCACTGCAAGCGACGGAAAGTTGGGAGGGGGCTCGGAACGAGGCTAGCTAGACTTATACTGTGCTGCAAGGGGTGATGGGCTGGGTTTCAGGGATATTCTTGAGACTAGGACACAGCTGAATGTACTGTTAGGACAGTACATGTAGCAATGTCACTGGATCAACAATCAAAAATGGACTGGCTATTGCTACTGGTATGTCAAGTATCCGTCAAATGAGATAGAGAGCTAGATCTAGTAAACGATGATTTTAATTACCCTGCAGATAATTGGGGCGAGCCTGAGCAAGCCCCACACAGTCGTGATCCCGCTCTCTGTCTGTCAGATGTCCCTTTAGCGTATTACCGTATATCAGGAGCCCATAACGAGAAGGAGCGTCCAACTACGAGAAGAAGTCTGCTATAATAGTGCTTGTGCTTGACCATATACGGCAAGTGGGGAATCCACACTGCGCTCACACTAAGAGGGTTATAATTTTAGTCACAAACCAGCATGTGGCTATGCAACACCTACTTAGACTATATAGTACATGAAGCCCCCACCAGCTCTCTTGGCATAGTGAGGTTCCAAATAAGGGCACGGTTAGATTGCTGTGGTTTGAAGGAACATGTTCTCTGCTAATGATACGTTGGACGCTCTTTCTCGTTATGGGCTCCTACGTACATCCAAGTGGAAAATTGTAACATTGCACCGTGTGTGTGCTGGAATGGACAGGTCATCTAAAAGGATTGCACCGCACATCAAAAAGGATTGCACAATGGAGGCCTCAACATAATCCAGCTACGTACGTACTACGAGAATCAGCTCAACGTAGTCTATATACTACAAACTGAGCAGAGGATGAGCTGGACTGCACGAGGTTGAAACTGCAGACAGTCATGACCAGAGGCTCAAGATAGTCTACACATGTGGTACAGCGCTTCGCCCTTGCTCTGGACAGAAGCTAATTTTCCTTACTGCTCATGGATTATTCCACATACCCCTTCAGATTACTCTCCACTTACAAGGGGGTGACTAGGGTTGGGACATATGTTCGAACATTCGGTAGCTTCGTTCGATAGATTGGCCTTCGAATGTCAAAATTACCCTCGAAGCTTCTAATTATTTACCCCAACCCACTACTTACCACACCCACTATATGACTGAGCATGCTATTACTTACCTTTGTTGGCCTCGTGTTACGTGTTTGTGATCGTTGGCGGTCTAGCGTACAGCTACTTTTTGTAGTCTAGGGATAGTCAATGGCAAACCAGGTGAGTAGAAGTACTAGTGACGTGTTACGAGAAACTGCAGGAGGCTAAAAGATTGAAGTGCATGCTATGCTGGAAGGAGCTAGTGTACCACGGGGGCTTGTGACGGCGTTGTGAAAGCTAGATATTGCAGCGAAAGTCACTCAAAGGAAATCACTGACAGAATTGAGGCCCGTCAAGTGCGTGGGATTCCGCGAGCTGGTTTCATTCCTTGAACCTGGGTACAAGTTGCCATCACAAAAACTCATCACTTTGCCACAAGCATGATCTTGACAGAGACTTGCCAGAGTACAGTACAATTTAGCCTCGTACCCAGGCCTGACCGCCCGAAAAAGAAAGGGCCTGGTATCCACTGTTTGCGCATGCAGTTAATTTCCCAGAAATCTTGAGAAAATCGTGGACTACCGTGTTACATCCGTACAACCACGACGTCAAAATCGTGTACTACCGCTATATGTTCCGTGCAGCTTTCCTGAGCAACGACGGAGTTCGACGATTGAGCGCTCTCCCATGACCTCCAGTGGCTAAGTACTCCTGTAAGTGTCTCCAGCCAGCACAGGTAGCCTCCATTTCGGCCGTTTGCACAAAGAAGATGATTCTACATGGCTTACCGACCGAGGTTTGAACGTCTGTGTGCTACGAAGGATTCGTCGTGAACTGTAAGTTAGCAAGAATTGCTAGCAATCCAGGGTAGTATAGCGCTAGTTGCCGTGTAGTTCTGGTGATATCCCGGCTCGATCCACTGTCGATCAATCTCATCACAGCATCGGCACGTGGCCTTCGAAGGCTTTGGTTCAAAGGTTTAATATTGACATTCGTCCTGCCCTAGGGGTGACACTCCCATATTCACTGTAGTCACAGCTGCGACCTGGTGTATCTTAACCTCATATACTAAGGAAGGGATAGAGTCACTACACATTCTAGGGTATATTCTAGGGTCAAGGGCGAAATGTGTGCACAGTCAAACGGTCTACGGGTAAATAACAGTGTGGTCAAATGGTCAAGGGTCTTTTGGCAATGCAGTAAAGTGGTCAAGCAGCCAAAATGACTGCTTTTGACCCAGTGTCACAGCGGATCGCGTCCGGCCGCAGATAGTGTCTGCCCTGGACCCGATATGCACCTGAAGTGAACAATCAGTTTCCCTTGAAGCCTCCCTTCGCCGGTCGTCTCGCATGGTGTCCTCCCTCACTTAATGGAACGGATTGACTCAGTTATAAGAGGCATAGTCGACCTATAACACTCATGCACTTAGCTCCAAGAACCACAATAATTATTGCAGTTCTCTACTATTCTGGCTCCAGCTGAACTCCAGGAGTTTCCAACGTGCATGGCACTTGACTGAGTGGGTGACAAAAAAATTCATCCAGGGCAGCATGAGCCTGTGCATGCAAATCTCCATCAGGCAAGCTCTTCCACCTCCGAATGCCAGGCTATTCGTGGGACGGTTGAACGGACAGAATCCACGAATCCGGACCGTTTCCGCTAGACCGGGTGGACGCAATCCGTTAGCAGATTGCGTCTACCCGGACATAATCGGCTAGCGGATCACGTCCACCGGACACAATCTAGGCCGGACGCAATCCGCGATGACACCGGTCGCAGCTGTGACTACGGCGTCTATGGGAGTGTCACTCCCTTGACTTACAACATTGCCACTAAATTAGGCAAGCCCCACAATGTCCTGCATAATTCCTCCTAGTTAGCACAGCACTCTCCTGTTCTCACTCTCACAGCTGCCAAACCATGGATTAGTCTGGATCCCAGACCCAACCGGCGAGCGAGTAAGGGTCTGGCGAATAACCTAGCCCGGAAGTGTCTTAGAGGTTGGAATGCAGCCGTGAGTGTTGATTAGGGAAAATGACGTGTGAAGTGCAATCAGTGATCGTTTGAAGATGGCGAATGCACAGTTGTATAATTATACTCGAACGTGAATATAAACGCCGCGATCGACCACACCATGAAGGCTGTTGGATTGGCAAGCCTAAAGAGGGAACAGAGAGAGGCGATCCAACAGTTTTTTTTAGCGGAAAAGACGTATTTGTTGCCCTGCCGACGGGTTACGGGAAGTCATACTGTTATGCGCTTCTGCCGCTTGCCTTCGACTTCTTGAGAGAAACAGAGCATCCCTCAATTGCCATATGCGTGTCGCCTCTCACAGCACTGATGATGCAGCAACGGGCGAAATTCTCCGTGAAAGGAGTTACCTCTGAATTTGTAGGGGAGCTCCAGCAAGATGTGGACGCCTTGAGCGGTGTGAAGAAGTGACAATTCCAGCTATTATATATACATAAGCCCTGAGTCACTGCTCCGCAACCCACAAGTGGTGCAAGTTGCTGCTGTCTGAACAAACTTTTACACGGCATATTTGGTTCGCTCCACGTCAGTGTACTACGAGAAGCCTTGCGAAGGATATCACCTACTTAGAAACATGTATATGGTTGCAAATAAAGGGCTTCATCCACATTCCAGCTAGATACTTCCGGGCTAGGTTATTCGCCAGACCCTTACTCGCTCGCCGGTTGGGTCTGGGATCCAGACTACCATGGATAGAGTACCAGTTTCTGAACCTATCACAATTCAGGCCCAACTGGATCAGTTGGAATATACGGCACCTCGGAAATTAATTAATTATTCGAATGGGCGGGGCTAGGCGAGTCACGTGGTGGTGTTGCGGGGTTAATTAAGTGCATGCGCGCGGTCTGTGTTCGTTCGTCCCTTCTCCCTTGTTCATGTCACAACCAAGAAGAGTGGCCAATGGAACTGAAACAGATTTGTTCCAGGGTAATGGCGCATATACATGCTGTTGTGTCTGAGGTGACCATACCTCTGTTTTCTGCTCGCTCTCAGGAATGTGCGTGTTTATGTGTACATTGTGTACTTACATTGTGTGTGTGTATGTGTAGCGTTCCCCTAATTGGGGTTATTCGATGAACTTGATGAATTAAGTGCATGCGCGCGGTAGTTTGGCAGCAAAATGCGAACTTACAATAATTGAGTAAACTGCAGAGCTATATACTGCAATCCAAGATTTGAGTCTGTAGTCTTGTGGCCCTCAGCTGCACTAACTGAACTCAGACTTGTGACTAGTGACCTGCAAACTGCTCAATCATGTCCCTGCTGGAGATAGGTCCAGTGTTGTTTAGAGGAGTGGAGAGAATCACTGAATTCCATCGTTTTCTATCATTTTCGGATGATTCTTGGGACTTTTCAGACGATTCTTGTCACTTTTGTACGCCTCCACCATCATGAGTGACTTTTATGTCGTTAATATGTCGTCGATACCATGGATTCAAGTATAAGGACTGACATACCTTTCTCTGAGCTCTTCATTCGCTCGCTGCACGAAGCGACCATAGCAGGGCATGCTGGCCGATCGCTTGGACAGACCCCACGAAGCAGCCACTTTTACGGCTCGGCAACACCACCACGTGACTCGCCTAGCCCCGCCCATTCGAATAATTAATTAATTTCCGAGGTGCCGTATATTCCAACTGATCCGCCCAACTTCTGAAGTACTTGCCCAGCTAGTCAGGGAGTAGCTTACATGGCGGCGGCTATAACACACCAACAATAATCACTGCATTATATACTACACAGTTCTTACCCATTCGAACTTGGGTGCTGCACTGGACTCAGAAGATACGCCTTCACTACCATCAGGGCGTTTCCCGCCGCTAGACGCCATCTTGAACTTGAAGTTTACTGGCCGGTTCGCGGTGCCGCGCCGCCATTCATGCAGCCCCTCCCCTATCACTGGAGTTGGTCATGAATAACGGTACGTCGCACATTATAACGCTCACAGGGAGACAGAGGTAAAACTATACACATACTTCACTGCAACAAAGTACATCCACAGACTAGTGCAGTACTAGTTCTACGCATTCTATTCTGTCCATCAGGTTGTTCCCACCGCCAGGTATTGCCGGACATCATGGCTAATAGGGTATCCTCCGGGCTCATTTGGCTGCTACGGGGTGCAATGGGTTAAACAGGTATAGCTAAAACCCATAGCCATATGGTTAGAGAATGGTTGGTTGGAGTTTTATGTAACGTCATAGTAACAAACTGTGCTTTCGACCACAGCCTGAGCACCGCTTTTGTTGCTACGAGCAGTGAATTAGCTTTTGAAGGAACTAGCTACCCTCTTTGATCACAACACAGGTGGAGGGCTAACCTTATCTAGCAGTAATGTCGAATTGCTTGGTAGGAATACCTACCAAGATAATATCAGAAGTGGTATTTCTGTAGATGGAAGTGACTTGAGAATATCTGGAAACTTTCTTCGTTGGCAACTCAAATCCCCTGTTACCTCAATTCTACAGTGCAGGTATTCAAGCCCATGACAGCATGGTTACTATCTTGGGACAATGCAAACAATACGGGTCCCAACGCGGCAGGGGCAGTCTGTATCCAGCAAACGACTCTACAGTGGAATGGCATAGCCGAGTTTGTCAACAACTATGAAAATTACGCCAGTGGGATCTTGATACAAGACAGTGTTTTTGACTTCACTGTTGAGTGTAAGTTATCCAAAATTCTGGACCAAGTGGAGCTGCCATTTATTCTCTGACTAGCACCATTAATATGGATGGCAATGCTCTCTTCCAATCAAACTCGGTACTGGGTGATGGGGGTGCTATCTCTGCTACCAGCAGTACTCTCATGTTGTCTGGCACTGGAACCTTTGTGAATAATTCTGCAGGAAGATGGGGAGGAGTGATGCTCCTTGCAAAAAAGTTCACTCACTTGCACTGGAACGTACACCTATACTGATAACGTTGCTATCAGTGAGGGTGGTGCCATAATAACAGTTGGTGATAATGGTATTAACTGTTCTGGAGTAGGGTCATTTGCCCGTAATTCTGCACAGAGAGGAGGAGCCGTTCGAACACGTGATAGCAGCTATCTGGAACGGTACTATTAACTTCAGAGACAATTCTGCATGCTCGCTACAACGGTGGTGGCATTTCTGGCCAGGTTTACCTTGATGGTGTGAATACGTTCACTAATAATTCTGCAATCTTAGGTTCTGGTGGTGGAGTGTATGCGTCACAAGCAGGTTTGAATGGAAACGACACTTTTGTTGGCAACGTTGCTGGAGACGAAGGCGGTGGCATCAGCATGTTTGCAGGAACGATAAGTGGTCAAAGCAACTTTACTGGTAACCGTGCAGTAAACAATGCAGGGGGCTTGTCAATAAGTATTTCTGGTACATCAGAGCTCTTTGGAATCAATTTGTTTGAAAATAACTCAGCCCTTTATGGTGGAGCAGTGTTTGTTGCCATAGCTGCTATTCATAGCATCAGCTGGAACAGCATTTTCAAGAGCAATACCGCCAGTTTTGGTGGAGGAGCAGTCTTCGCATCTCGCTTGAGTAGAAGTTCTATCAGCGGAAATGAAACAGTTTTCATCAGCAATTCTGCCAACTTTGGAGGAGCTGTCATGAGTTTTGGTGAGGTGAATATTACTGGAAGTAGCTTACTGTTCAACAATACGGCTCTCTTAAATGGTGGAGCAATAACTACTGCAGACTCCAACCTTGTTTTTGGTGGAGAAGTGGAGGTTTCCGTAAACTCAGCTTTGAGTGGCGGTGGCGTTTACTCAGCATCATCCACATTGTACATTCTACCAAATACCTCCAAAACAATCTTGCAATGCAGCAAGGAGGAGAGATTTTTGTGGAGGATCCGCTGTTTATTTACTGCAGCAATAGGGTCTTGCAGGATAGAAATTCCCCACAAACAATTGGTGTTAATGAATGCTTTTTTCAGCCAACTTCTGAGCCAATATATTGTGGCGAAACGTTTGCAGAAGCCATTCAGAATATTTCTCTGGTCTTTGAGAACAACACAGCAGAGGAAGGAGGTAATGCTTTGTTTGGTGGCATTGTGGACAACTGTGTTTACTTGGTCACGGATGCCGTTTCGGGCATTGAACGCCGTGCCCCTTCCAATGTAATATTTGATGCAATATCCAACTTCCAAGGTGAGACTGACAGTGTCTCAAGAGTATCGTCATCAGCATATCGCATTTGTCCATGCCTGAATGGAAAGATTGACTGCAGTAAAACTACCTACGACCTTGAAGCGTATCCTGGTGAGACGTTATCAGTCCCTCTCGCTGCTGTTGGACAGCAAAACGGAGCAGCCTCTTCCGTTATCATAGCTTACCTTAATGCACCAACTACTGCAAGCTTTGGTGAGCGTGAGGATGTCCAGGCGGTCACAGCACAGTGTAGTCTAGTTCCCTATACACTACTCTCAAGAAGCAGTTCTGAAACTTTCCTACTGTATTCTGAAGCTCCATGTGGTACTTTAGGAGTGCCTCTTAAAGTAAATGTTACCCTTCTCCCCTGTCCTACTGGTTTCCAGTTATCTCAGACTTCTTCATCGTGTATTTGTGCAGACAGGCTCCAGAAATACACACAGAGCTGCAACATTGTGGACGGAGAAATAGAGCGTGATGGTGATTTCTGGATAGGAGTAGAGTATACAAATGGCTCGGAGGCACTGCTTCTCAGCCCCCATTGCCCCTTTGATTACTGTAAATCAGCACCGATTAGATTCAGTCTGAATAGGAGTGACGTGCAGTGCAATTACAACAGAACGGGGATTTTGTGTGGAAGTTGTGCTTCAGAACTCAGCCTTACTTTAGGCACCTCACGATGCTCAAACTGTTCCAATGACTTCCTGGCTCTACTGATTCCTTTCGCTCTGGCTGGTATTGGGTTGGTGCTCCTGCTTTTCTTGTGCAAGCTGACAGTTGCAATTGGAACAATCAATGGAGTCATTTTTTATGCTAACATCGTTGGAGTGAATTCATCAGTCTTCTTCCCTGCTGGCCAAACCAACATTCTCACCGTCTTTGTAGCGTGGGTAAACCTGGATCTCGAGATTGAGGCCTGTTTCTTCAGTGGCCTGGATGCCTACACAAGGGCATGGCTGCAATTTGTGTTTCCACTTTACCTTTGGGTATTGGTAGGACTAATCATTCTCTCCAGCCATTTCTCCCTGAAGATTGCCAAGAACCTTGGCACAAACCCGATTGCAGTTCTTGCAACAATTTTCCTACTTTCCTACGCCAAACTTCTTCGTACATCATTTGCTGCTCTCTCTTTTACCATTGTGGAATACCCTAATGACACTCAGGCTGCAGTGTGGCTCTATGATGGTAATGTGGGATTTCTTGAGGGAAAACACATCCCTTTTTTTCATGTAGCCACAGCTGTACTTCTTTTACTCTTTCTTCCTTACACCATCGTTCTCTTTGGCGGACCGTGGCTTCAAGCTCATGCAAACATCAAAGCTTTCTCATGGATCGAAAACTACATGTTGAGAGGAATTCTAGATCCTTATTATGCCCCGTACAAGACTGCTCACCGATATCGAACTGGATTGCTGCTCATTGTTCGTTTACTTCTGCTCGTTGTATTCGCTCCAAATGCTCTCGGTGATCCTAGTGTGAATCTACTTGCCATTGCCTGTGTTTCCTTGTGCCTAGCCACATTTACCTGGCTCGCGGGTGCTGTCTACCGAAAGTGGTATCTGGATGTGCTTGAAGCATCGTTCTCCCTCAACCTCGGTATCCTTGCTGCTGCTACATACTATGTGAGGGGAACAGGAGGCAGCCAGGCAGCTGTTGCATACACATCAGTTGGAATAGCTTTTGCAACCTTCACTTGCATTATTGTCTACCACCTGTATTTCCAAATCAGAGACACTCTTCGCAAGAGGAAAACACCAGGAAGCAGTGAAGATCCTGAGAATAACAAGCAGTATAGCCCTCACAGTGAAGAGCTTGATAGCCTGTCCACAGCTGAAGAACAGCCAAATGTGCCTGTATGGCATTTGAATGTTGCGGAAATTAGAGAACCACTTCTCGAGGAAAGTTAATCCTCATACAACTTTCCAATAATTATTGTTGCATGGGTGGCAACTCCTATTATTACGCCACCACCTTGTGGAATTTGTACTCGATTGTTGGCAGTTCACTGAATTGGGTTATACATTATTGATATCGATGTATTGTATGTATCATGCACACTTCTATGCATCTCTTTCTAGTGTTTCCATGTATCTTCCAATTGTTGCTACGTAGTGTTTTCAGCTCTCCAATCAATCGATCTCCAGTTCATCCCTGCTAGAGCCTTCATCTCCTTCCCGTTCTAGGGCCACCTCCCTCAGACATTCCAAGGAATGACTGTGCATGCTTTCTTCCACTGCTCCTGCTTCGTGTAGCTACATGCAGTCTCAACCTTGTCAAAGCATGACCTGTGAGGGTGACACTGGGTTCCATCATCATTATCCTACTCTTCCTGAGAGAGAGGGAGAAACAATGGGATGATGGTGCTACAGCCTGCCAGCATTCCACAAGGGTTGTCCAAACAGTCTAATAGTTGCACTACTTGGTCATGCACCTACACACTACAATCTCATCTTTAGGCTAGCTCATGATCACACATCTACACACTACATCTGCAGGCTCGTGATCATGCACCCACACACTACATCTGCAGGCTCATGATCATGCACCCACACACTACATCTGCAGGCTCGCGATCATGCACCCACACACTACATCTGCAGGCTCGCGATCATGCACCCACACACTACATCTGCAGGCTCGTGATCATGCACCCACACACTACATCTGCAGGCTCGTGATCATGCACCCACACACTACATCTGCAGGCTCATAATCATACACCCACACACTACATCTGCAGGCTCGCGATCATGCACCCACACACTACCTCTGCAGGCTCGTGATCATGCACCCACACACTACATCTGCAGGCTCGCGATCATGCACCCACACACTACACCTGCAGGCTCATGATCATGCACCCACACACTACATCTGCAGGCTCGTGATCATGCACCCACACACTACATTTGCAGGCTCGTGATCATGCACCCACACACTACATCTGCAGGCTCGTGATCATGCACCCACACACTACATCTGCAGGCTCATAATCATACACCCACACACTACATCTGCAGGCGTGATCATACACCTACACACTACATCTGCAGGCTCGTGATCATGCACCCACACACTACATCTGCAGGCTCGTGATCATGCACCCACACACTACATCTGCAGGCTCGTGATCATGCACCCACACACTACATCTGCAGGCTCATGATCATGCACCCACACACTTCATCTGCAGGCTCGTGATCATGCACCCACACACTACATCTGCAGGCTCGTGATCATGCACCCACACACTACATCTGCAGGCTCGTGATCATGCAACAACTTGTTGGCACATGCAAGGACAGGAACAAGTAACCATTTTAGTTACGTAAGATCGATGACTTGTGCTCCATGACGGCAAACATCATCACTGGTAAAGGGCTATAGTAGACACCCAGTAGACTCTCTGATACGGCAAAACCAACTTTTGGCTCATTAAGTTAATGTACCCTGCAGGAAAATTTACATCGGAAATTCCCGAAAATGGATCCATCAGACTCCCTAAACACCAAGTCTTGTAGTTCTCTCTGGGCGTGGAACACCGAGCCTGGGGCAGGTGGCTAAAATTGTCATTTAGTGTACTGTGAAAATAACTCATTAGTATAACTCAACGTGATATAATCATAATAGTATACGTGATGTGCTACCATGAAAGTAAGTCATCATACTGTTTCCACAAATCAAATCACTATAATTCTAATTGCTAAACTCAGTTGCACTTCTCCCTATGAATTTTGTCAGCAGTCTCGTTCTGGGCCACTGATGGATGCTTGAGTCCTTTCACCAAAGCCCCCCATGTGTGGCCTCCCCTCCTGCCAACGTCGTCCTGCCCTTGCAGCCAGGAAGTCAGCATGTCATAGAGGAAGGTTGGGGAGTCTTTTATGATATCCAGAGTGGGAACCGCACGGAGTCCCAACACGAGTCCTAGTCTGAAGATCTGCTCCTTCTTCAGGTTCACTAGATAGTCACCGGTGTCTATCAGATCACCAATATCTGGAGCCAAAAGAGAATAGCACCTAATCAATAGCTGTAGGTTGCGCAATGATCCTCAAACTGTCATCAGGGGCAGCTGGTCAATTAACAAGCACAGTACCTGTTTGGAGGATCAACGCAATATCCTGCACAATGGCGAACATAGTGTATTCTATACATAACCTACAATCTCTCCCTCCTTTCTCACAATACTACAACGTGAAATGTGTATAGTATGTACCACACTGAAGACATTGTCCCAAATTATCGTACCCAGATCAGCTGTCTCCACAGTGGCCGTTTGTATCTTTGCGAGTGGAATCCTTTCCTCAGCAGGCGAAGATTCTGCAAGTATCATGACCAACAGATGTGTTCTAATAGCAGACACTCTATTACCTTGGGACATGTTACAGTGTAGCTAATAGGGCAACTACTGTACTGTCCCAAGCAAGCATGTATGAATGGTTGAACGTAACCACACCCACCCTGACTTCTTCTGGGGGCGCTATAACGAGTCAAACTACCCTGTGCAGGAACTAGGCGGAAAAGGGGGGGGGGGGGGGGGGGGGGGGGCATATTTTCGAAGGGGGAGAGGGGGCGTATTAGCGGGACACTACAGCAATTATACACTCCTTGTACATGTAGGGAAACAGTGTTCCTCCCACCCCTTCCACTGACTGACACACCAAAGGGAATGCCCCTAGTGTGTGTGATCATCACACGTCCATGACACTGAGATAGACAGCACAGAAGTGGAATTAAAGCAGTAGCAGGGCAATGGATTGCATGAGAGCCCTTCCTGATGACAAAGGTGAAACAAACTTCTGTGCTTTGCACAGTTCCTCCAGTGAATACACACCCACCAATGGGTTTGTGCTGAATGCAAACATATGCATCCTCTATATAGGGGCGGATCCAGGAAGATTTGGGGGGGGGGGTTAGCCTCTTAGTATGTGCCTTCATACTAAGAGGCTGTGAAGCAGAATGCAGAATTTTGGTAGGTGTGTATTTATCTCCACCACAACACATTACTAGTACTACACAAGTAACACTAAGATATACCGTGTTTAGTTGTAGCATGTGTAGTGGTGTTGCTGCTCTTGTATTCTGACGATGGCTAGTGAACATGGAGAGGGAGGGGCAAAGAAGTGTGAATGGAACAAAGTGTGTCACGATGGTACACACCATATGGATGCCATGCACAACCAGGTTGTCTATGGTGTATATGCTTCTGAATGTCTGCATGCAGAGAGAGGATTCACTACTAGGACACTGGTCTTCTCAAATGATCATTGCAGGGAGAACAAGTTCAGATGCTGTCCAAGGCAAATGAGGACTTAGCTATATCACTAGTGACACACACTTACCTCAAACCAGACCTTCTCAGATGGAGAGAGAGCCATGTAACATGATGATGTCCTTGTGCATTTCATTGTCTCTGGACATGGGTCATTGTCACAGACTGCAGGGTGCTGAGGGTTTCCAGTGCACGAGGGATGGGTGCATTGGAAGCCAATCTGGAGTGCGGCACTGCTTGTGTAGTGGAGGGTTTTGCTGACGGCCACAACTGCTTTTGTTAGTGCCTTTCGGATGGAGGTACAGAGCTCGTGCGGCTTGGTCTTCCCTCTGTGTTCAGGGATGTTGGTATCCCCTGCTGAGACCTCGAGGTGAGTGAGGCACATTCGGATAGTCACCTCATGTCGAAACTTTCCTACGTGGAAGTGAACCTGATCTCGGAAAAGTGCATCCTTGTCTAGGTACCACAAGAGGTCAGAATCCTTCTGTGAGAGGAGGTAGGCTATAAGGGCACTGAAGATGCCTTTGGGGCAGTAGCCACCCCTAAATGCAAGGATAAGATGAGATGCGGTAACTTCGCTTCCCAGAAATATGCCTTCATGTGATGGTGCCTTTAAAGGGCTGCAGTAATCAGCATGTGACAGAACGCAAGGGAGAAAGTAGTCCATACCATCATCTGTCTCGATGGGGGCTAGGATATGCAGGTGCTCTAGTAGCTTCAGCATCTTTTGAACAGGAAGCAGATCGTTGGGCAATTGGGCAAGCCGCTCGATGGCACTGCTGGAGAAGATCCCGTTCTTCTTGAAGACATCCTGTGCATGCTGACCTGTCTTGATGAACTGGAAGGTTTCAGCAATCAGCTCGGTTATTTTGCCATTAATCACCTGTGGCTGGAGAATGATGACATCTTGGAGCTCAGGAACGTCATGGAAGTAACGTATAAGACCAAGCTTGACATGTAGGAACCACAGGGCCTCGTTCAGCTGCTCTTTAGAAATGCCACAGTCGTAGCCAATGGAGAGGCACTGCTTGTAGGGAATGACTTCAAGTCCAAGATTGCGGAGGGCTATGCCGAGGACTAGCCAGGGAGCTGGAGTATCAACCTTGCACCGTTTGGTGGCGATCCTTTCAACTGCACTTTTGATGCGCTGATGGTCATCCTCATTGTTGGACAGGTTGCTCACAATGAATGCTGGTGTGTTTTCTTCAGCAAACTCAACGATTCCCTTTTTGAAGAATTCAGTGGATATGAGCAGTTCCATCAGCTGTCGTTGTAATTCTGGAATTCGCTCTGGTGCTGCCTGTTCTACCTTGTCTTTGTGAGTGGCTATTAGCAGCACTGTAGGTCCGATCGATTCCCCATCGTCCTTGTCGGTGGTGGATGCAATGCTTGCTAGAGACTGGAGGATCATTTCCCTAAGCGTGAAGCTGGATGTGTAGGATACTGACTTCTGGTCAGCAGATTGTACGTACTGGACCTCAATCATCTTGTCCAGCTGGTCGGTGACACGGAAGACAAGCATGAAGACACTGGGGCCAGCAATGAGTGCAGGGAGCACCTCCTGGAACTCCGGCTGGCCTCCAGTGTCTGTGCAGAAGAGCATTCGAGAGTTGTCAAGGATAGAACGGACTTTACCCCAGTTGTGGTCCTTGAGGGCTTCTTTGAAGGTCTCTTCTGGAGGTGTGTGGGTGGGAGGTTGGGTAGCCTCACTGCCTTCTGTCTGTGTGAGGTCAGGTGTTGAGGGCGGCTGGTCACTAGTGGTTTCAGAAAGAGAGAGTCAAAGAGAGAGGGGCACAGAGAAAGAGAGAAGCTTAGTCAGTTTGGATTGTATACATGTGTTACTAGTGAATATTGGCTTCAGAATCTTTAGTTCACAAACCTCACTGTAGCAGGCAGTGCTGGATTGAGACCCATCGACATACCCATTGCCTTCAGCAAGGCAATCACCTCTTCCCCAAGAGACACCCTTGACCATATCACAACCCCCTCCACCTCAAAGGCAACGCCGGGTTGTACCGAAGTCTTCCTGATTGTAGTGAGCTGGATGACATTGTCAACTACTCCAGTGCTAAGGACTACTGGGTCACCGCCAGAAGGTGGATACTGGATACTGGGTGGTTTTTCCCCCCGCAGACGAGCTAGTAGTGAGGATTTGCCCATTCTTGGACCACCAGTGGCCATTAGCTGTACGATGGAGAGTTGAAATGTCTTCTTTTCTTTGATGAAGACATGGTAGGCATGGAGGTGCCTTTCTTCCTCCTCTGCAAAGAGCAAATGCAGATCTGCAAATGCAGATCCAGAACATTTCATGACACACTGTAAGCTTGGGAGAATAACTACCCATCAATTACAAGTACCCTACGATTATAAGTACCTATCAAAATTGTTACTATACCCATTTCCTGAATAGAAGTACCCATGTGAACATAAGTACCATATGAATAATACTACCCATCACTGTCTCCCAAGGGCCGCGGAGTACTAGACACAATGCGTGCAGCTTTGTGGTGTGGCCCAGCCAACTAAAGCATGGATACAAGGTTAGCCTAGCAACAAGACTTTCACGCAGCCTCTCAAGTGGATCTCTGGTCTGTGAGTTATTAGATGCTAGTATTTTCTGAATTCTGATACTACTATCCTGAACTAAGCCTTCAACAAGGCCTTCACTGCTCAAACTGCTGATTTTTGTGTGCTCCACAGACACAAACCAATCACTCTACAGGGGCGGATATATGCAGGGCTGCTGCCGAAGGGAGTGCACAGCACGGAACTTTTTTTTCGCCTTTATTTTTTAGTTACCAGGATGGGCTCTTGTGGCACCTTCGTGCTTTGCACTGCAAGTTCCAGGGATGTAAAAGGATTACAGGACCTGGGGCCGCCATGTGCTTCCGTTTCTTACTCAAATTTCGCTCACGTAACGTAATACGTACGTACGTACACGTAAATATACTAGATCGTGGTCTCGTTCCCAAGCCGTTCGGTTTCAGCCAGGAGTTGCAATGTAGCGGCAGCTAGTTAGCTAGTAACTGAGCGCTCGTGTTGCCCTTGATGCTCATCACTGCTGCAAGCAAGCGCTTGAAATTATAGGTTGAAAGTAAGGTAAGTTCTTCATTAATTCAACTGACCCTTGATCCGCCACTTCCTAGAATCTGTAGTGCACTACTAGCCAGTACAATGTTAGGAGATTACACACATGAAGATACAAACATGCAGAGTACAGTACTGAGTCTCATGTCATTCACCAGTTCACCCAGCACACAACCGATTATGAAATGGCACACAACATCATTGGAAATGGTGGCCACAATAGCCAGCCTCAATTGGCACTACACACAGCAGATGTTCACACAATGGAACTTGCGTATCACGGAAATGGCAATGTTAGGGGTGTGGTCAGTGATACTACTGCACATGCTCAGAAGTGTGATATACGCATGACAACCACAGATGTCATTAATAGAGCTGATGTCTGCACAGATCAATCTCGCAACGCAAAAATCAAGTGAACAGTTACATTGCTTTGTCCTCCACTTATGATTACAGACAAAAAAATGGAGTAATATAGATAGCTCTTCAATGCGTACATAGTCACTGCTTCACTGACTATCACATTCTTTACTTAGCATCCCGTTCTCATGGGAACTAAGCTGTTGTTTTGTACACTTGTAACGGTCACAGATCCTTCTTGGGCTATGTGTATTGTAACCAGTTAACATACTGTGCACACTGTTGAGTTAACACAGATGCAATCAAAAAGCCAAAATGCACTTCTAGAGTGGACTGGATCGAGGTCATGGTACTATACACTGCGTTACCCAAGTGCCCCTATAAAGCTTATAAGCATACAGAGTCTCCCTTGACAGCATACAACATCAGCAAAGTGTCTCCTAAAAGTTCACAAACAAGGTACATGATATTATCAGTAATGTACTTCTCAACCTGCATGACACATTGCATGAGATCCCCAAAAGGAGTGTTGGAACCAACATACTGTCATAGCTGCTTTCCAATTGCAACTGAGGTAGCTAACCAAGTATGTAGGCCCTACACTCCAGTTGGGGATTCATACAACAAGTGTGTCAAGGTTGTAACATATGTATCCTGCTTTTATAGGATACATACTGTGACATACCGTCATATATAGGTGTTTTCCAATTAGCCTCATTCCCAGGCCTTCTCACCCCAGCGTTTGTCATTTGAAATACTAACGTGGGGGAAGGCCTGGTAAAACTCGTCACATGCAGTGACGCAGGTGGACATATGGATGAGTGGCACATTCACGGAGAAACCACAAGTAAGTTAGTGTGCTACTGATTGCAGCCATGGGACACTGAGAGACAGAGCGGTCGACATCAGGCAGTCTTGTCGACGTTTCTTGGGTTCACCCCAGAGCTGTACAGAATGAATGTGCCATTCCTCCATATGTCCACATAACGCCCACCTACATCACTGCATGTGATGAGTTTACCAGGCTTTCCCTGCGTTGGTACTGCAAGTGACAAACGCTGGGGTGAGAAGGCCTGAGAATGAGGCTACTTTAAAATTGCAACTGAGGTAGCTAACCAAGTATGTAGGCCCCAACACTCCTTTTGGGGATTCATACAACAAATGTGTCAAGGTTGTAACATATGTTCCTCTTGCAATCAAGTGAAATAATGCACCATTGAATACGAGTCTGAACTGTTTCGCACATTATACTGCGATCTATGG
This sequence comes from Axinella damicornis, assembly GCA_963931865.1. Lineage (NCBI taxonomy): Eukaryota > Metazoa > Porifera > Demospongiae > Axinellida > Axinellidae > Axinella > Axinella damicornis. The sequence goes on from OZ007508.1 coordinate 17,104,850, forward strand.
TATCAGTATAATGTCAGAAGTGTAATGTTTCATATATTATACTGCATGTGCCAGATTTATGGTATGGGGAGACATTGAAACGCTTGACTACGATTAGTGTGGGGCACCTGCCAAATAATGCTGAACAGACAATACAATTATTAGCGCCATAGACTGTGCCATTGCTGCGGCACATCACCTTCTGACTCATCTCAGGAAGAGTGAAACAGCTTTGCAAGCACTTTAAAAGGTTGCCAAGTGGATACGTGGGCACCTGCCATTGTTCTATACAGGATGTTACGTACCACTCAATGAACAGCACATGATTGTGTTTCTGAACGATCCTCTCAGACAGTAGAATTACCAAGAAGAGTGACTGATATTGACTGTCCTTGTCAGTTAATAAGACAATCTGTGAGATAATAATTCATTCCTTCTTCTGACAACATTACGAGATGAACTACATAGTATATAGTGCTGATGAGGCAACCTTGTCTTAGAATTAGATTCATACTTACAGGATCAACCACTGTATACGTGGAGAAGAATACACTGGAGCAAGTGTTTGGGAACAGTTTGTGGAAACCAGGACCGTACACCCCATGTAACAACTAGACAGTTTAGGTGTGCAAGGGGACCGGTAAGGGATGGCACCCCGTTTGAAATGGCTATGTCATAAATATTATCTAGTGGCGTGTGCATGGGTACGTAGGTAGGTATAACCCTTTCAACACGGCTCTACATAAACAGAGCTGGTGAAGACATTACAACTAGACTAGAGAAGGAGCAGGAGGAAGGGGAGGAGCAGGAGGAAGGGGAGGAGCAGGAGGAAGGGGAGGAGCAGGAGGAAGGGAAGGAGCAGGAGGAAGGGGAGGAGCAGGAGGAAGGGGAGGAGCAGGAGGAAGGGGAGGAGCAGGAGGAAGGGGAGGAGCAGGAGGAAGGGGAGGAGCAGGAGAAAGGGGAGGAGCAGGAGGAAGGGGAGGAATAGGAGGAAGGGGAGGAGCAGGAGGAAGGGGAGGAGCAGGAGGAAGGGGAGGAGCAGGGAGGAAGGGGAGGAGCAGGAGTAAGGGGAGGAGCAGGAGGAAGGGGAGGAGCACGAGGAAGGGGAGGAGCAGGAGGAAGGGGAGGAGCACGAGGAAGGGGAGTAGCACGAGGAAGGGGAGGAGCAGGAGGAAGGGGAGGAGCACGAGGAAGGGGAGGAGCAGGAGGGAGGGGAGGAGCACGAGGAAGGGGAGGAGCAGGAGAGAGGGAAGGAGCAGGAGGAAGGGGAGGAGCAGGAGGAAAGGGAGGAGCAGGAGGAAAAGTAGGAGCAAGAGGAAGAGGAGGAAGATGAAGAGGAGGAGCGAGGATGGGACAGACTGAGGATACGTAATTTTCCCTTGATTCTTTTCAAGAGGTGAAGTAGACAGGCAATCCCCATAATTTTGTTTCAAAAAGGTTACTTTATGTTAATTCCTATGGGAATATTTCCTTCCAGGGGGAAGGGGGGTAAGGGTGGAAGCCTATATATGCACTGTGGAGTGCAACCACATACACAGAAAGGAGGGGACACTCTGGGTCATCACAGGACTATGGTGGCAGTCCTAGATACTTGTGTCGGGAGTTGAATCTCCCGATAATACATCCATGGGCACTGAATATTAGTGGCTACTCAAAGAGGGGGGTGGGCATATCCTTCGGATTCATTGCACTCAAAATCCGAGGTGTGCTGCTAGTGGTAACTTATGCTAGGTGAATGCACACACGAAGATACAAACCAGCAAAGTGCAGCGTGTGCAGTCTCATGTCATGCACTAGTTCACAGCTGATTACGCCATACAATGATAATGAAATTCATTGGAAATGTACCACAATAGCCAGCCTTCGTTTCTTAGCAAACCCTTGCGTTCAAACGCATGTTAATTCCCACCGTATGAAACACTGACAGGCTACCATTGGCAGAGCACAGAGCACAGTATTATCGGGAGATTACGGTAGTACTAAGTGATTGCACACATGAAGACACAAACATGCAGAGCACAGTATGCATGCAGAGTCTCATGTCATGCATCAGCTAGTCCAGCACAACTGATTATGTGCAGTGGCACACAACATTCAATGAAATGGAGTCCACAAATAGCCAACATTCAATTGTTAGTTATTCCAGTGCATTCCTGTCTGAGATAACAGGGTGGGCTAGCCTCGTTCCCAGGGCGGGGCCTGGGAACGAGGCGAAGGGTGGGCTAACTTGTACATTGTACCAGCAGACAAGCTTGGTGATATCGTATAGTGGGAAATATTGGTAAGCACAAATTTTGATGAATTGTCAACAAACATGTTAGAATGTGACTTTTAATTTTGCTACAAGGGGTCAATGGTGACCACACCCCCTACAATTCCCACGTGTAAATACTTCAGCATGCAATCTATGGCAAGAGGTTACCACACTCATCAGAAGCATTTGGACTGCTGCCTTTTGGGGAAGAACCACCATGCCAAAGGGAGTGCTTTGCACAAGTTGGAAGTACATGTATTGCTTAAATGACATTTAGCTGAGAGGCTACCATTGGCAGAGCACAGAGCACAGTATGCATGCAGAGTCTCATGTCATGCATCAGCTAGTCCAGCACAACTGATTATGTGCAGTGGCACTTCGATGAATATTGAACAAACATGTTAGAATGTGATTTTTAATTTCGCAACAGGGGGTCGATGATGACCACACCCCCTACAAATCCCACGTGTAAATACTTAAGCCTGCACTCATCAAGAACATGTGAGTAATGGTGAGGTGGCATGTGCAGCTGTCTTCTCAAGTGTCAACATTATGCAGGTACCGGTATGCACAAACATTTGCATGTTGCGTGATGATTTGTACCTCACAAAAATTTCCAGCTATACAGCACACCTATAGCCTGGTTCCCAGGCTCCTCCCCCTACAACCCGGGGGCAGAGTAACAGAATTTACTACTTAAATTTTATGTTCACAACAATTATCTATCATACCTTCATCTTGTTGACGAGATAGTGTCTGGAGACGCTCCTCCCAGAACTTCACATTCTCCTGCCTCAATTCTTGCTGCCTCTTTGCCGTTTGCATCTCCAGCTGTACAAACATTAGCCTCTCTTCTACTTGTCTCCTCCTAGCCTCCCCACACCCGTCACTCAGCTCTTGCATCAGTAAGGCCTTCTCCTACACAGGGAACACACAATACCATTGAAATGTGCCCCCATCCTCACAACAGCTGGCTTACATATCTCATGATTGATATACCCATGCAGCCCTCTAATTTCTTGAACATCACTTGAAGTACGTAGAGTAGAGACACTTAGTGTTACTGATGAGGGCAGTGAAATGTAGTAAGGACGTTGGTCATGCTCATGCTTCAGCTCATGCAAGTAGGCACTCACAGTTATTATGGTTAGGTATACATATGGTATGTGTCTAAAAATGATCCTAAACCTAATTTGCCAAATCCCCACCACAAATGCAAGACCAAGACAAAGTTCCAGAAGACCTAGTGAAGCTCCAGAAGGTCTAAGCAAAATTCAAGAAGACCTACCGAAGCTCCAGAAACTCTGAAAGCCAACATTTGCCAAAAGGTTACCCTTTTCAACCCTGTGGATGAACATCCCGCACTAGATACGTGATAGGTGCTTGATATGTCCCTCTATGGTAGGTAGGTACAATTACAGAAACTCAGTGGTCAATGGCAGGCTAACTGTGGCAGTGTGTATGAGGTGAATGGAGTGAGGTACTGTATAGTTTCCCACTAATACTCCTCCCCCTACCCCATTTTGCACACTACTTTAAGTCTAGAGTGGAGAGGGAGGTGTATTTGATTAGTCTCGACTATATGCCACCACAAATGCACGGACGTCTTCTTTGCTGTAGCTATCCACACAAACAGCAACAATGTTGGTCATGTACCGCGAGACATTGCCCAAGTCGGCCGGTACTACCAACTGAAGATTGGCAGTAAATAACTTGCACCGTCAGTGCTAGGGTGACTGGATACGAACACTGGGTGGTTCTGACGAGTGTCTATGTCTTCAGGGGGAAATGAAAACACTTGGACAGGCTTATAACTTTGTTCGCGAAGCTACGTAACAGCTTACTATGTATGTGTGTGTGTGTGTGTGTGTGTGGGGGGGGGGGGGGGGTATTCAAAGGAAGTGTATTAGTGGGAGACTATGGTAATTTACAAACTGGGATATTCCAGAAGCATGCACAAGAACATTATTTTGAGTGTAAGTGAGAAAAGTATCCCAGACCCAAACCTACTCCAGCGCAGATCGCTTCCAGTATCACACGTGGGGACTGGGAAGTGATTCGTGCTGGGGTTGGTTTGGGTCTGGGGTTGAGAAATGTGTCCGACGCATTCAATGGGCATGATCCTAGTGATGACATACTCACTAAGTACCAACCACTCGAAGTATTGGGGTTACATACTTATACTTTTAATTATTGGAAATCGATTGGGTAAAAAATTGTACACCTCGATCGCCTGTTATGCAGTATACCGTGCAGTATAGAGACCCTCAATGCCATTGCTGAGCACAGTGAAATACAGGAAAGGTATTAGGGGAATGCAGGGCATTGTTGGGCTCAGCTGAGAAAGCGACACTTTGCACATGTATCTTCTAATTTCAAACTATGTACATGTAGATTGTTTAACATTGATAACCAAGGGGCAGTCACGCCAATAAGCACCGCAATCACAGCTGCGACCGCGTATGGTCAACCCGTATACTAAGGAATTCGGCCGGAAGGGGTGGAGTCGCTACGCATTTTTCCGTATACTACCGCAAAGTCAACGGTCAAAGCCTGAAAATCAGCGTGGTCAACAGTCAAAGCCTCGGAAATCAACGCGGTCAACAGTCAAGCCGCGCAAAAGAGCGGTCAAAGTTTTGACCCGCGGTCGCAGCTGTGACTGCAGAATCTATGGACGTGACCTCCCCTTGATAACTTCAAGGAGCAACCGCACTCCTAGTAGCTAGCCGTTGCAACCCCGGTTGCGACTCGCCGAAGCACAAGCTAAGTATAGCAGTTCGTTCCAATTAATGCACATGCCACGTGGCAACCACACTCAGTTAATCGCTAGCAATGGTGGGCAAATGGAAGACAAGAAATTATTACAGTGCTCACAACTGACGCTTACATGAGTTTCGGCATGTAAGCGTCGTGAACTACAGCGATCAAGGCCGTGTGGTCAGAATCTTCGTGTGTCTTTCCTAAGGGCTGCACTGCTAATGAAAGAGAGCGCTCGAGCAATGGCGGCCAACGGCACGACAATTAAAGCGCTTGTATCTCCACCACCAAGGTGAGTTTCAGCACAATTATTATGTGTTTGTGTCACTGCATGATAGCAATCACGGCGGTATCTTCAGAATCTCTGTAGACCTTTCCCGTGAGCTGTGAGGTTTGATTATTTAGTTACGCGGTGCAACTTTTAACCCTACCAGGAGTGTATTAGCCTGTCTATTGTCTACACTGTCTGATGTTAATACGCTAGCAGCGCAGCAAGTAAAGCCATGGTCGCACCGAATATCTCCATGTCACATTTCTGCTATACAGAAATGGTGCACTTTGAGACCTTTGTGAATGTCATCAATGACCAGAGAATTTCTGTATTGGCCACTTGGCTTGTAGTTTGCTAATGCGTACTAATTGAGGAATGACAGAATGTCATCACTAGCTGTACACAGCACAAATCACTGACATCATTGACATCAGAAGGGTTCTTACTCAAACACACTAGCGCTTCAGTGTGATATAGATGGATACAACAAACTGCCATGGTGTTGGTGTTGTAGTGTATCATTACGGCAGTGTAGAGGTCGACATACTTTTGTAGAGTTTGTACTTGCATGTGCCTTTAAGGATTGTTCATTGTATGGTAACCAGCAAGAAATGTAATTAGTACTAGGAGAATGCAGGGCATTGTGGGGCTCGCCTGATCAAGTCATATAGGCTGTATGGGAGGCCGGCGCGGGCCACACGGTGCAGCATACATAACTTGATGGAAGCTGGAGGTGGGGCCTGAGTAGTAAGGCTAGCTAGTTAGTAGCTTCTGTCTGGAGCAAGTGTGCGGCGCTGCAGCACGGGTGTAGACTACCTTGAGCCTCTGGTTGATGACGGTCTGCAGTTTCAAGCTCGTGCAGTTTCAAGTTCGTAGCTCATCCTCCGCTCAGTCTGCAGTTGCAAGTTATCATGGATAATGCACTATACTTACGCTAGTAGTGTATTGTCCATGGTAGCACGTAGACTACACATGTATGTTGAGTCCATTGATTCTCGTTCATGCAGTCGCCCATTCGTTCACGCAGTCTCAAGTTCGTAGCATATACACACATGTAACACGTAGTTAATCTTGTAGGCTCCACCCCCTTGTGCAATTTACCAGCACGTGCGCGCGGTACAACATTACGATTTTCCACCTGCATATAAGTCATACGCTAAATGGCTAATACCTCACAGACAGACAGAAATCCCGAGAACATGACTATGTGGGATCGCTGAGGCTCATCCCAACTTCATGATAACTAGTTGAGAGGGGCAGTCTTTCTCCACAGCATGTGGAGATGCTAGTGTTACATTTTAATGATACCACTGCCATGTAAAATCATTGGGCCATATTGTCCACAGTACATGCAAGCAGGTTTGAAAATATTCCTTGCCACCAAATGGTAGTCATACGCTTCCATTATTCGGAACAAATAAATCGCAAGCAATTGTTCTGCAGGGGGAAATGGCAGGAGTAAGTGTGAACCAAAACTGCAAATCATGGAACAGAATCTACTCATTGCGCCTCGTAGTGTCTTGGGAGTATGCCCATACGTGATACACTGTCAAAGACGGGGGTGAGCTTATTTTCTGCTTTTGGCTTTGAAAGCATACCCAACCTTGCACTATCCCACTGCCTGTGTGTATCACTAGTACCACACCTTGTTTACGCCTCTACAACTAGATCTTGTCAATGGGTGGTTTATTAAGCATAGGAGTCAAAAGGCAACTAGTCAGTTATCATGTCATTGTCGTTTCCACTTGCAACGTGAACAAAATCACCTGCAACAGTGTACTATAGAGTTTGCAGAAAAATTTGTGCGATTTGACCTTGATCTTGGCAGTGGTGTAGCGAAGCCCCGGCCCACCCAGGCCTGAGTCCAGGCAATGCTAGATTGTGCCCAGGTAATATAAAACATACTTGTGCTCTACAATGTCTGAGCAGAGACTCACTGACCTTGCTGTCCTCTCAATTGAAAGAGAACTCTGGTTACCACCTGATGCACTGAGATGATGAGATCTGTCAACAGCTAGCTACGTATACCGCTCAGAAAGCACCTCAGAAGGTGGAAAATTGCAACCCCCAGAACCCCCTAGCAATGCACGCTTTGTGCACAACCTAAAAATTTGCCGTAATCAGTGCCCAACCAATTCTACATCCTGGCTACACCACTGGATATTGGACTGAGACCGACCTCAAAACTAGATGCTCGCCAAAATCAAAATTAGCTATGCAGCCGGCCACATGTGCACATTTGAGTGTAATAGCCAAGCTGGCTGGACATCCTCCTGATGCTACCATAGTCTCCCATTAATACGCCCCCTTCGAAAATATGCCCTCCCCTTCTTTACTGTCCAATGTTCCTGCACAGGGTATAGTTTGACTCATTTTAATGCCCACTGGTGAGCTTCTGCCCTCCCCTGACTTTAGGCTAGCCTCGTTCCCAGGCCTTCTCACCCCAGCGTTTGTCGCTTGCAGTACTAATGCAGGTGAAGGCCTGGTAAAACTCATCATGTGCAAGTGACGTAGGTGGACGTAATATGGACGTATGGAGGAGTGGCACATTCCCGAGTAAACTGCAAGGCCGTGTGTAGAGCACGAACTGTACGCTTCAACCGGAATAGCGTTCTACAGTGACTGAGCGATCGACATCAGGCGATCTTGGCGACGTTTCTCGGGTTTAGAATGCTAGCTGCCCCACAGCCATGCAAGGGTCAGAAGCCAGGAAATACAGCCACATTTTGGAGTTCAAACAGCCGACTGTTGGGTACCCACAGTGATGAAGTGTGCTTGAATATTTCCACACAACTGTAAGTCTGGGCTGTATAAACAGCAGCTAGACTACAGCTCGTGTATACTGTGCTACCAGAACTGGCTACAAAGCTTAAAGACGGCCTTGCGGTTTACTCGGGAATGTGCCACTCCTCCATACGTCCATATTACATCCACCTACGTCACTTGCATGTGACGAGTTTTACCAGGCCTTCCTCCGCGTTAGTACTGCAAGCGACAAATGCTGGGGTGAGAAGGCATGGGAACGAGGCTAACTTTTGGCTGGATGTAGTGTACAAAGGGGGGGGGGGGGGGGGGGGGGGGGTGTTAACAGGATACGACAGTACTTGTGCAAGAAAGACAGGCCCATTGAACACCAGTGCAGGATTCCTCTCTCTTCAGAAGGGATATTGACAGAGCAAACGAGGGTATATTCTTGGGGTTAGCTGCTACAAACATGAGTTCACACACGTCCATGAGGCAAGTACAGTGACTACACACCAGAGGAAAGGGCACAGACAGGAAGTACAGTGCCGATAATGCTACTAGTGACTTCTCAACTCTGTTTGATCCCCAAAGTACTCGTGTTCACCAGCATGTATTGGGGTATGCCCACTGCCACACACCATGCAGTTAAATCCTAAAGTCACCATGTTAAAAGAGTGCCAAATTTTGGCAGGCAGTTGACCAAATTCAATCCCTGCCCTACTTCCTGCTATACGGTAAACGTAACATTTGTATCAAATTCTAGCAACTATGTGGGCATGGCCTCAGTGACGACTGTGTGTATACCAGCATAGTCTTCACTGCATGCATGCATGTAACACAGGTACAATGTAGCATCATTGCACAACACACTTATCAATTGGGGGTATGGTCCGTGTTACAAACCTCAGCCCTCTCAGGAGCACATACTCCTGTTTCCAACCAAGCCCTGGCTCACCTTCTCCAGCTCTCTTTGCTGTTGCTGAGCCTCTGCTACATACTACAGTGGGAGGTAGTGAAGAGGTGGAGATGGTGAACAGTGAACAACACACACACGTACATACGGTTACATGTTCAGTTTAGACCGCTATGTAGGTGGCTATTCTAACCACAGCCTACGTACCACAAGTACCACTACCCTCCTTATTGCTGGTGTGCCTGCATGCAGCAATCATTCAAAAGGGGACAGGCCATTGCTCCACCAAAGTCTGCATATGTATACAACAGGATGACAGAAACTATGCCGTCCCACACACACCAACATCACAGGAGAAAGTAAATTTCAATGCTGCAAGAGCCCAAGCTCAACCTTCTGGAGCAACCAGCAACCCTAAAGGGCCATCATTTCAACCAGACTCCCCATTCCCAGGAAGAACGTAAAAGCTGTTGGAGCAGGTGCCATAAGATCTTGTTACAGCATTGTGCATGTATCACATTATCACAGCATTCAATGGCTTCTATTCACACAGTTATTATGAACTTTCTATAGCACATTTTGTGATGGGCTATAACCAGGAAGCCATACAACATATGAGGGTAGAATTTCTGAGGGGATCACTTGCAAACTTTTGCTGAATTGATTTGGAATTACCCATATGCATGTTGGTATGGAGTTTCTATGTGTCAAAGTGTTGGTTGCTAAGCAACATGAAACCACTCATTGCACAGCTGATTAGCCTGCACGTCCATGGTCTGATTGACATAGAGTGCATGGAGATATGTGCTTCAATGCAGAAACCATTCTTTAAATTGAACTTGACTGCTCCCATTGTGGGTTGTATGAGGGCAGTACTAATTGTGGGCTGTACCTGAGACTGTTGGGTGAATATGGGTGTCTGAACTCTTTGGAATAGAACACAGGGATGCTTGAATAATTAGAGGGTTCAGAATCACTATGGTACCACACCACTACCACTGCACCACACACACAAGAGGAACATGAACAGTACATACCTGCAAGTAGTTCTGTTTGAACTGGAGGGGAGATGAAGGCAGTGATTAGGTCACAAGTGGTGTACATTGTTCACTACATCATGTGTACAGCATGTCATCGAGATATGCACAATTTACATGGTTTTGGTTACTGTTGTATCCACAACCCACCCACCCCCAACACACACACACACACATACACACACACACACACACACCCACACACACACACACACACACACACACACACACACACACACACACACACACACACACACACACACACACACACACACACACACACAGCACTCAACTTGAATGGTTACAGTACTGGTGTTCCCATAGAGAAACAGAACATCACTACACACACACACAGTGGACGAAATAAAAATTTTAAAGTGTCCGGACAATTTGTCCGAGCATAATCAATTTTGTTCTGCCATTCTCGACTGTTGATCTGCCATTATCTAGCCTTGT